>CM076582.1:1160570823-1160627050 GCA_034641835.2 Pinus albicaulis
ATTAATGTGAATCCAAATCTGTTGAAGAAGAGCTCATGATTTTTCTGCTATGATTTGTTTATGACAAGGACTGAGGTCCTCTTCGTCTAGTGCAAGGAAAATTTTAAGGGTGGAAGTTTATCTTAAAGTTTAGAAACTTTGGCGAATCTTACTAGTCCCTAATAAGAAAATTAATGTAAAATGTTTAGCAATATTTTTGTAAAAATATTTAGATTTCTAATGATTTTATATTAGTCAATATAATATTTTTGCGTTTTTTATAGTAAAATAATTTTTATACTATAATGGGCAAATCATTTTTAGAAAAAATGGAAATTGTGTAGAAATTTGAATAATTGAGATATTATTCACCGAGATTCTCCTGATCACACACTATTTTAGCTTCATGCATAATACAGAATCTCTTCTACCATTGATCATTACATGCGGAAATAAAATCAATTGCATGCACACATTAAAACCACAAACAATCCCACATATGAACACGGTATTTAATGGGAAAGCTTAAAGCTGAAAACCCCAACTATCTGTATATTATATGTCATGGAGATCATGTAACAATCATAGTACAAAACTCCTCACAAGCTCTCAGCACTACCTCAAATTGCTACACACTATCAAGATAGATCTAGCAAAACACATGCTCCAATATTTTGCCACTTGATAGCCAGCCTCTATTGCGTTTTCAATGCTATGGGATGGCTTCATTAAATAGATAAACCACCTGGCTTGTACTGCGCAATCCTCATGGGATTCTCCACCTATCTGTGTGTTGAAAATAGCAACTGTATAGTCACAACTGATAGTTAACCTGCTCTTTCACCTATTTTTGCACTGGTCTCCACTGAAACTGTCCATGCACTGAAGTTAATTGATGCATTCTTTAGTTGATTAATGAGTTTATAATTAGTGAATTAATTAATAATTAATTCACACCACTCTCACTAATTGTATCAATTAGTTAAATTGAATACAAATAGCTCAACTATGTTTAGATTAGTTAAACTAAATACAACTCCACTAACTTCCTCAATCAACTCCACCAAACTCTGTCACATGAGTTCTAACTGAAGTATCCATGCAATAGCTCCACTTAACCCTCAAGAATAGCGTAATTCCTTCTGTCAGCTCCTGTGCCACATCCGTGCACTTAACTGAAGTGCTCCAAGAGAATAAGATAATGTTTAGAGTCTAAATATTATTAAGAGCTAATAATATTCGACATATTTATTTTTAGAATGGCAATCTAAAAATAGATTCCGCCCAATATGTCTAAAAATAGAAGTCCATCTATTTTTTCCAACTTGACCAACCATCCACAAATAGCATCCTGCAACTCATAGAATATGATCGACATGTCTAAAAATAGACTTACGCCAAAAATAGCCTGCGAGCCCACTTAGTGAAGGCAAATTCTTTCCACTAAGCTCATCATCTTGTTGCAATCTCAACACTCCCTCTCAACAATAAAACAATATAAGGATTATCTCCAACCCATATCCTCACTGGGTGGTATTTGGTATTTGAATTTGCTCCCTGTGAGCGCCTTTCGTCAAGATATCAGCATCCTGATCCTCTGTAGGAATGTATGAAAGTAACATGATCTTCCACTGCACACAATCTTTGATATGATGATACCGGATGTCAATGTGTTTAGATCTATCATGAAATACTGGATTAACCGAGATTTTGATGCAACTCTGATTATCACAATAAATCACAGTAGGATCCAAGTGTGAATCGAACAATCCGACCAGGATCTTCCTCATCCATATAACCTCGCATGCAGCCAAACTCGCTGCCATATACTCGGCCTCTACTAAACTGAGTGCCACAGATCTCTGCTTCCTGCTGTATCAAGAAACTGCTGTCGACCCGATACTAAAAATCCCTCCAGATGTGCTCTTTCTGTCCGTTGGGCTCCCTACCCAATCTGCATCTGTGAAGCCACATAGCCTCACCTCATCCGACTGTCTATACCATAATCCATATTCTGATGTGCCTCTTAGATATCTCAATAAATGCTTCCCTGCCTTCCAAAAGAGCTTGGTAGGCTTAACCATAGCTTGTGAAAGCTGGTTAACTACATAGCATATATCAAGTCGTGTATTGACCAGATACATAAGCGACCCCACCAACTGTCGATAAACAGTGGCATCCACTACCTCCGCAGAAGTAGCATCCTCCTTCCTCCATCCACCAGGAAGAGGAGTATCAACAGGCTTGCAGCCATGCATGTTGAACTTCTCTAGTATCTCCCGGGCATACTTACCCTGAGAAACAAACAGTCCATCACTGCGCTGCCAAATTTCCAATCCCAGGAAATAATGAAGGAGGCCCAAGTCCTTCATCTCAAACTCCTTTGCAAGATCATCCTTACATGAGTGTATCAACAGTTCATCACCTGTCAAAATCAAATCATCTACATAAAGTACAATGATCAGAAACTTACCCTCCACCACAATCTAGTATAGGTTAGGATCCGCCTCACTCTTGGAGAATCCAAGTCCGATGAAATAACTGTCTATCCGTGTGTACCAAGCACGAGGTGCTTGTTTCAACCCATACAACGCTCTCTTGAGCCTGCACACATGTGACTCGCTGCTGAAGATCTTGAAACCTTAGGACTGCTCTATGTACACCTCCTCCTTAATGACCCCATTGAGGAACGCAGTCTTCACATCCATCTAATGAATGTGCCACCCCATCTGCGCTGAGAGAGCAAGAATCGTCCGTATGGAAGAATACCTTGCGACAGGTGCAAAGGTCTCCTCATAATCGATCCCCTCAATCCACCACTAATTTCCCCTCTGGCCTCGGGACAATCTCCCATGCACTGTTTCTGACAATCGAATCATACTCTTCCACCATGGCATCTACCCATGCGGGGTCCTCCACAGCTTCCTCGAAAGAGGATGGCTCTATCACGACACATTTTCTCACAAGAGCCATGTATCCAGTGTACCGATCCGGTGACTGTCTCTGTCTGCGTTGTGCTGTAGGTGGTCCTACAACCTTCTCTGCATCTTGAGCCAGTCGCTCAGCTTCTGTAGTGCGCTTCCGCCCTCTAATGGTTGGCGCTGCATGAGTGGTCTCTTCCACTCCATGAACTTCCTCTTGTGGCTGATCCACATCCTGAAGCTCATCCTTAGGAACTAATAGCCCCTCATCTGCATGCAAGTGTGGCTCCCTCTCAAGCGAACACTTGATGGCTTTCTCTCATGAAATTTGATATCCTTGTCGCACAATGCTCAAGGATCGTCTGGAAAATACACACGATAGTTGTGGGGTGTATTAGTGTACCCCACAAATATCCCAACCTCTGCAGTCGGCTCCAGCTTCTTCCCGGCATCCTTCGTCACATGAATGTAAACAGGTGAACCAAAAATCCTCAAATGGGAAATATCAGGCCTCTTACCAGAAAACGCCTCCTCGGGTGTACTCATGCCAAGTATCTTGTCAGGACAACGGTTCTGCACATATACTGCATTATTGCATGCCTCCGCCCACAAGTGAATGGGTAGGCCCCGATCATGCAACATCGCCCGTGCAGCACCCACGATCGTTCTGTTCTTCCGCTCAGCAACCCCGTTCTGCTGTGGGTTATGAGGTGCTATGAGCTCTCTTCGAATTCCTTCTGCGCTGCAAAAGTCCTTGAATTCGCCAAAGATGAATTCACCACCATTGTCGCTCCTAAGAGCCTTCACCTGCTTCCCCGATTCTTTCTCAACCAGTGCCTTGAACTCACAGAACTTTGAGTATGTCTCTCTCTTCTTCTACATGAAGAAGATCTAGCACTTACAAGAAAAATCATCAACAAATATCACATAATACCTGTGCTTTGATGTCGAAGCTACTGAGAAAGGTCCACACACGTCTGTGTGAATTCTCTCAAGGATCGTCGTGGCGCGACTATCCTTCTCGTGAAAGGTGGCTTTCACAAATTTTCCCAAGGTACACCCCTTGCACTGATCTGATTGCACAAGAGTGCCTTTAGGAAGCCCAGTAGAAATCTGCTGCAGTATCTTCAAATCTCCATGGTGAAGGTGGCCCAATCTCCGGTGCCACAACTCGCCATCATCCCAGCTCACCACTCCTTCTGCCTTGCATGCCATTGCTGCATAGCCATCTACTTGCAATTGATAAAGGTTCTTAACTCGAACCCCTATCCTCCGGGTCTCACCAATTGCCTTACTGCGCAGGAAAGCCTTCCCCTCACTAAAGACAACATCATATCCCTTGTCTTCTAACATCGCCACAGAGATAAGATTCTTCTTCAATCCTGGAACATGCATCACTTCCTTCAATACGAAGGGTTTACCAAACTCCCTCTCAAAGGAAATGGTACCGATACCATTTGTACTGTATCTACCATCATTGCCCATCTCAATGTGCACTCCAAGATCTTTCTCATCCAGATCAGTAAACAAATCTCGATCTCCTGTCATGTGAAAAGACGCACCACTGTCAAGAAACCACACTGAACCCATCACACTTGAAACCAAGCATGCAATCAGCGAAAAATCCAGCTCAAACTGTGAGGCTAAGGCCTCTCCAGCTGCAGTCCCAGCAGCCTGCTTATTTTTCTTCTTTTGTGGACAATTTGTGGCGTAATGTCTATGTTGGTGACAGTGAAAGCACTTCACCTTGGACATGTCCTGCTTCTTGCCTTTCGCACCAGATTGAGAAGCTTTCTTGCTCTTCCCCTTCTTTGCTTTGGCAGCCAAAGCGCAATTCTCTTCATCAGAGTTCATTGATGAAGATTCGTCCCTGGTACTCCGCCTTATCTCCTCTTGAACAAGATCGGACCAAAGTCGCTCCCATCCTGGCAATTTCTCCCGACCATTAACAGAGTCCTGATAGGAATGCCAACTCTTCGGAAGCCCAAGGAGAGCCAAGCTCACCAAGTCCTCATCATCAATAGTAACCCCCACACTTCCCAGCTCATCCCTGCATTGGATGAACTTCGTGAGGTACTTGGGCATACTGTCGCCTTTCTCCATTTTTATGTTTCTGAGTTTATCCTTGAGCACCAACTTCCTTTGGTCGCTCTTGCTTTGAAATAATTCAGTCAAAGCTTTCCACATCAAGAATGGAGAAGCCTTACCATGAAGGTTGGACACTATGTGATCCTTCACACCTTCCAACAGAATCCTTCGACACTTTGCTGTCTTCTTTTTCCATGCGTCAAGTACGGCAGCATCACTAGAAGTAGGTTTTGGAATTTCTGCATCTATGAACTCTTTCAACCCATTGTCATCCAACACTGCCTCCATCCTATCCTTCCATGCAATATAATTCGAGCTGCCCTCAAGGGCATACTCCAATCGTAATTTTTTGAAAGATATCTCAACTTTGACACCAAGAAAACACTACTGCAAATTCGAATTCCACCAGCACAAAACTCAACCGATTCAATGTTTTGCAATTACTCCAATGATCAATATAGCTCTGATACCATGTAGAAATTATATACAATATGCATGTGAATCTTTTTTTGGAAAAAACATGGAAAATTAGCCCACTTGTGAATATTAGGCCCTAAAATTTTCCCTCGTCTAGTGTAAGAGGGATCTAATTGAAGAATTATAAGATTGAAAGTATGACACGAACCTGGTGTAATCCTTGTTGAGGTTTTGGTATAATGGACTATGAGTCCATGGACACTTGCTTGAGGAAAATTTAAAGAAGTTTCTAGACTCTATTATTGATTTGAAGAATTCCTCTAACTGGCTCGTTGAACCACATTATGCATGGAATTGTTGACTCTATGTATTACGGGTGTTGTGATTTTTCTGAATGACATGGATGGTCATGTTGCATATAGCATGATTGAAGCTGGAAATGTATTTGATTTGTGAAGTTGGTTGCTCTTTTCTGTTAATAAGTAGGTTGTTGATATTTTATTCTGTGAGAAGCCACTTATATTCCATTGAATTAAACTATGAGAAGTTTTTTGATATTTTCTTTTGTAAGAAGTCACTTTTTGTCTATTAGATTCAATCATGGTTCTTGATGTTTTCTTTCTGAGAAGCACCAGTTGAAGCTGAATGAATAGATGGATGTTGTTGTCCATTGAAATATTTGATAAAGTGATGAAATTCACCATGGATACTTCTCTGTTGTTGAGCAAGTTGCTAATTTTTATGTGAGAAGCCTAGAATGGCTAATAATAGCATTGGAGAGGGAGCATTGATTATATAGCATCATGAATCATACTTTGGTTGTGTGCCAAGAGACCTATGGATTGGTCAAGAAGATAGTCACTCCCTTGGGTTGTGGGCAAGGAGACCAGTGAGTTTAGTTGGGGAGATTGGTCCTAAGGCACTGAGTTTGTGATCTCTCCCTTAGGTTGTGGGTTGAGAGACCTTGTTTATGGTTTGGGATTGAGATAGTTATTCCTCCCTTGGGATGTGGACCGAGATACCTTGTTGTGGTCGAGGAGATGTATCATGTGGACATGTTTTTCCTCATTGATTGATCCCACTTGTTGTGGTGGATGCTATGTATCTCTCCTTATAATGAGACTGATGATCTCTCCCTTAGGCTGTGTACCAGGAGACCTATGGATTGGTCAGGGAGATTGATCTTGACTAAAAGAGGGACTTGTAATTGTAATCGCTCCCTTAGGTTGTGGGCCGAGAGACCTATGGATTGGTCAGGGAGATTGATCTTGAGAGAGAGAATGAAAAGCACCTCCCTAGCTACGAGGGAGTGTTGGAAATATGGTAGCGATGGTCAGTTTTTTCATGTGAATAAAAATAAAAATTTCAATTTAAATTTTTTCCTCCTAAATACATCAAGTCTACCTCCTTTTGTAACAAGTTAGTTGGACCTCTTTAAAGGCAACCATTCGACCCCATTTTAAATATATATATAAAACATCTCTCTCAATTGGATCATCAACTTTTCTCAAGAAGATCTATGTTCTAGCATAGAAGAAAGAATGAAGGGGGACGGAATCAAAAGGAGATGAAGGAGGGTTTGGAATTTACTCTTGATTACTAGTTTGTTATTCTCTTTATGATTGTTTCTTCCGATGTATTGATGGAAAATTGAAGTCTCTCTCTTGCATAAGGAAAGATTTTCGGGTTTTCCCCTCAAGGGTTTTTCCCTGGCCTTAGGCATATTTTTTGTGTATCTTGTCTCATAGTTTCATGGTTATTGTCTATTGTTATTTTATGTTTAATGGTTGAATTTTTCTTCTGTATAACTGCTTAATGATATTGAATGGACATTATATGGAATTAACAATAGAAGTGGTTATCATTGAAGAAAATTTGTTTATAGATTGTGCCCTATAAATTTCAACATATTGTTCATCATTCAACCAATATTATGTCTATTTTCAAGGAATACTCCTCGAACCAAAACAAGAAAAATATGACAATAAATCATTACCCTTGTATTTCCCAAGATCTTCCAGTTAGTTTCCTTGATTGATATGCACAAGGAAACAAATGTGGAGAGGGGAGAACGATTAAAATGACAGGGAACCAATCTGTGCAATTCAAAGTTGGCCTAGGAATCAGAACAAACACAAAAGCCAAACTAATTTTTGTTTGGGATCTTATGTTATTAGCTTCATTAAAAAATATTAAATGCATACAAATCCTTAGAGATTCCAAATCTTTAATTAATTGGATGGCGGGTAAAGCCCAACTAGATTTTCTAAATCGTGTAGCTTAGAAGAGCATAATAGAAGAGAAAAAGAAACACTCTCAGGAAATTTGTTTCATCATATTTACAACGATATCAATTCAACAATAGACCGAATTTCAAAAAGAGCTCTCTCATTGGATCTTGGACACATGTATTTTGAATAACTCGATGGAACCACAATCCAAAGTGTTCATTTGTTTCCAATATGCTAGATGGTTTATTTTTAGAATGCTTTAGCAACTTTGTAGGCAGTTCATATATATATATATCATCGGAATAAGGCGATACCTCTTTCTCTACAAATATGACTTGAGATTTCAAATTTTCAGTCATCTTACAACTTTCAGAAATTTTTTTAATCACTTTCTATGTTTTCCACGAATTTATATTAGTATATATGAAAAATATATCAGTCCAAAAACTTCTTTTTTAAATCATTGTTTCCCTCTTTAACAACCTCTTTGCAATAATTAAAAACTCATTTTTATAAACTCTGCTATGTACTTTTTTTTATTCAAATAAATTTTAAAAAATATATTTTTTCTCTATAGAAAAACAAAAAAACAACACCAACATAAATTAGTGTAAAGAAATAAGTTAACCATCTAAATTTTTAAACCAAAAAATCATTTAAAATGATATAATTTTCTTTAAATAACTATAAAAGTTAACTTATAATATAAAAATAACAATTATCAATTCATAACTAAATTATAATAAATTTGTCTACCTCAAAAATAAAAATCTGCTTTAAATTTTTTATTTCTAAAATATAACAATATATTCTTAGACTTAATATTTAATGTCCCATGTAGCATAAAATTCAACTTCTCATTTCTAAAATATATGACCATCACCTTTAGAGGGATATTTTTGTTGGGAAATCTTACAACGTAATAAATGACTTGATCTTTGACTTGATTTTTAATTTTCTCATGTCCCTTAAAGCTAAGGGATATTTTATTGGGAAATGTTAAAATGGAAGTTACTTTAGACCATCATTGAAATGATTTCATAGACAACTTAACTTTAAATCCTTCCGTATATCATGTTGCACCAACGATAATTTAATGTTTTCAAAAGTTGTGGTCAAAATGGAGTTAATAATATAATTTTAAGTATAAACATTTTATTTTTATTGAATAAAATAAAATAATAATAAGAAGTGTTATTTTGTAATTTTAAAAATAAAAATAAAATATAATTATAAAAATTTATATAATTAGTTTAATGTTTTTTTGGTTTAATCACATTATTAGGATTGGGTCAATGTTTCGAAATGCATCATTGCCCGGTATTAGCTGAAGAAAACTAGTCATAAAAAACTGGTCGTTTAAGATTAGTTGTTAATGAATTAGTTAATTAGTTAATTAAAATTATTAAAATATTGACCCAATAAATATAATAATAAAAAATTTTGACCCAATAAATATGGAGTTGTCTTTAGTGCAACTTTTTGGAGTTTCAGGTGCCAGAATCTGGTGAAAAATTTTGAGATAAAATCTTGGTTTTTGTTATTTAAACTGGTTTTTTACTCTATATATGGATTCAGCACCCTCAAAAACCCCTAGGGCACTTAGATTGTGCAAGATTAGCAATCAAACTTCTCTTTTCAATGAATTCCTGCCGGATTTTAGAGAAATTACACCGTAAAAACTTTCAAAAAGTTGCAATAAAACTACTCGAATAAATATTATAATAATAATAAAAATTCTTATTATATAATATTTAATTAAAATTTTAATTTGATTAATGAAAATTTTATTTTAATAGATATTATAATAAAATGTATTATGTAATATTTAATTAAAATTATTTAATTGAATAATAAATACTAAAATAATAGATAAAAAATTTATTATGAAGAACTTGCTATTAGGGGGTAATATATAAACCTAAAGAATAATAAAGATAAAATCAATGAAAAAAAAAGACGAGGAATAAGAAGGGGGGCAAAAAACATTATGTAATAATTAATTAAAACATTAATTGATAAAATTAAAATTAAAATTTTTAATCTACCAATAATTATGAATAATTTATTACTAAGATACATAGGGGATTATACAGAAAAAACTTAAGGGGAGTGTATAAAAATATAAACATGAAGAGAATAAAAGTCAAAATATAGGGACAAAGAAGACAAGACCAGGAAAATAATCTAGGGGAGACTAGGAAAAATAAGCAAGGGGGGAAACAGAAAAATTATCTGGAGAGAGCTGGAGTCCATCTTTTACTCAACTTCCAACCTGTTAGCCCCCCTATGAAATTTTTGACAAGCAAATAGGGGGCTAAATCATTGTTGAGTCTTCAAGGAATGCATTTCCTCTGAAAACACAGTCTCCTTGAAGCCTCCATGTGTCTGTTATCCTTTGATAGTATCCCCTCTGCTGATTTCCCTTATAAAGCCTTTCTGTTTGTCAAGAAACGCCCAAAAGCCCTTTTCCCTCTTATTTTCCCCTTACTTAGCCTCTATTTTGTTTTCCCTCCTATTTCCCTTCTTACGCTTCATTCCCCCCTAAAATCCCCTTTAAATTCCCCCCCCAACCTTTGTTGGCCTTCTTCCCCCTTGATTCCTCTATCGTTCCCCTTCCCAACCTTCAAAACCCATTAAAATGGGCAAAAAACCCATCTTTCGACCTTATTTTAAGGCCTAGCCCCTTTCTGCCAGCCCCTGTCAAACCACTTCCCCACGTGACCCTTCCCCAAGACCAAGCGCTTAAGCCTTGGGGGCCAATCGCAATCGGAACCGTCGGGCGGGTGCATTCCTTTGTTATAACACAAAAGCCCCTATGTGACCATTTATAACGTTAAGTCCCCGCTCTGATCTGAACCGTTGATCTGTTTTGATCGAACGGCGGAGCGCCAATCGCAAGGCCCGGCTCAATCACAATCGCAACATGCACCGTGCCCCCCCCCCCGATTAATCGCAACCCTGTCTTTCGATTCCCCGATTGCGATCCTTCGATCTCATCCTGGCCGTTGATCTGCCCCGCGATCTGACGGCCAGCGCTTAATCGCACTGCCCCCCCGATCCACTTCTCCACCGTTGATCTGTCCCGCCGATCCAACGGTCCAGCATTAATCGCTTCACACCCATTGCGCCTTCCTTTTCTCCCGCCGATTGATTGTGAGCCGTTGATCTGATCACAGATCCAACGGTCAGCGCTTAATCGCACCTGCCCCTCCGATCGTTGTCCCCACCGTTGATCTGTTGGTTGGATCGGACGGTCAGCGCTCAATCGCGTCCCGACCTCCGATCGTAATCGCAAATCTTCCCGCGTTCCCCCCGATTAAATCTTCCCGCGATCCGACGGTCATCGCTTAATCGCATTTCCCCTCCCGATCATCAATCACGTGCTCTCCCCTCCGCCCTCCGATTGCATCCTGACCGTTGATATGTCCCGCGATCCAACGGCCAGCACTTGATCGCACCATCCGTCCGATCGCAATCGCAAGCCTTCCCCTCTGTCTCCCGATTAGATCCTGGTCGTCCATCTCCCAGCCGATCCAACGGCCAGCGCTCAATCGCTGGTCCCCTTCCCCGCTGTCTCCCAATTCAATCGTAGCCGTTCATCCTTCCCGTGATCTGACGGCCTGGCGCTAATCGCATCCCCTTCTCTCCCCCTTCCGATTTAATCTCGGTCGTCCGTTTCCTCCCAGATCCAACGGTCATCGCTCGTCTTCCCTGATCGCAATCAGAGAATTTTATGTGTGTCACCCTTGGTTACCTCTAATTGCGATGGTGTCGATTGGATCCTGGCCGTTGATCCTCCTTCGGATCTGACGGCTCAGGTTTAATCGCCCTCCGCCGCCGCTGGGTCCCACTCTTGCATTCACCTCCGTCGGGTTTCATGTGTTTTATATGTATTTGCCCGTTCCACATATTGTTACGCCACTCGGCCTCCACCGTTGATCTTTGTTCCCAGACCAAGATCTAACGGTCTGCGCTGCATATCATCACCAAACTCCATTGTTCATAAGTTTCCACCCCTCCGTTTGCATCTCTGTTGTTTCCACCATTCCGCCACCATTCCACCGCCTCCACAGCATTTCTCCGCCACCACTGCCCGGGCTCTGTAATAAGTTTATTTCATTATGTAGGTAGTACAGAGAGGCCATTTCAGCTGGCCAGCCAAGCAGCAGAAACAGGATTCAAAAGGGGTTAACACCTGTTATTGACATAATCAAACGTTAACCCCGCATTCAAAGGATTAAGGCACTGTTTGAAGATTAAGAGCGCACCAGCAACGCCATAACTGCGCTACCTAACAGCAGGAAATTTTTCCTCCAGAAGTACACCTTCCCACAGCGTCTTCCATGCCTTCTCGAGCCCTGAGACAATTAAATACACTGACTGAGGCTCATTTCAGACAGTCAGGCAGCATTAAAGAAGCATGGAGGGACTTGCAGTTTTCCATCCAGTTCATTTATTCAGAATGGCTAGCGCAGAGCTCCAGACACCGTAAGGATTTAAAGAATGTATCAGAGGTCAAAATCGACCTGACAGAGATCTCCAAACCAGTCTCAGAGTACATACAGCGCTGCATTTTTCCATTAAGCAGCATGGGCGTGAACACTTCCGTCCTGCTGTCTTAATGAATCTCATTTATTTGTTTATCTACTTCTGTGTCTTCCTCTTCTCCTATAAAAAGATCCCCGAGAACATATTGTAAAGGTTGTTGTTCAGTTGTTGGCAGTTTGCTGTTAGAGGGATTCATTTCACTGTTAGAACAGTCGTGGGAGGGAGTAGCAGAGTAGTTGTATGTAATAGGCTGGGAGGAGAAGTCTGGACTGTAACAGCCATTGAGCTTATTGTACATGACTGGTTTTGCATCTATTAATCAAAGCACATTTCACAGGATCCTGGTCTATTACTATAGGTGATGTTTTCTTACTCTGTTTATTACATTTCCATATTGTTTCATGTTCTTCTGGTAGGCATCAGAATAATGGTATAGGATTCACCCTTGTTAGGTGCCCTATGTTGTCTGCTCTCCCTACCTTTATGTTTTCTTCTCCATGTGCTATCTAAGAGTTAATTCATGGGTTTAACCAGCGCAGCGGATGTTATTGCCTGCTGGCTGATGTATGAACTTGGGGGTTTGCCTCTTAGATATTTCTTTGTAATCTTATCTCTGTCTTTCCCTTGGAGTTGCTAAAGCAGACCTAGAGTTAAATGACCTCTGGTCCGATCTATAAGCAGCCCCATTGTCTCTTTGAGAGCTGCCTTTGAGTATGTCCAAGCAGGTTTGGAGTTAAATGACCTCTGACCTGATCTATAGACAGAAATCTGGTTGTTCTCCTTCTTTCACTTTCCTTCCTTAATGTTCCACCCCACTCTCTAATCTAAAGATCCTTTAGTATTAGATGACATGCCCTTTGAAAGCCTTGGCTAGTGGATGCAAGTAATTCCCTCTCATGACTCCATAGCCCAATGGATGGCACGGTCTTGGCCCATCCTCTCTGCTGAAATATCCTGTTGTTTTGTTCCTTTCCTCCCACTGTTTTCTCAGTCCATGATCTCGTCACCAACCCAGCAACCCTTCAACCAAATTATTTAAAACCCCCCTTGGTGCTTCATAGCTAGCCTAAAATCTCATTCCGAGCTTCAAAGACATATCATCCTTTGATCTATTTGGAGAGATCCCTCTTCGGGTCCAGGAGGGCTAGATCCTAGGGCCCCAAAGTGGTTATGATGTTGTCTCATCTTTTGGTCTCGCCAATCTGGCCAAAACATGGGAACCCCAACACAACCATCATCCCTATTGAGGTTCTTAGCATGTCGTTCAATCTCAATGGCTTCCCTAAGCTTCCTATGATGGAAGTGGTCAACCCTAGCGATGACTTTGGAGTCTTCAATGCAAACACAGTGACACGATTTCTCCATATGTTCTACAAGAACAGAGGTGTGGGATCGATTGTGCCTAATGTCTGCAGCATGCTCCTGGATTCTCTGTCTGATGGATTTTCCTGTTTCACCAATGTAGGGTGTGCCACAGGAACAAGGAATCATGTAGACACCCTTCATGTTTTTAGGATCGATAGGGTCCTTCACGAATCCGAGAGAATTCCTAATAGTAAAAAGGGGTTTGAAAGCAGAGGAGACATTATTCCTTCTGAGGACATGGGAAATCTTGTATTTGGTTCCTTGGATAGAAGGGAGGTGAACCTTGGAAACAAGATCCGCTCGAGAATATTTCCCTTTTAATCCATTAAAGGAAATCTTCTCGAGTGGATCCTATTTCCAAGGTTCACCTCCCTTTTATCCAAGGAACCATGGACAATGTTTCCCATATCCTCAGAAGGAATAATGTCTCCTTTGCTTTCAAACCCCTTTTTGCTATTAGGAATTCTCTCGGATCTGTCAAGGACCCTATCGACCCTATAGACATGAAGGGTGTCTACATGATTCCTTGTTCCTGTGGCACGCCCTACATTGGTGAAACAGGCAGATCCATCAAATAGAGAATCCAGGAGCATGCTACAAACATTAGGCACAATCGATCCCGCACCTCTACTCTTGCATAACATGTGGAGAAATCGTGTCACCATGTTTGCATTGAAGACTCCAAAGACATCGCTAGGGTTGACCACTTCCATCATAGGAAGCTTAGGGAAGCCATTGAGATTGAACGACATGCTAAGAACCTCAATAGGGATGATGGTTGGAAGTTGAGTAAAAGTTGGACTCCGGCTCTCTCCAGATAATTTTTCTGTTTCCCCCCTTGCTTATTTTTCCTAGTCTCCCCTAGATTATTTTCCTGGTCTTGTCTTCTTTGTCCCTATATTTTGACTTTTATTCTCTTCATGTTTATATTTTTATATACTCCCCTTAAATTTTTTCTGTATAATCCCCTATGTATCTTAGTAATAAATTATTCATAATTTTTGGTAGATTAAAAAAAATTATTTTAATTTTATCAATTAATATTTTAATTAATTATTACATAATATTTGTTTGCCCCCTTGCTTATTCCTCCTTGTCTTTTTTTTTCCTTGATTTTATCTTTATTATTCTTTAGATTTATATATTAACCCCTTATAAAAAATTCTTCATAATAAAATTTTAAATTTTTATCTATTATTTTAGTATTTATTATTCAATTAAATAATTTTAATTAAATATTACATAATACATTTTATTATAATATCTATTAAAATAAAAAAATTTCATTATTCAAATTACAATTTTAATTAAATATTACATCATAAGAATTATTATTATTATTATAATATTTATTGGGTCAAAAAAATTTATTGTTATATTTATTGGGTCAATATTTTAATAACTTTAACTAACTAATTAACTAATTTATTAACAAATAGTTTTTAAACAGCTAGTTTTCTTCAACTAATACCGGGAAATAATGCATCCACACTATTTATTCAATTAGATTGATTGGCTTTTCATATTGTCTGAAGGATGAACCACATTAGTTAATTCGAAAGATCGACCCAATCCTAATGATGTGATTAATCCAAAAAAACATTTATCTAATTTATGAATCACAAAAGTCAAAAATCTAACTAAAATTTATATATTTAATTAATATTATATTATGTATATATAATTCACTAAAATATTATGGAAGTTTATGTTTAATACATAGATTAAATATCATATTTTAATAATTAAACATTATAAATTAAATTTTTTATATAAAATATTTTTATATATTTAATTGTTTATGAGGTGATAGTTGGTTTAGGTTATAGTTTACATGGCAAAGCATATGGACATGTTCTTATTTTAATTTTTTTTGTGTAGTGAGATTGAAATAATGTAAAAAAAAAAAATTATAACATTAAATAAATTTAAAATGAGTTGATATATTTTTAACATTAAATATTATAAATTATAATTAAGTATTTTTATAAAATAAAATAAATTAAAAATTTAAATTAAAGTAAACTCATATTTTTTTAAATTAATAATAATATAAAGGAAAATAATATTTTTGATAAAATAATGATCCATTTGAATTAATTTAAGTAATTGAATGGAATAATGTTATTCTCCTTATTCTATTTCCTATACCTTATATATTAAGCTTTTACATAATATTATTAAAAACAACTTTATATTCTAAAGATATTAAGATTTACCATAATACCATTCTTGATATAATTATTTATGTTAGAAGAAATGTCTTTGATTTATTATTATAAGATAGGAATGCTTTTGATCTCTTATTATAAGATTTGAAAATTAGAGATATATCTAATTGTCACAAATGGACATGGTTTCTCTTAGAGTGGAGGCATTTGCGATCTCGGATCATAGGCCTATAGTTATGGAGTGGCAATTTGAGAAAAAGGAAAAAGGCTTCCCTTTCAAGTTCGACTAGGTTTGGCTGGAAGATAAAGATTTTAATGTGTTGGTTCGGGGTTATATGACTAAACACGGGCGGGAATAAGGATCAGCTATGCAATACTTGACAAATACTCTCAGAGGTCTAAAGGGAAGGGTTCGATGTTGGGAGAAGTCGAAGAAGATTCAATTGGAGAAGGATATTAAGTATATTAAAGAACAAATGACACAGATACTGTCAGTGATAGATGCAGGCTCCCACATACCTGAGAATTGGGATAGGCTCAAAAAATTGGAAATGGATAAGAGGAGGATTTTACTCATACAAGATAAAACCTAGCGATTGAAAAGTCGTGCTATTTAGCTCAACGAAGGTGACAGAAACACTAAATTTTTCCACTCTTTCGCAAATGGGAGAAAGGCCAAAAACACAATTTGGCATATAGATGATGATGGAAGCACCTATAGGCTATCACACTAAGAGAATATTAAGAAGGCGATTGTTAAATATTTTGATAATATTTATAAGGCAAGGGATGGCACCATGGCGGAATATCTTTTGTGGGTATTGGACTATCCGTATTTGTTTAGTGATGAAGATAATATTACACTCAATAGGCCTATGCAAAAAGTTGAAGTGGAAAGGGTTCTAAAATCATTTTCCCCTGACAAAATTCCAGGCCCAGATGGCTGGACACCTGATTTCTTTATTCATTTCCATGATTTATTTATTGATGATATAACTGAGATGGTGGAAGAAGCCCGCACAAAGGGAGTGATCCATGGAGCTATCAATTCGAATTTTATGGCACTCATTCCTAAAAATAAAGAGCCGAAGTCCTTTTTGGACTACAGACCTATCTCCCTGTGTAATACTCTATACAAACTCATCTCTAAAATACTTGTTGATAGATTGAAAGGGGTCTTCTGAAAATTCATCTCACTCGAACAATCTGGTATTCTTACAAGATCGCAACACTCATGATGCCATTGTCATTACACAAGAGATTATTCACACTATCCACACAAAGCATTTAAATGCCACTATCATGAAAATTGACCTCAGTAAAGCATATGACCGAGTCGACTGGGGTTTTCTGAGAATGATATTGCACAAAATTGGGCTGGAAAATGGCGTGGTTGACTGGATAATGAGTTGTGTATGTGGTTATTCGATGGCTATTATTATCAATGGCACTGTGTCTCAGTTTTTTAAGCCTAGCATGGGGTTAAGATAGGGGTGTGCATTATCACCACTACTTTTCATTTTGGTAATGGACTCTCTAAGTATGAAGATCAAGAAAGCGGTGGATAGTGGGGATTTCAGGGGTATCAGGGTCACTGCACATCATGAAATTTCAAACAGCTTTTTTGTTGATGATACATTAATATTTGGAAGGCTTATCAGCGGATGTTGGGAACACTTTTTAGACATTTTCCAGCGTTTTTTCTTGGTTTCAGGTATGGAGGCTAATGGTGACAAGTCTTGCTTATATCACTCTAAGGATGTTGGAGGATCCTATGCAAATATTGAAGCCCTTTTCAATTTCAAATCATTACCTCTTGAAAAGGGTTTCATCTATCTGGGCTTTCACTTAAAGCCCACATGCTATGGTGTGGAGGATTGGAAGTGGATTGTTGAGAAATATTAAAAGAGGATTAAGACTTGGTATCTGAAATGGTTATCTAAAGGGGGGAGAATGATCTTAGTACAGGTGGTACTACAGCAGTTATCCGTCCACTAGGCTCACCTCTTCATGATACCTAAATCCATCATCGGAAAAATCAAAATTCTATTAGCTAACTTCATTTGGGATGGTGGAAGAGAGGATAGAAAATATCATCTTGTTAGCTGGGAATCGATCTCATGCCCAAAACAATGAGGGGATGGGGCATTCCGGATGTGAAAATTTTTGGCAGAGCCCTCCTTGTCAAATCATTATAGAGATGTATGCACTTTCCTGGAAGATGGCATGAGATAATTAAATACAAATATATGGGACTACAGGATGTGGAAGACTTGTATACTAGGGGATGAGAGAAAATAAAGAAAGGCTCACATATCTGGAATGGATTTATGAAGGAGTGAAAACAATACATTGGAAGTTTTAGATGGAGTTTTGGAACTAGCTGCAAGATCTTCATTGGGCAACCGAACATCTGAGACATCGATGTTGGGACTACCATTAGCATAGAGCTGTGAAATCATATTAGTAGGAAAGGGATTTTTTACCTGTCACAGATCATTGATAAATGGGTGACTGAGGTACCGGTTTGGATGGAGCCGAAAGCAATTAACATTTCGGAGGCCCTGAAAGGGGAATGACAGAGATATCTGTATGTATTAAAGGAGGTTGTCGTAAGCCATAACAGACTTGGGGATCGGGTCATCTGGGGGGGTACACTACATAAGGGACAAGTTATAACAAAAGAAATATATTGATGGATTTATAAATAAAATCACAGTGATATTAGAAAATGTTGGTTCAACATAATATGGAAGGAAAAGATCCAAATTAAAATTATTATTTTCTTATTTCTTGTCTGGAAGGACAGGAACCTCACATGGGATAAAATCTGGAGGAAAGGAAAGATTGTTCCTGATTTCTGTAGGATGTGCTCTAGAGACAATGAAATCAACAAACACCTATTTTATGATTGTGTTTTCGCCAGGAAAGTACATCTAATTATTTGTGCACATACAAATTCTATGGCTCCACATTTTTTTTTTCTGAATTTGTCTACTCCTATATTGATACAAAAAAAATTTACAAAGAGGTTGTGGCCTCGAGAAGTCTAGCCCAGAGATGCGGCATTCGCCCATTACATAACTGAAAACTAACCAAAAGAACTTCAAAGACCATGATAGTGTCTAGCCCAGAGATGCGGCATTCGCCCATAACAAAACTAAAAACTAACCAAAGGAACTTCAAAGACCATGACAGTATGACTGGACCCATAAAAATTAGCAGGTAGGTGCCGCCCATTACAAAACTGTAATCTGTCTCGTTAAACTTCAGTAACCATAACAAAAACCCAAACAAACAAGTAGATGAGTGCCGCCCACGCAGGGGAAACCGGCAATTGAACCTTAGAGTAAAAGTCTGAGCATGAGAACTGATGAGCATATGAAAATTGTAAAACAAAAGGGAATTGAGCCCATTCAAGCAACAGGGAATCAAAAACCTTTGAACGCAGACCTGATTAAGATTCATGAGAGGTGGGAGGCGACTCTTCAACGATGCGGCATGCATATTTGTAGGGGTCTTCTTCCTCAGCAGGATGTTCCTCCTTGCCTGTAAAAGCGCCACTAGTGGAGACACTCGGACCAGCCTGAAAGCTCACGTCCTGGGGAGAAATGCCACTAGGATCCTTACTCTACTTGTTGTCAGCCGGAGGTGTGCCATGCCTATCTTCCGCCCTCGTCTCTAGAGTCACCCCTGGTGTCGCGGCAACCAGACCCGAAGAGTCCTCTTGAAGCACAATGGTAACAGTTGCTATGAAAGAGGAATGTCTGAAGGTGCAGGGGAACTGAAATTTAGTAGTATGAGACTGCAAAGGGGAGGAATGGTGAGAGCGCGCCACAGAATTATGCTGCCCACAATCCCGTCCACGACCACTCCTGGTGTCAGGATAGCGGTCAGTCCAGAAATCCGAGGAGTAGGACAAGGAGTCAAATGTTGAGGAGGAGGGTTGGCGGACCACACGCCCACGAGAACTACCCCTCCTGCAATGCATTCTCTGGCGCAATCGGGGCATGATGTGAAGAACAGGTAGCGTAGAACAGTCAGCAAAACTGTGGAGGCAGGGGAGGGCAGTAGGGGGCCGAGCTTCAGCCCGCAAAGGAGCACTGGAGATGACAGAGGACAAAAAGTGACTAAGTTTGTAGAAAGGACTTTGTGAAACATGAAAACTTGGCAGCAAATCGATGCAACAATCCAGAGCGCAGCGTTTCCCAGTGCTGGTCCGAGAGCGAGGCTCTGCGGCAGCAAGGGAACAACTCGAGCACAGGGGAGGAGCGTGAATGAAACCTTGGGGAGGCACCATGGCAGATGAACTTGTGAGCTGGTATGGAGGGACGAGCTGCATTAACACAGCATTGAAGATGGATGCAGATAGATTAATGACAAACATCACACGAGGCCGGATGGCGGTGGTAATAAGCCACGCTCCAACCCACCACACCGCCCACGTACTGATCACCAAGCTAAACACCCGCATCCAGGAGAGATTGATCTTGTTGCACCAAAAGAGTGCAATCTCGTTTGAGTTGTGCATCATTAGAACTACTCAGAGGACCAGAGAATAAGGGGAGTTGCTGATTGACGCCTTGATTTTCCAGTTGGTCTGAAACCTTGTTAGTTGTACGCCAGATGTGCTTGAAGGTAATGCTGCGGGGAGCACTGAGCCAATCTTCAATTTGTTCCAATTTGCTGAGAAGCCGCCAACTTGAAGCGATCTTTGCTGCTGAAGTACCTGAGTGAATCCGAATAGCTGCCTCTATTAGAATTTGAGAATCCCCTTCAACCTCTAGAGGAAAAAAAAAATTTGTTTCTGCTATACAAATGCCCTTCCATAAACCTTCAAGTTCAACAGCATTGTTGGAGTCTCTGCCAAGAGAACCATGATATATGCGCAGAGCAGAGCCTACAGCATCTTTGAAAATACCACCGAAACCAGCCAACCCAGGGTTGCCCTTAGCAGCTCCGTCGAAATTCAGTTTGTAAGAGTGAGTTGCAGGAGGAGACCAAGAGTGGGGAGAATTAGGATGGATGGAGGAGCTAGACTTGACTTGAGCTGAAAGTGTGAGATCGAGATTCCAGTTCTTCAGAATGAGGCGTTCCTGGGGGGATGCGGGCAAATCCGAGTCTTGCCAATGCCTTAGAGCTAGATTTTCTTGAAGATTTTGTTTGAGATGCAGCCACAGGATGTCAAGGAGCGTGCTTTGATTTTTGAAGATCCTGTTATTTCTCTCCTTCCAGATGGTCCAATAGACAAAGCCCCGTATGAGGTTCCAGAGGGAGTTGAGTAATAGACTTTGGAAAGGTTGCCGAGGCCAGTTCCTAATGGTATTTACAATGTCTCCCACGCGTCTGCTAGTTCTTCTGTTGCACTGAGCAGTTCTCTCCCAGAGTAGAGCGGCTAATGGGCAAGTGTCCAAGAGATGCGAAGTGGTTTCTGTGTGAAGATTGCAGTTGGGACATCTGGAAGGCCCAGTGAATCCTCGTTTTTGTAAATTGTCCCAAGTGAGGATCCGTTGTTTGCTTAGAAGCCAAAGGAATGTGGAGACCTTAGGCCAGATGCTTGGTTGCCAAACCTGATCCCATAGTCGATCCTTTATAATCTGTGTGGGTTGATAGAGAAGTTGGTATGCTTCCTTGGTATTGAATATGCCTTTGGGTGTATATCCCCATCGCACTTTGTCCTTTTGATCTGAGATTTTGATTCTTCTGAGTTTGAGCTCTTGATCAATCTCATCATAAGTTTCTTCTTGCCAGTTGGCCTGTCAGGTGCCAGTTGATCTCCAAAGTTGAAAACCTTGAGAAGAATGTTGCTGCCAAAACTGATGGACGTGGATTTGATCATTTTGCAGCAGAGTGGCTTGCCACTTTGGTTTGTGGAAGAGAGAGGCTAGTTTGGGGAGTTGCTGCCAAGAGTCCTCCCAAAATCTGGCCATGGAACCCGAGTGGATTTCCCAGAAGCTATGCGCTTGAATAAAGGCACTATGTTGCTTGGAAGCATTCCAAATCAACGAGCCAGGGGTGGTCGTGCTGATGCAGATGAGATCCTCCTGCGGTCTGCCTGGAGCATATTTGGCATGCCATAGACGTGCCCAAGGAGTATGCGGTTTGGAGATCCAGTGCCACCAGATGCGAGCACCCATGGTGTTGTTGCTATGGAGGGGATCCCTAAGACCAAGCCCACCAACCGACTTCGAAAGACAGACTTCAGTCCATTTGACAAGAACCCACTTTCTGTTGAGGCCTGAGGAGCCCCAAAGAAATTTTCTTTGAAGATTGCAAATTTTTTCTAAAACCCATTTAGGGGCTGCCAATATAGAGAATAGGTACAGAGGCATGGCTTGGAGAATGGATTTGATAAGGATGAGCCTGCTTGCAATGTTGAGCGAGCGGTAGATCCAAGAAGAGAGCCTGGTTTCTAAATTGTCAAGGAGAGTTCTCTAGGAAGAATGTTTGATGGCAGAGTCAAAGAGGGGAGCTCCAAGATATTTCGAAGGAAGCACAGCTATAGGAAAGCCCAGAATCCTAGCGATATTTCGCTGGGTGAGGATGGGAGTGTGGAAGAAGAAAATCTGGGATTGGAGGCATTGATGGTGGTGCCAGAGGCTTCTGAAAAGATATTAAGCAGGGACTTGAAGGCAGAGGCCTCTTGAACTGACGGATGACCGAAAATCATATTATCATCGACAAACTGTTGGTGAGAAATGGGGGGTCGGCCATGAAGTGAAATGCCCTTTAAGGAGTTTGAAGAGACAACATGATGAAGGAGGCGACTAAGGCCTTCGGCAATGAGAACAAAAAGGAACGGGGAAAGAGGGTCACCTTGATGTATGCCCTGGGAGGGATGAAAGGGCATGGAAGGAGAACCATTCAGGAGGATGGAGAAACAGGGGGAGGAGATAAGGTTCATAAGCCATCGAGTCCAAGTAGCACAGAAACCAAATGCTAATAGCATTTGATTAATGTAGGTCCAACTAAGTTTATCGAAAGCTTTAGAAAGATCTAACTTGAGAATCATACCTGGTTTTTTTAGAATCTTGAGAGAGTGGATCACTTCATGCGAGAGGATGATACCGTCCAGAATCTGGCACCCTTCTACATAGCCTATCTGCTCTGGCGAACTAAGGAGATGGAGAAGAGGTTTAAGCCTATTCGCCAGGACTTTGGAGATGAGTTTGTAGATTACATTGCATAGTGCGATGGGCCTATATTTATCAGGAGCGTTGGATTCTTCCACTTTAGGTACGAGCGCTATGAAGGTCGTATTCAGGGAAGGTAGGATCCAATGCATTGATCTCGACTCTTCCACGAGCTCCCAGACCTCTGTTTTGATCTGCTCCCAGAAAGCATGAAAGAAATTGGTTGTAAAGCCGTCGGGACCAAGCGCTTTGCCATCCTTAAGTTGATCCATAGCGTCCTCCACCTCCTGCAATGAGACAGGAAGGAGAAGCATGTTGTTGTGGTCCACTGTGATGATTTTTGGAATGTGCTGCGTGATAGATCGAATGGCATGATTTCTGCAGCGTGGAGGCTCCCGAAGAATGTCCTGAAAGTACTCTTTGAATTCATGTTCCACTTCTTCATGCATCTCCAGTTGATCCCCTTGCCGATTATTAATGAAGGCGATGTTATTGTGCATTCTCCTTTGAATAGTAGACCTGTGGAAAAATTTGGTGTTTTTCTCACCATCTTTGAGCCATCTGACCCTGGATTTTTGACACCACAGGGTCTCTTCTTGTTGCCTCCGGGCTTCAATCTTGGACAAGAGGGCCTGCTCCTGTTGTGCATAGTCTTTCGTTCTTACCTCAGAGATAATGCACTATTGCAATGTATTCATTTGCTGCTCTAGCTCTTTCTGATGGCCGAAAATGTTACCAAACTGTGTGCGATTCCAAGATTTGAGAACGTATTTGAGGTGTTTTAGCTTTGTTGAAACTGAAAAATCTTGGCTCCATCTGGGGGAGTGAAGGATTTCCAGGCATCGTTAACTACTTCTTTGAAGTTTGGATGTGAAAACCAAAATGATTCGAAGCGGAAAGGTCTATTACACCTAGAGCTAGGACGCGACCACTGCAACATTATGGGCCAGTGATCAGAGCGGCCCACTTGAGGCAGGATAGAGGCATGAAAGTCCCCACCAAGGTGAATTGCGTTGTCCGACATAAGGAATTGATCCAGCCTGGAGGCTATGTACTGTGGGCCCCTTCTTTTATTGGTCCATGTATACATGCCATTTGAAGTCTGAAGGTCCATTAACTGATTTCTGTGGATGAAGTCTTTGAAGCTGGTGCTGTCACCTTCCAACTTCGTTCTTCCTCCCGTTTTTTCCTCCAAAGCTGTGATTATGTTGAAGTCACCTCCGCAAATCCATAGGGGAAAGCTCCTGGCAGAGTTGAGAGCTGTGAGAGTATCCAGCAGATCCAACTTTTTTTGTAAATCTTGTGGGAAATACACATTAGAGAGGTGACCATGGATGTTGGTCCCTATTAGGTGGAAAGTTTTCTGAATAAAATAGTGTGAGGCGTGAAAATCATAAAGGGAGAGAACCTGGGGGTTCCAAATGATTGCTAGCCCTCCTGACGCTCCTGAGGCATCCACTGAGACTAAACGGCATCCAAACCAGGCTTTATTTAGGATCTTTTCCAGAGCAGTGCTATTACATTTTGTTTCTTGTAGATAGACTATTGAAGGCTTATCTTGTTGAATCATGTTTTTTAACATTCTGCGTTTAGCAGGGCTGTTGAGCCCTCTCATGTTCCATGAGATGAGCTTCATGAGGAACAATGGGGAAGGGTCTTGAAAAACTTGGTCAGCTTGGGGAATCTTCTAGATTCCACCAGCATTTCTCCAATAACAATGGTCCTCTGCGGATCCATTTTACGCCCACGTTTCTTTGATTCTTTCAGTATTTTTTTCCCATCCCAAGGACTGCCTGCCTAAATACCAAGAAATTTGTTTTGCTGTGCTCTGGTTAAAACCACTTCAAGACTTTCTATTTGTCGAGGGAGTATAGCACTGAATTCTTTTTGTCGACACGCTGTTTCCAGGCTGAGTATGTCCAGATCTCCCACATCTATACTCTCTGGTTCCTCATCCATGTGTATCAGCATGTTCTGTTCTTCATTGTTTAGCTTTTGATGGGTGCTGAGAGCTAGAGCTGCATCTATCTCCATACTGGAAGCTTTAAGGACCGGATCTTGATATATATTATCTGAGGAGGTAGACGCTGGGGAGATGGTGTTGATGGAGGCAGAGGGCAGAGCAGATGATTTAGGAAGAGGGATGGAAGAATTAGGAGGTAGATCTGATGAAGATGGGATAGAATGATGATCCTCCAAGTTATTTTGAGAGGTCAGTATTTCGAAGCTGTTTCGTATTTCAGGTTTCTGGAGATTGTCTGGGGAGACAGGAGTTTTCTTGGCATGCTTCCTTCTACTAGTGACTTTTGTAAATCCCTCAGCATCTTTGCTAATCTCAGAGACAGGGGCTTTAGGTTGTTGATTCAGAGGGCAATCCCCGAAAAAGGTGGCCATGTTCATGGCATTTCCTGCAACGAAAGGGAACATGTTCGTAGTCTATTGTTTGAACCCATTCAAAATCGTCATGAAATAGACTTACCGAGTCCGTGAGTGCTTTGGCCAGGTGCATGTGAACATAGATCCTGGCATAGGAGGTGTATCTTCGGTGTTTAGTTTCCTCAGCAACTTTGATAAAAACTCCCAGGCCATTGCCTATATCCTTTAAGGTCTCCTCGTCCCAGTATTCCAGGGGAAGTGAGTACATACGAATCCATACTAGAGCCCAATTGAAATCTTCTTTGTCTGGATTGAATCTCTCTATCCAGTCACAAAGGTACAGGCCTGCAGAGTTGAAGAAGTATGGGCCTCCCTCAAAGATACGAGTTCTATCCTCTAGACAGTTGAAGATAGTTGTGAAGAAGCCTTTGGGACCAAGCTACAGGGTGACTTGTCCTTTAGGCTTCCATTTGGAAACAATCCAACCTTGCAAGGCCTTTTCTATTGGCCATAGACCTAAGAACTTGCCTATGAGGGCATGATCCCTCATATATTGGATTTGGCCGTTGATTTGATGACTGGGGAGATCTATTTTTGTTCTTTCTGATGTCTTTGGGATGCAGGTTGTAGAGGACGCCTTTGGCTGAGACGTCGAGACATTCTGCTCTATTCCTTTGTCTTTAGCGGCCTCAGAGCCTGAAGCGGTGTTACCAGCATTGTCCGTAGCGGAATCAATAACAGAGGCAGCCAGGGGGGTGGAGCCAGGACTGGCATTTTTGTCTGCGCCTGCAGAGTTGTCAGAAGAGGGACCATTGAGTGGAGGGGGGGCCGTGCCTGCCCTTCCAGAGGGCGGATTCATGGAAGAAGAATCAACAGAGAAGCTAGGGGGCGCCGAGCTTTGTTACGGAGTGCACAGAGGATTAGAGCTTCAGAGTTTGCGCAGGAGCGACATAAACCCTAGCAGGAGCAACATCCATTTTGAATGATCTATGGCTCCACATTACACAACTACTGAAGAGTGCATTAAATGGTGGTATGGTAAGGGGAAATTATACGGAAGCATGCCTATTATTTTGCATTGGTATATGTGGGTTGCTAGAAACCGATGGATTTTTGAGGAGATGGTCTGCACGCCAAATATTATTGCTACACGGATTATGAGAAGATGGAATAGCTCTACCACTCATCCGAAGCCCCCTCGTGACCTCTCCATCAGGAACAAACCTTTCGAGATCCATTATCTTGCAAGATTTTTTGATGGCGTGACACAACAATCTAGATGTGGCTATGGAGCGTGGCTCATGATATCGCCACAATGTCACTATAAAATATATTGGTTTGGGGGCCAAGGCACAAACATGAGGGCATAAATCCTTGCTCTCTGGGGATTATTATGGTTTACTAAGAAATTATACATTGACAGACTGTGGGTTTTCAGGGATTCCAAAGTCCTCATTGATCACTTGAACAATAGATTTTAGTTGAGGCCTGGGAATCTCACATCTTGGCTGGACAGGATAAGAAATCTGAGGAACACTTTCACTACTATAGCTTCCCACCATGTCTATCGAGAGAAAAACCAGGTTGCAGAAAGACTAACGAAGAAAGGACTAAAAGGCATTTTTAGAGAAATGCAATAAGAACTTGTTGATGGCTCTGGATATGGGGCTACAGGGGTGGTAAAGTTTTTCCGAGCCTATGTTTTTTAGGTTGCTATAGATATTTTAAAGTTTTTGGTAATTTTTGTAAAATGGTTGGTATTTAGTTTTATAGGTGCATGCTCGTACAAGGATACTATTAGTGACAGAAGGCAACATGTTGACTGCTATATTTAAAATACTTTGATTATGACAAAAGGACGTAAACAGATCTGATGTGATCTAATGCAGAAGTTGGGATAATTGATTGGTAGATCATGTGTATTTAACTGTAAAGAATTATGATAACCTGGATAGGAATATAGAGAGGAGATGGAATCTCTGAAGAGTGATGTAAAAGTTTTGATGTTGTGCACTGGTACTCAATATAAACCAGAGTTGTTTCTTACTGAAAAAAGAAAAAGAAAAAAGAAAAGCAAAAGAGTCTAGTCTAAAAAATCCCATGGAATAATCCAGAAATTCTGGCAAGATTATGAAAATGGTAGAAATTTTTTAAAATACTAGTTACAACTGTCAAACTTCAGGATTTTGGGTTCTTAGTGATTTTTGATGGTGCTGAATCCATTTCCACCATCAACAAAATGATTCAAACACTCCAACTACCTGATTTTTTTATTTTTTTTAACTGGCAAAATACTGCCATCCAAACTATTTTGTTGCATCAATAGACAACTACAAATAAAAAGCCTACATCACAAATGATAAGATCATTATACAAGAGTAAATACATGGTAACCCACGGTACCATAACACAGTTTAACTAAATTCCATTTCTTTTGAGATTGCAGATTTTAAAAATATTTTGAGATAAAGTACAGAATCAAAATTTCAAAATATTCTGAAAATCTACCAGAATGACATGCCATTACGCTATGCTTTAGGCTTCAGTCATGATGCTCTGGTCTCCTGCATGTACTCCTTTTCTTTTTCAGCTGCTTTTGTTGACTTAGACTTAGTTAGCTGCATATTTAGGTGTTTCACCATGCTAGTATCCTTGTAAGTGTACCACCTGGAAAACATCAAGTATATGATGAAGTTAAGCAGACTCATGAGTGCAACCAACCAGTAGAAGTTGTTCAGTCTTCCTCTATTCAGGTTGTTCGACAGCCACCCTCGATGGGAATTGCTTGTTGTCACAAGGTTCACAATAGAGACGAGAAGGCTGCTCAGGAAGAATCCGAGGGATAAAGTGCTCAGGAAAAGGCCAGTACTCATGGTTTTCATGCCCTCAGGGGATTCTCGTATGAAGAAATCCAGCTGTCCAGCGTATATAAATGCCTCTCCCGAACCTACCAGTACAAACTGTGGGATAAGAACGAATACACTAATGGGGACTATAGAATTGGGCTTGTCTAAGAGCCCATGAGCTCTTGCCACCGTGAGCCGTTTGCTTTCTGTTACTGCTGCAGCAACCATTGCTAGACATGACAAGGCCAGTCCAAACCCAATTCTCTGGAGTGCTGTGAAACCCTGTTGATGACCTGTCCACCGCCTTGCCAAGGACATGATTATACGGTCATAGAGTGCTATTGTCACCAGGATTGCACCCACAAAGAATACTGTCAAGGAACCTGATGGTATCTCAAAGTTGCCAATGCCTCTTTCCATGTGGGAAGCTTGAGCCACTGAGAAGGTTACCATCTGAGCATAGATGGTCCAGAACATTATTGTGGTTGCCCATATAGGCATCATTCTTATTATTTGCTTCACCTCCTCTACTTTGCTTACTGTGCAGAGCCTCCAAGGGCTGGCATAACAAGACTCCTCAACTGATAACTCTACTATGGCAGCTCTGTCCAGACACCTGCAATATCATAAAATATTTTTTTAAAATAAATTAAAATATAAGTCAGGTTTTCTTTTTTATCGACTTGACTCACGTGGGATTTGAACTTTGAATTTGATGATTTATATCAAACTTCATACTGATTAATCTGCCCCCATAAACAATAAATTGGCAATTAAGCTGCCCACCCATAAGCAATAAAATACAAGTGAGGTTGTTTAAAGGAAACAGGAGGAGTTTTAAAGTTTCTACCGGGATATATGTTTATCTATTGTATAGATAGGTTATAACTTAAAACCAACTGAACATAAAGGTCAAACTTCCAAGTAAAACCAGAGTGTATCTCATCACAGCTCAGTGGAAGCGCTCACCTAAATTGATCTGTATGGGGAATCCTTTTGTGAGACAAACATGTTTTATGATCCTCATACAATTGTCCCACATCTGCAGGCAAGTTAAGCTTCCTATTTCTCCAAGCTGCTACACACACTTGAGCAATTTGAGTTAGTGGACTTCCAGTGGGCTTCTTGAATCTATACATCTTTGTTCCTCCAAGGAATATGCCAATGGCTACCACCATACTGGAAGCACATAGGCCATACCCCCAGCTTCTACCAACATTGTCCTCGATATACACAAGCACTGTCACGGCAAGCAGAGATCCTATGCTAATACAGAAGAAGAATCGGTTGAAGAAATTATTCATCTGGCTTCTTTCTTTCTGATCATTTTCATCAAACTGATCAGATCCAAATCCCGATATACTTGATTTCAGTCCTCCAGTACCCAGGGCAGTGAGATACAGGGATAAGTAGAAAATAAAAAGTTGTAAACCATTGGGTTCTTTGCAATGTCCATTAGGATTGCATGGAGGAGGAGTGAGCTGAGGTAGTATAGTGAAAACTGTCAGAATGCCTACTCCCTGACAAAACAAAATAGAAAATAGCACCTGGTACATTAGCATCATATCAAATATTATTCCCTTTCAACTCCTTCAGTATTGAGTTAAAAGAAGCTGTTGCTGCTTACCAATGATTGAATTGTGGCAAAAATGGCAATTGTTAAAAGAAGCTGTTGCTGCTTACCAATGATTGAATTGTGGCAAAAATGGCAATTGTCGAGTATCTTCCCAAGAACGTGTCAGCCAGAAATCCTCCAAAGAGGGACAGAATGAAGGAAGTTCCAAGAAAATTTGTCACAATATTTGCAGATTGTGCACTGGGAAGGTGCATCGTATTCACCAAATATGTGACCAAGTTTACAGCTATGCCCAAAGTTGTCAATCTCTCACAGAGCTCAATTCCTGCAATTCAACACAGTTTAGCAAAATGAGTTTCAGGTGGTAAACCCTAACTTAGCTAAATTCATGTAATATTTCACACTTAATCAAATAAATTTCAATTTGAAAATGAATTGTCAGTTATCATTATTTTTTTTTAAAGAATCTCACAATTTATATAATACTTCATAACAGGCACCAATTAAGCTGCCACTGGGTGAGCTGTCATTTAAAAAAACAAAGAGCACACATATCTATATCTATACCTACCTAGTATGAAAGCTGCAGGTAGCCACCCTCCTGTTCGATTCTTATCTGCAGCGTTACCTTTAAAGTCAAAAGCTTGAATGTTTTCTCCCGAAGATGAATTATGCTCTCCGTTCTCTGCCTGAATGTGCACATAAAACCCAATAAATTCTCTGTTAGGTCGGAAATCAGCAAACAAATATTGTGAACCCAAGCTCCCATTCTGAGCCTGAATGTGCACATAAAGCCCAATAAATGCTCTGTTAAGTCATAAATCAGCAAACAAATACTCTGCACCCAAGCACAGCTAGGGTTATGCAGAGTTTACACTCTGCCCAACACGTTTTAAGCTGCATTCTTCACTGTAAATTACAAAGGGTGTCTGTAAGCATCACCTTCAAACCACCTCTGCCCTTTAACAGAGTGAAAGGTGAAAAACACTATTTACATCCATTGACTTAAGGTCTGTCGAAAATTAACACAGTAAAGGAAAATGCTTATATTAATTAGTACATTGTGCTCACAACAGGAGAAACAGTAAAGCAAATTGAAAACTAGTGAGGTTGGGATTCCAGGGAAACTATCTAACATTCATGAATGACTGCATACCATGGCACTGACAAGTTCTCCTTGTTGATCACAAAGCAAAAAGACACTATATGCCTTTCTATTCTATGGAAGTGTGCAGCCTTGATCAATAATCTGTGCTTGCCTGGAGCCTCAAAAGGCCTTTTTATAAGCAAGGCTAGACGGTGGCATGTCCTCTTATTTACACTGTAAAGGCCATGTAAGTTGAATTGACCATTATGGTTGAGTTAAGTTCGGAATCCAAGAATCAGACTTGATTTGCTTCATCGTTTAGTGATGGGAAATTGTTGCTTCTCTGGATTCATCACGCCGTCAAAGAAGGTGGGGCTAGTGGGTGGGATTGGACTGGTACTGTGTTTTCTTGGGCACATAGATTACTTGGAAAAGTGAAATTATGAAGGAAAAATACTCGCCAGGGTGATAAGTTCAAAATGTAGGGCTAGTGGGTGGGATTGGATTGGTGCTGTGTTTGTTTATTTGGGCATATAGATTACTTGAAGAGTGAAATTATGAGGGAAAAATACACTCCAGGGTGATAAGTTCAAAATGTGTGGCTAGTGGGTGGGACTGGGCTAGTGCTGTGTTATTTTGGGCACATAGATTACTTGAAGAGCGAAATTATGAAGCAAAAATACACTCCAGGGTGATAAATTCAAAGTGCGGTCTATCAGTTTCAGCACCTAGACTCTCTCCCACTCGTTCTGGAAGAAACCCAGCCTCTCAAAACTATTTTGTGTGTGAGAATTTTTTTTTTTTTTTTTTAAACTTGCATTTAGAGAATTTTTTCTACGAGTTAAATTTATTTTACATTTCAAAATATAATTTATGTTAAAATTTTGAGATTTTAATAAGAACCAGTGTGTTTAGAGGTGGAGTTAGATTTATTTTTATATTTTAAAATATAATTTATGTTAAAATATTGAGATTTTACTAAGAATCATTGTGTTTAGAGGTGTTCTGGAATGGTAAAAACTAAATCAAATTATATACAAATAAATAAATAAAAAATGTTAATGTAATGTAATGCTTTTAAATTAGGCAAAATAAAATAAAGATAACTCTATAAAATATAATAAAAATAAAAATAAAAATGACTCATGGTATTTATATGGAAGATGACTTATTTAAAGGGAAATTAAACCAGTCTAGATCAATCTTAATTCTGGATCCACCAAGTCCAGAGAGAGATCAAATCTCTTGAGATGCATAATTTTGAATAGATTCCTCTAGACCCTGGAGTTAAGATGAAAATAAGCTAGTGTTATTTGATTTTGATGTAAAAAATCTAAAAACTTAATTTTGTTAAACTAGCACAATGATATAAATTAAATGGGAATCCTCCTTACCGAGGTTCAATTCCTCCAAGTGGCATGATAGATGTTGACAAAAAATCTAAAACTTAATTTTGTTAAACTAACAGTAATATAAATGAAATGAGAATCTTCCTTACCTAGGTTCAATTCTCCCAAGTAACATGATAGTTGTTGAAAGTATTGATAACCCCAAGTGGCATGATAGATGTTGAGAGTATTGATAATATATTTCTGATCATATGGAATATATAGTGTTATATCATAAAAGCTAACTAAACTAGCCTAGATCCATCTTAACTTTGGATCTATCAAGTGTAAAGAGGAATCAAATTATTTTCACTCAAATTATTATTTTACATTTATTTTTATTAATTTGACCAGTCAAAATGTTTACATAACATGACATAGCATAACATAACATAAACTTACAACATCTCTTCCATACTCTGTTGGAGAGAGCCTCTAGCGACAATAGTTATAACTATTTTTTGAATTATTATAATTAATTATAAGTTTAAGATATATACATTAAAAAAAGATTCTTAATTATGGAGATTTATTTTCACTTTACTTTGAAGATTTTTAATTTATAAATAGATTTGTTACAATACAATGAGCCAATCAATACCACATGCCCAAAAAAGACATATTTGATTCCACATCACTCTTATTTATATGACATTATTTAATTAACCAATTTAATTAAAAAGAGTAAAAACAACGTAACTACTTTGAAGATAAATCTCAACCATTGATTTTTGTATATTATTATGAATATTCTAAAAATATCCATAGAGGTTAAATTAAAATTAAATTAAATTATTGATAACTAAATTAAAATTATATGAGTCCTATTAGAAAATGGATACACATATTTGCATAACTGTTTAACCATATAAATTAAGGGAGTTGTCTTAACCTTCAAAAAGTCGCACTAAAGACAACTCTTAAATTAAGTGTTTGATGAATATAAGCCTAAGACCCATATGTAAAAAATGGTGGTAACAAGGTTGGTAAAAATTCAAATCTTAATATTAGAAGCCAACTAAAAAAACATTTTAATAACAAAAATAATTACAAATCTCCATTTATAAAATAGAAATAATAAAATCAATTTAATCACAACTTTTTCATAATGTTACTGTTTTTTTTTTTTGGTAAATTAGGCTACTCTATATTAATTCAAGAAGAGAAACATTACATATGCTACAGGCAGGGTTGGTAAGCTACGCTTAGCCAATCCCAGCCTTAGTTGCTTGGTTTCGGGGCTGCCTCCGTGGAGGAAACCAGCCCAGAAAATACTTGAAACAGGAAATTACAATATGCGCAGCAACGCTGATGTATCCATATATTACAAAATGCGCAGAAGCATAAGTATAGCTTTAGATTCCATGGTAGTAACATGCATGACAAAACCAAGGAAGAGCTGAGCAGCTTCACAGTCCTTAGTCTTCAGCTTCATCATTACTGTCAGGTGCTTCCTCCTCTATGGGGTAGGCGTACACCTACACAGCCGCTTCCTCTGAATCCGCTGATGGACGCGTAGGTTTGGGGACCGGTGCGCAGAGGATGGGAGACACCAGATACTCAGCGTCAGAGACCCGCGTCTAAGTGACTTCAGAATCCATAATCCATACATATGATCCATCATCCTCATCCTCCTGAGCCGACAGAAGATCAGTCTTGTGAGGTAGGGGGTGCGCCTGGTGCGCGATGGTAGACTTTCGAGGACCACATCTACCTCTCTGCGCAGCTTGCACTGGGGCTTCTTCCTCCTGCTCAGGGTCGGGGCTCTGTTTAGTGAAATTGCCTGAGGAGGAGCCTTCAACGGACTCAGACGGTTATCCGTCCCACAGTGGTAACACCCGGGGTGTGCCCCTCTCTATCTGCCACGGATCGTTCTTTGATGCAGTCTAGGAGCCATTGCTCGCTGAAGCAGAGTAATGGCTTCGATGGAAGGATGCACAGTAGGGGTACAAACAATAGCAGAGGCTAGAGGAGTAGATGGGGTTGGGCTAAGATTCACAGGCTGGATAGTCGCATCCCAGAGGGGTCTGCGCAGCGCAGCTCTAGGAAGAGGGCTGCGCAGCAGGCTGGTGGCGCAGGAGGGAAAAAACAAAATCAAAAGGAAAGATTGAAGGAACTCACTGTGTGTCTCTTTGTGCTAAGGGGCAATCCTTTTATAGGGTCTATGACACATGCGAGGGGGAAGGTCATGAGTGAGCCTCGCACGCAGCTGTGTGCCATAACCAATATCCTAAGTAGGCCCAAGGGAAGAGTTATGGCTGATTGTTAGATCAATCCTGGTAATCATTTATGATGATTGCTGCAGGGGGGTACCCTGGAGGGGGTGATGCTATCCAAACGTATCTTCAACATGCCTTATCCCATTCATCTCGTGCAGATGGTTACTGGTTTGAGGATTCGCATCGGGTGAGGCCCTGCGCTGTAGGTCTCCATCCTCATGGGCGTAGGAGATATGATTGTCATTCGTGCTACTTCTGTCACCCACATCCGAGGTTTCATACTGTTATTGTTAACCATGAAGAATATTGTTTTTTATTAAATCTTAAACATACACATAATATTTATAATAAAAAGTTTTCTAAAATATAATATAATGATTTTGAGATGAATACATCTATAAATATAACTATTTTTAAAATTGAAATGAATATTTCATCATTCATTTTAGTCCAAACAACTTTTTAATCAGGATGCAAACAATTGTGGAAACAAGGTTGGTAAAAATTCAAATCTTAAAAGTGGAAGTTAGTTTTAAAAAAAAAAAAAAAAACCTTTTGGTTACACAAATAATCACTAGTTTCTATTTATAAAATGCAAATAATTTAATAAATTTATGTTATTATTAACAATAAAAAAGATTTATTTTATTAAATCTTAAATATACACATAATATTTATAATAATAATAATAATAATAAATTAATACAATGTTTTTAATATAAACATTTTTATAAATATAATTATTTTGGTGATAAAACTAAAATAAATATGTTAGATCTAAGATTTTTGTGATCCATAATGTAGAAAAATGTTTTTCAGATTAATTAGGATTAACCACCTTATTCTCAGGATAAACCACATTAGTTGGTTAGAATCTTAGACCAAGTCACCAAATTCTAATAATGTGATTAATCCAAAAAACATTTATCTATAAAATAAATATGTCATTATTCATTTTAATATAACTCTTTTAAAAAAATTAATATATATTATATGAACTCAAAAATTCCTTATAAAAAATTCATAATTCAATATGTAAAATCAATTATTTACATCACAATTAAAATTTCAAATCAAACTCATCCATTTTCACACTTCACCTATAAATTTTCACAATTTTGAATTCCCCATCAAATTCTATCCCTATCCCTATCCCTATCCCTATCCCTGATGTGTTATTCCACCTTCCATAACAACAAAAGGTACATACCTGTGCGGATCCCAAAAATGGTAGTGATATTGAAGAGAATGCAAAAGCAGAAAATTTTAAAAACTTGTAATCATCAAAGTAGATTTGATTCTATTCAAAGTAGGTAATATATCTAGGCTTTTTCACTTTATACGAGAAAATAACATGGTATCTAAATATTACCATGATCCTACTTTCACTTTATAAAAGTCAAATGAAGAACGTGAATTGCCAACATCACAGTATTTTGCTTGTTAAAATAACGTTTTCATCATTCATGCGTATTAATTTTATAAATTTAAGGTTCTTCATTTTTTTCCCTTTTTTGGTATACTTTAGTCATTAATTAATAATAAGTTTGGTGGTTAATATATATTTTAGGAAGTACATTTTAATATTAAATTTATTAATTAAATGTTTTATTCAATTTAGTAATCATATTATTCAGGGTTATAAGTTGTCTTTTTCAATCTAATCAAATATAGAATTTATCAATAATTAGTTGAGGTTTTAATTAGTTACAAAGTTTTTTTTTTAAGAGAGTTAGTTGAAGGTTAAAGTGTTGGGATAACGATTGTTGTTATACAAGAATTCTAAGTGTTAGTAAATGAACGAATTTGTTATACAAGAATTCTAAGTGTTAGTAAATGAACGAATGTTAGTAAACGGATGTATGTCCATTTATCAAATTCTCTTAAACAAGTGTTCGTAAAATTCTCTTAAACAAGTGTTAATAAACGAATGTATGGCTTTACTGATGCACAATGTTGGTTTATCCAATGTCCAACAATCTCTTAAGAATCCCAGTAAGATGTGATTCAAACTAGAGACCTTTGGCTTAGATACCACTTGTTGGGATCACGATTTCCATTACAATGTATAAGGAGAGTTAACTAATCCACTAATCCATTAGAGATAATTAAACACATGTCACAAAACAGGAGTTGGTTTATCTAATATCCAATATAATAATGCAAACATTATGAAACTCCCTATTCAATAAAATAATCACAATATTCATTATTACAATTAATTGAAAAATTCTTCATATTTTTACTTATTATTGTGAAAATATATCATAATATTTATTATCATGAAAATGATAATTCACATTAATTTTGAAAATAGATAAATTAAAATGAATATTGTGAATTATTCTCCATATTAACATTCTATACATTCATTCCAACTGCAAAATCTTTAGACTATTATCTTCATTTATTTTTCCCTCCTAAACATATTTGTCATTTGGATTGTCATGTGGATTGGTTAATCTCATCTGTTTAGCAATTTTGGGGAAAATTCTTCTCGTTTTACCAAAAAGTGGTAAGAAAATATGAGTCTTCCTAGGATGCCAATTTTCCTATGCATTTCCGATTGATACTATTTAGTAATCAGTATTAACTGAAGCCTGTAAAAGTTTTTTTTTTCAATTATTGGAAATTCAACTGAAGCCACAATTATTAAAGTTCTGATGTTTACTTTCACGTATTTCGTTGTCTGTACATATCCCTTTCTGTTGCCATGTCAAGGTCGGAGCGAAATTCAAAGCAATGGTTCGAAGCCTTTTGGACCATTATTGGAAGCCCCACTCAGAACAATCCATGTTATTTTCAAAATTTTTTTTAATTGGGAATAGTATTTATATTATATAAATTTACCTTTAATCAAATAAAGTTAACCAAGTACATAGTAATTTTGTCTCTTTTTTATCATTTTCTTTTATCTAAAGGATAAAGGATCTATATAAAAATTTCTTGAAAAGCACAGTGATGAATTACAAAAATGAAGTTTTCATAAGCCTATATTTTACAGAATTGTCTCAGCACAATACAACATTTACATAAAAGTATTGATTGATAATAAAGTCTTTATGATTATGAATTTGTGGCAGTATTGAGAGGTTCATTGATAACTATGAACCATTACTATGATACTATTGACCTGGTTGCATAACATAGATTTTTCAATGAGCTGATTTACATTAGGTTGAATTAATTTTTGAGTTATTAAATTCCATTACAAAATAATTGATAACCTAATTTAGCCATTAATGATTTTTTTTGTTTTCAATTTGCACTCATCATTAACAAAATTGTATGCTTCTTTATTATATTTAAAATTCATATATATCTTAAATGAATACCAAAATGTAAAACATTAAAAATAAACTTATTTTAATATATTAAAATATATATACAAAATTGAATATATATATATATATATATATTAAACTCTCAATAATATTTTTAAATTTCACAAACACATAAAATATTATATTTCAATATATTGAAATGAGTTTGAAAATAATTGATAATTTTCATTATAGCTTTCAAACAATTGTATAAAAATTTTATCTACATCTTTATATAGAAATGTGAGAAAAATTATCATAACTTTATTGTTAATAGTAAAGAATAGCCATCAATAAAAATTATATTAGTTGAAATTACTTTATTTAAGTATATTTTCAGCCTCACTCTAACAAGTCTGTTTTTTTGCCTTATAAATTATGGAAATTATGGTCAGATTTTGATAATATTTGGCAGAATTTTTTGTAAATCCAGTTTACAGTTGTCAAATTTCAAGATTTTGGGGGCCTAGCTCTTGATGGTGTTGAATCCATTTCCACAATAAAAAAACATGATTCAAACACTGTTATGCTAAATTTTTTGAAATTTTTTTGCTCAGATTCCAACCATTTTTTACCCTCATGATAACTCCTCTACCTCAATAGAGGAAGCTAACTTTTCATTCCTACCAAATAATTAAATCTTTAACCTATCTCCTTACCTCTTAAATGATACATACATATTCATATATAAAATAATGGTAATAAAATTTTATTTATAAATAATTTGACAAACAAAATCTTAAATCTTAGACTTTTGTTTTTTGATTCATAATGTGAATAATATGCGTAGTCTACCTAGGCAATGTTTTGGCCCAGAATCCTGTAAAGATTTTGAAAAACTCCCGCAAAGATTTTATCAGAATCTTGTTTATAGTTGTTAAACTTTAGTATTTTGAGTGCCCTAAGGGCTTTTGATAGTGCTGAATCCATTTCCCTTATCAAAAATGGATTCCAAACACTTCAACTACCTAATTTTTTTAGTTGACCAGATTCGGACAAAAAACTGCCATCCAAGCTATTCCATTGCCTGGGTAGACAACTCAGTGAATAATATATCTTTAAGATTAATCAATAAACTTTTTGAACCAACTAATGACTTACTAATTGCTTTTACTGTGGCTTCCCATCATTGGCCAGACGCCTTTTCCAAACCCAATTATTATATAGTATTATGGTGGTAAAATCAGTTATAAATAACGCTACTAGGTAACTCTCCATGTGATTCGAATTTATCAGCATTTTATTTTAATCATGCCAATCTCATTGCTTTTTACTTTTGGCGGCTTCCGTCGGCAACACAAAGAATAATGCTGGTCATAGGTTCAGTTTGAATCAGCAATTTGAAAGGTTTTGGCTCCATATGGAAACATATATCCTTAGAATTTTATTAACATAGTAGATAAATTTTAAAAGAAGTGTTAAAGTATATAACTCTTAACTTGCATTAATATATGTTATTATATTGATTTATTAGTTATTATTAAGTAGATGTATAGTTTTCACATGGATTATGCTTATTGTATTGAAGATAGGTTCAGGAATTTGAAAGGTTTTGGTTATATATATATATATATATATATATATATATATATATATATATAATTTTCTTATAATTTTTAAAGAATTTATTAGTATAAATAGTATATAAATTTATTTTTTAAAAGGAAGTGTTAAAGTATATAATTTTTACTTGTATTAATATGTGTTATTATATTTAATTATTGAATTTATTAGGTAGATTTATAATGTTTACATAGACTATACGATATCTATTCATATTGTATAGAAGATTGTTGAGGCTTAGTTTGAGATATTTTCTCCAATTAGTTAGCTCTCTAGCTTGGTGTGCACATGAGATATTCCCTCAACCAACAAATTGAGTGTACTCTCCAACCTTTTAACTCTTGCTGATGTATGTAGTAGTGTTGCAATGTTTTGTGATGTAAATATCATTGATAATTCTACTTAAAAGAAGTGTTGTAGCCAAAAGGGAGTTCTACCTATGGAGTTTGCTCCATAGATTGTTTGTCGAGTAGAGCACTATAAACCGTGATTGACATAAGTGTTGAAAGTGTAAGATTGAGTTGGATACATCCTATACTCAAAACACTTCCTTAGAGAATTGGGGATTCAGTGAATAACACCGATAGATGGAAGTATGTCCATAGGATGACCAATTAATCAATCTTTATTCTCATATTGATGTTAGACTCTGGAGTACAACAAGTTCTCAGTCAATATGAGGTATCAATGGCATGCTTGGTTTCCAACTAGTACATGATGGAAGTTCTTCAGGTAAAGGGAGGATCATGGACACTTGTTGAAGTGGAAGTGAGTTGTATTGTTCTTACTTGAGAAATCAAGATTGGTTGATCCAGGGGATCAAAAATTTGCTCAAAAATGAAAGTTATCAAAATATCTTGAAATTGGTACCAAATCGTAGATCTTGTCATTCTGATTCCAAAGATGGTTGAATTGTCTCAATCAGACATCATATGAGGAAGTTATCGTGTTCTGAAGTTTTTGGAAAAAAGTTAAAAACTCAACTTCCAAGATTGACTCGACAGTGTATGGATGCCACATGGCAATCCATATGTTGACTTGTTGTTAACGTTAGCAGGATGACCGAGTAGTACGGAGTCATTCAGAACCTGACACGTGGCCTAGTCGTACATGGATAATTGACGTGCTCTTATTGGTTAAAAGTGTTTCAGTATGGGCCAATCACAGAGTGACACATGGCCCAATCAGAGGGCACCATGTGGCACTTCAAATGAATCAAAAATTGGTTGGGTCAACCGACCAACCCTCTGTAGGTTTCGAACTTTCAACCTCCCACAAACTAACCAATCACTCTACCGTTGCACCACCAATGTTCCTTGTTAAATGTGGGTGGCAGCCTTTTATTTAAATTCATGTGGTTTAGCGATTTGGGGAATGGCCGGGGCCAAGCCCCAAGTCATGTGGTAACTCTAGAACCAAGGGAAAAGGCTTCATGAAGTTAAGAGAATGGTTAAGCATCGAGGGTAATGGCCTAAGGCCACATCACTTGTTACACAACCACCGACGGACGTTACGGAGGGGCAAGGCGCGTGGCACCCTGCCCACGTCCCATCCCACAGTCATATCAATTGCACAAAGACTTAGAGTGGGGCCATAGAAGTGCATGGCCTATGGCCTACGCCCCTCGGACATTGGGGTAACCATATGACCGAAAAAAGGAGCGGATAAGAGGGCGGAGGGATCATTCATTAAAAAAACCAGTTAATCATTCGACAAAATAAACCAGACGCGGTAGAATTCGTGATCAAACCCAAGAACTGTGGGTTACCAACTCTATGCTTTACCAATCCACCTATGAACCATATCATTTCCAATTTTGTTGTGTGGCGTAGTTTGTAGATATTTTTGCGGATATTTTGGAGAAGAAGGCATATCTTAGCCATTTTCAACCTTTTTGAACCCAAGAAGAGCCTACACAGGGGATTTTCGGCATTTTAGATGCAGTGGCAGTGTTATTTTTGTAATTTGAGCATTGTATGTTGATGTATTTGAACACTTTAGCATATAATTTAAAGGGCTACCATTGGAAGTTGGACCCAGAGATGTAGCCCAGGAAGGGTGAACTCAATCATCAATTTGTTGTGTTTTGATGCTACTTTTTGTCCATTTTAACTGTTAAAAATATGCAAAATTTAACTTAGTTTGTGTTCTTTTGCAATCACGATCCATTGCCTAAAAGACATAAAATAGCTTGCAAAACTTTTCAAGAAACCTTATTTTTTAATTTAAGATCAGTTTGGTATCAGAGCACGGTTTTTATGAAGGTTTGATAGATTTTGCAAGTGTTTTTCTTGAATGATTACAAGGTCTAAATTGAAAGGAGGAGAAGGAGTAGTTGAAGAACCAAACCCTAAAATTGGTTCAAGGAGGCCACAAACTCCACAAGTCATGGCACATGAAGAATGATAAGGAACAAAGTTGATGTCTAAGGATGAGAGAGCTTCTAGAAAAGCTTTCTATGATATGACTGAGACGGTGAAAGTGTTGTACAATGAGAGGACAAGAAGGTATCAAGGAGAAAGTTCTAATCAACCAAAAGGTAATGGTGGTGATGCAAAAAAGCCTCCACCTCCACCTCCTCCTTCACCTCCATCCTCGCCTCCTTCTTTACCTCATTCATCCCATAGACCTACTCCTCCTCCATCTCCAAAAGGACATGTTAAGTCTCCTTTGATTAAGCTTGATGTCAAGTTTGAATTTCCTATGTACAATGGGGAAGTAAATGCTGAAAAGTTGGATAATTGGGTTCGTCAAATTTAATTCTATTGTGGGATTCAAAAAATTGATGATGATGTCACAAAGATCGAACTTGCTTCTCTTCGCTTGGAAGGTGCATCCCTCATCTGGTGGGAGGTCGTAACTCAAGAAGATTTGAATAAAAGTGGTAAAATTATATCTTCGTGGAATGATTTTATAGCTGCATTAACAAGGCAATTTTATCCATTGTCTTACATGAAAAAAGCAATTATGGATTGGCAAAAACTTAGACAAGCTAAAGGTCAGACTGTCCAAAGTTACATACAAGAATTTAGAAGAAGAGCTTTAATCTTTGGTGTTGACTTGAGTTCACAAGATACTCTCCTAACGTATATAGGTGGATTACATAGTTATTTGAGACATATTATACTTATGTTTAATCCCACCAATCTAGATGAAGTATGTGTTTAGGAAACTTATTTAGAATCAAGAGGCAAGAATATTCCTCAAGAGACTTGCAAGAAACCTTTTAAATATGGAGACAAAGGAAAGGGGAAGTTTAAAGGCAAAGGAAAGAAGAATGCTATTGTCAAGAAAGAGGGAGAGAAACTTCCCTGTAAACATTGTTCAAAAGATGGCCATGATGAAGACCATTGTTGGAAATTACATCCAGAATTGAGACCAATGAAGTTTAATAATAAGGGGAAACAAAATATTGTTGCTACAACTCAACAGGATCTAGGATTTGATTCAGGTGATGAAAGTAAAATTACATCCATGGGAATGAAAGGTATATCATTTAATGCAATTACTAGTTCTTCTAGTAAGCCTATTGAATCTCAAAATGATAAAGAAATAAGTGAGCTTTTCCATACCAGGGTCATTACAAAACATACAATGGTTGATACAGTGTTTGATAGTGGATCCCAAGCCAATCTTATCTCTGAAGAAATTTTCAAGAAAATTAATTTAGAGACTACACCTCATACAAAACCTTACTCTTTGGGTTAGATATGTGATGATGCCAAATTACAAGTGACAAGAAAATGTAAACTCAAATATTTCCACCACTGCTAATTTTATAGATGAGGTAGAGATTGATGTTGTACCACTTGATATTTGCGGGATTGTTGTAGGGAGTCCATATTTGTATGATTAAAAGCCATATTCTATCTTCATGAGAAAAAATATCATATTTTTAAAGATGGAGTTGAGTATATTGTTAGAGCACATCGCAAGAATATGAACTTATCTCTTGTTAGTGTTGGTCAGATGAAAGGACTTGTAAATTTTAGTAATAATTTTGTATTGTTGATGATTAAAGATAAAGATATTGTTGAATCTTAAGCTTTCTCAGGATGTGATTCTAAATTCAAGCATGAATTGGTAGAAGTTGTCAACACTTATGACAAGATGTTTCAGGAACCTGAAGGGTTACCTCCAAAAAGAGGAATCCAACATGAGATTCACTTGTAGTAGGATGCACCACTTCTGAATATTGGCATGTATAGAATGTCAGTTTTGGAGAATGTAGAAATTAAGAAGCAAATTCAAGAGCTGCTTGACAAAGGGGTCATCAGGCCCAGTACATCTCCTCGTGGGTCTTCTATTGTCCTGGTTCCAAAGAAAGATGGTACACAATGCATGTGTGTGGATTTCTGAGTTTTGAATAAGATCATAGTAAAGAATTGTTATGATCTTCCTCACATTGATGATTTGCTAGACTATTTAAAGGAAGTTGTTTATTTTACTAAGTTATATTTGAGAAGTAGTTATCATCAAATAAGGATTGTTGAAGATGAATTTTGGAAAAATGCTTGCAAGACAAAACAAGTTTGATTTGAATGGTTAGTTATTTCGTTTGGGCTTTGCAACGAACTTGCCACATTCATGAGAGTTATGAATGATGTATTGCGACCATTCCTTGACGATTTTGTCATAATCTACCTAGATGATATTATGATTTTCAGTAAGACTCGTGAACAACATGTCAAGCATGTGAAGCAAGTTCTAGATGTCTTGAAAAATGAAAAGTTGTATTTGAAGATGTCTAAATGTGAATTTGGGAAAACCTCTTTAGTTTATTTGGGTCATATTGTAGGACGGGGTGAATGAAAGATTGACCCCTCCAAAGTTGATGTTAATGTGAATTGGCCTAAATCCAAGAATGTAACAGAAGTTAGGAGTTTTTTGGGAGCAACCCAATATTCGAGAAAATTTATCGCTAACTTATAATTCATTGCAGCACCATTGCATGCTTTGACAAGTTTGAAGTAGGTCTTTTAGTGGGGAGGAAAGTAGCAAAATCCTTCGATGCTTTGATAGAGAAAATCAGTACAACGACAGTTCTAACACTTCTACATCTTAATCCACCATTTGAAATTCAAACCAATGCAAGCGAATATGATATGGGAGTAGTTTCATGCAACATGGTAAGCCAATATGTCATCATTATGAAATATTTACCAATGCAATAATTAACTATCCAAATTATGATAAAGGGTTGTATGATTTGGTACAAAACATGAAGAAACGAAAGCACTATTTGATGGGTAAAGAAACTAGTATTCATACTAATCATCAACCTTTGCAATATTTACAATTGCAAACTAAGCTGCAACAAGCTAGACATTTCAGGTGGATGGGATTCCTACAATAATTTCATTTGGTAATCAAGTATAAGAAAGGTATATACAACAAATGTGTATATATGTTATCAAGGCCTATTGTTAATGCATCTATTATTCTTAAGCATAACTCAATCATGCATGAAAGTTATATTGAACAATATGCTCAAGATGAAGATTTTAAAGATGTTTATGCAACTTTGAGTCAAGGAAATCATGTTGAAGAGTTGGATTATCATGTTCATAACAAGTTGTTATATCATATTGGCAAGCTATGTGTTCCACATGTTGAAAGATTCAATGTCATAAGGGAATCCCACACTTCTCTTATTGTTGGTCACTTTGGTGTAGGAAAAATAATTGCTCAAATTCATAGGTATTGTTATTGGCCTCACATGAATGAAACGGTATCAAGATATGAAATGATTTTCTATGTGTGCTACTAACAAGACAAGCAATAGGAAATCGGGTTTATACACTACACTTCCTATCCCTTATCATCCTTGGGAAAATATTTCTATGGATTTTGTTGGGGGGACTACCAATGTCTAGGAAAGGTCATGATTATTTATATGTTGTAGTGGATTGTTTCAGCAAAATGTCTGTGTTTATTCCATGTAAGAAACATGTGTCAGCTAAAAAAACCGAAAATATGTTCTTCCATACTGTATGTGTTCATTTGGGTTACCTACTCGATTATTTCTGATCGAGATTCTCGATTTATCAGAAATTTTTCAAGTTTATGGGAACTCATGGACACAAATATGAATGAAAGTGCACAATTTCACCCACAAACTGATGGCCAGACAAAATTAGTGAACATAAAAATAGTGCATCTCCTTCAAGGATGTTGTGGTAAGCATCCTAAACTTTGGGATGAGCATTTTCATTACATCCAACATGCCTACACTCGTGCCAAACATTCATCTACACAAGTATCTTCATTTGAAGCTTGTTTGGGATATTTGCAAAAGTCTCCTTTGGATTTCATCTTTGGTAAAGAAATTGCAGTATATGGACATAGTGATGTGGGAAAAGAAAAGAATTTCATTGAAAAAATTACACTAGTGCATCAAAGGGTTCAAGATCAACTGGAGAAAAGCAAAGCCAAGTACAAACCAAGACATGATAAGCATTAGGTTGATCATGATTTCTAAGCGGTAGATAAATTTTGGTTGTAAATCAACAAGGAAAGACTATAAGGTGAAGGTAAAATTCTCAAGATAATCAGACATGGTCCTTTCAAAATCTTGGAGAATATTGGTAACAATGCTTTCCAATCAGATTTGCCACCTTACATGCAAATTTATTTTGTTGTGAATGTGGAAAACTTGAGATTGTATGAGCCTCCTATGATTGTTTATCAAGAAGAGAATGTTCATATTCCATCTATAGAATATTTTTATCCTAAATATTTAAATGAGTTACAAGAGGACTCAATTATTGACAGGAGGATAAGGAATTCATGCAAAGGCAATGTGGAATATCTTCGAGCATGGATCAAATGTAGCAATCCAAGTAAAGAAAGGTGGATAGCGATCATAAAAGTGAGGGAGTTTTACCTTCACTTAAATGCTGAGTAAAAAAAAACTTTTGGTGGTCCAAAAGCTTATAGTGAGGAGGAATGATCTAGGGGATCAAAAATATGCTAAAAAATGAAAGTTCTCAAAATCTCCCAAAATCGATGCCAAATCATATATCTCGTCGTTTTGATTCCAACGATGCTTGAATCACCTCAATACGACTTTGTATGAGGAATTTATCACGTTCTAAATGTTTTTGCAGATAGTAAAAAGGTCAACTTGTAGGGTTGACTATGCAATGTACAGATGCCATGTGGCAGTCCATATGTTGACGTGTCACTAATGTTAGCAAGATGAATTAGCAGTACATGACCAATCAAGGACTGACACATGGATCAGTCTAGTGATGACATTCAACGCACTTGTATTGGTTGAAGCCTAATTGGAATGGGCCAATCAAAGAGTGACATGTGGCCCAATCCCAAGGTGCCATGCGGTACTACGAATGAGGAAAAAAAATGTTTCAATGGACCAACAAGCCTCTAGCAGAATTTAACTTCTGACCTCCCACAAACTAATAGACTACGCTACTGTTACACCACGATTAGTTCTTAATAAACCATGGTGGAAGAATTTTATTTACGGACTATGGTTTCAGCAGTTGGGGGGAGGGCCAGGACGGTGGGTGCACCCGAACAACCCATCCTCAGAATTTATGACAACTCCATGACCGATGGAGAACGTTGGGAAGGGTGGGGCAGGTGGCATCATTCCCACACCCCAACCCCTAGTTACAAGGTAACGAATGCGACTACGAGAGAGAGATGGAGTGGGGGCATAGGAGAAGGGTACTATAGCTGAGCGTTGGACCACAATTATGTGGGGATATGTGACCAACGACGGGTAAGTAAGGGATGTGGGCATTTGGCACCATACCTATTCTTAGCTCCAAGTCATATGAAACCACATGACCGGGAGCATGGGGTTTGGTAGGGGCTTAAGGCTCACATAATAAAACAATTATTTAATGGTTTGAAAAAATATGCCAAACACGGCGAAATTCATGAGTCGAACCTGAGACCTATGGGTCACAAACTCTACTCCATACCAACACACCACCAAGCATGTTTTTTGCCAGTTTTGCAGAGGGAGAAAATGTTGTAGAGCTGTTTGTAGACAATTTGAAGAAAGAGGCCCATCTTGGCTATTTTCAACATTTTTGAGCCCAAGAAGAGCCTACATAGGGGTTTTTGGTCATTTTGAATGCAATCAAAATGCTATTTTTGTAATTTGAGAATTTTATGTTGATGTATTTGAAAAGTTGAGCGTATAATATAAAGGGCTGCCATTGGAAGCTGGACTCGAAGAGGTAGCCCAGGAGGGGTGAAATCCATCATCAATTTTTTGTGTTTTGACACTGTTTATTATCCATTTTAACTGTTAAAAATATGCAAAATTTAGCTTTGTTTGTGTGCTTTTGCAATCACGATTTATTTCCTAAAAGACATAAAATAGCTTGCAAAAATTTACATGAAACCTTCAATTTTTAATTTCAGATCATCCGCTAAATATTTGGGGGCACCTTTGGTAGACAAACCCCTTAGAAACATTCACTAGAAGGAATTAGTCCAAAAAATTGCATTGATGGACTTTTAGATCTCTCAATTTTGTTTGCAGATTAGTCTTATTAAAATCAATCTTACAAGCCCTTCCAGTGTATCTTTTCTCTATGTTAGCAATGCCCAAAGGAAACATCATATCCATCAAGTTTATCTATAAATACTTTCTTTGGGGAGGGGTGATGTAGGAAAGAAAATGGGCCCTATTAACCTAAATAAATTATGTACTCCAAAAATGGAAGGAGGACTTGGTCTCTGTGATCCAGAGATTCTAAATAATGTTTGGGAAGAAAAATTATGGTTTAGGTCAATCCAAGGTGGCCAAGAGTTATGGAGGAAGCTTTGGAGCAGGAAATACAATGCCTCTCAATCATGGAAACAACAATTGAGAGCTAAAATCCCTGTTCAAGGATTTTTAACATGTGATTTGGCTAGCAATAATAAATTCATCATAAAAAAACACTATTTATGGGAAGTACGAGAGGGAGATGATGTCTTGTTTTGGATGGAATCATGGAAGTAGTATCCAAAGCTTGGAAACATGGCCAAATTTCTTGCTCTAGAAGAGCTTATGAAAAATAGAGGTATATTGACAATAGTAGATTATTAGAACTAGATAGTGGGGCACACCTTGTGGAGAGAATGGAAAAATAAGTAAAGATGGCCTCAAACTCTTGATCAAGAATAAATTCACAAACGAAAGATCCCACTCTTCAAGGGATATGAAAAATTCAATTGGGGATATAACTACAAGGGTATGTTTCATAATTAATGAGACATATCAACTAGTTTTAGGTCACACCAATCTTCTTCATTAGGTGATTTGAAAACCAGTTTGGGCTCATAAATGATGGCCCCAAAGTTTCCCATTCTATTTGGTTGTTAGTACATAAAGAAACCATTTTATGGGATAATATTGTCCGAACATGATTCAAAGGGTTAATATTATAACTCTATTTAAGAGTTGAATAAGTCAAAATTACCCACTAGGAGGCTATTGGGTGGTTTTATAACCGAGTCACTGGGAGGAAAAGGGGTTCGATTATATTTTAGTGCTTTATGTTCCATAGTTGAGCAAAGTAGTTGATAGTGGATAGACAAAGGGTAGAACAAAGAAGGTTTTCATTTTAGCATCTCATGGGCCATAGGTTTCACTCATTTTTATTTGCACCATTTCTATTCAAATAAAGAGAGAGCATAGGAGGCTCACCTTTCAAATTAGTTTTCTCTTGAAAGGGTTTTCTAGGTCATACCTTGTGTTATTATATTTTTGTGAGTGATTTTTATATTTACTCTCTATTTTATGCATTATATATATATATTGCACACATAAGTAGAACACAATATCTTAATAATCCAAAAATCTAAGAAAAAATAATCTCATATTATAGATTTTGGATTTTAGTGAATTTTTATTTGATTTGTTGTGATGAACCATCCAATGGAATATCCAAAACAGTTTATGGATCACATGGCAAGGTTACATTGTCAATAAGTGCATAAAATATATGTGAATTATTGGCAAAGGAGGGACATTATCTTCATGGGATATCATGTGTTGAATTAGGTGGATGATACAATGGTCTCTCATTGGGGAGTCGCTTGTTAAGTATGCCTGGCTTAGGGGAGGTGCCAATAAGTTTTGAATGGTTGGGTGGTAATGACACAACATCACATATAGTGAAACAATCACTCTAACATTATATAGGGTTGAAGGTTCTTAGATTGTCTTTGGTTAATACATGTTGATTAGGTATATTTGGAGTGACACAAGTGGTTAATGGAAACACACAACTGGTAAGGTCATGTAAACGCAAAAAAAAAAATAGGTTTCTTGAGTGGTATGGGATGTTCATTTCGAATGAAAATTCTAGCCCCATGACAAATGGTACCAGAGACATGTTCAAATTTTGAAATTTTTGAAATGGCCCTTCAACACCAACAACCCTTTCATTGGAGGAAACAATGGGGCTATGTGGATAGGTACATAAATAATTTAAGTGGGAGAGAATGTAAGAACCCCACTTGAGGTTCCATCATGATATATGATGCATCGATAAAACATGACTTAGGATATATCACTAAGCTAATTAGCAGGGTTGCTATGGTCTTGGTAACTTGCTAGATGGGCACACATAAGGTAGGTACCCATTGCCACAACAACCCAAGATATTAGATCCTTATAATACTAGTGTATCCCCCTTATTGTTGTAGCCCTCTATTTTTATTGTTGTTCCCCATAGAAGCCCATTATTGTTATTGTTGTGCCCCTTACATTATTATTTTTATGTAGGCTCTGATTATATTGTGCCCCTTAGAGTCCTATATATACCAAGGAGGTCTTATCATTTGTACCATCCAAGAATTTTTCATTTATGTAATGTAAATGAGGTTTCCCTCAAAGAGGATACTTTTTAAGTCGTTGATCAATATTTTCTTCTTTTTTATGAGTTGGTTGCATAACATTTGGTATAAGAGCTTTAGATTTTAAGGTTTTACTTCTTCAAATAGGTCATATTGGAATTTTTCTATAATTTTTCTTTTTATGAAGCTTTAGACGCTGAAATTTTGACCGCGTGGAGGTTAACTCTTGGTGATCTTTGTGAAAAAAATTCAAATCTTGTTTCTCTATTTTTTATGAGATATGGTCCAAAGAAGTTAGGGTTTTTTCATGCTCCAGAATTCAGTCTCAAACAGGTAACCTAGGGAAAACCATCATAACTTTATCTATGAGCATCAGATTTTAATTTCATAAAAAGTAACTGAAATCACATAGATTATAGTTTTTCTTGTATCATTGACATGTGGCTTTCTGTACAAGTCCACTCTACTGAAATAGTCCATAACCAGGTCATTGTGGGAGATTGGGAATAAATTTATCTTGAGGAATCCAATTTCAGTATGACTTGTGGATTTAGAAAGAAGACTCATAGGGCTACCATAAAAAAAAATTTAGACCTTTGAGAGCCGAAATTACAGAGTTACAAGAGTTTCAAGATCAAGCGCATAAAAGCAAGAAAAATGTGCGTATTGTTTTAAAAATTGAACAAATTTTATTTGAAAAATCAGTTGAAGTGATTCCAAGGGCATATTGAAGCATATATATTAGTATTTCATTCTAAAATGCCCCCAAAAATAAAATTCTACACCCATTAATCCTTCAGAAATCTCTTCTATGATACATGAAGAGGAAGAATAGCAACATGATATATCAAAATTACAGGACCAAGTGAAACAAATTTCTCTCTCACAAAGAGCAACCAAATATGAACTAAAAGGGGACATGGGTGGTTTAATAACATTAATAAAAGTTTTGAAGGATGGTTCAAAAGTATACGTGGAAGAAAAGATGAATGTCAAGATGGAAGGGTTGAAGGAAGGGTTGAAAAATCTGCTACAAGAAAGGCTTCCCAGTGGTGACAAGGTAATCCATGAAAATCATGATGAGGACAAAAGGAATATGAATTATGATTTTAGAGACTCTAATGTTGGGTTAATACCCACCACATTACAAAGATCGATATGAGGAAGTTTGATGGCAAGGATCCGATAACATTAATACTAAATATGGAGCAATATTTTGATCTCCATGATGTGCAACACACACAAAAGGTACACATTGCATATTTATATTTAGAACCCAATCAGTTTGTATGGTATCAATGGATTTTTTTATCGTAAAACACTTGTCACTTAGTCAATTTTTATGGAGGAAATGATAACACATTATGAGGATACAAAGAGCAACACCTTCTTTAGCCAATTGATAAATCTCAAACAAAAGATTTCAATGGCGGAGCACATTAAGGACTTCCAAAAATTGAATATCAGGGTAACTGATATTCCAGAGGAGCATAGGATTGATGTCTTCATAGGGAATTTAAAGGATAACATCCAACATGAGGTTCACCTTTGGGAACTTGATTAAATGGAGAAGGAATTTAGGGTGGCAAGAAAATTTGAAAGAAAAATTATGGCAACAAGGAATTCTACCACTCAACTATAAAGATAGAAGTGTTGTTGCTCCTATCCTTCCACAACCTACAAGGTTTACACCAAAACAGTTGGAGGAAGAAAGAGAAAAAGGGATTTGTCACAATTGTGATAGAAGATATACTAAAGGTAAAAAGTGTGCTGAGAACAAATTATTTTACATAGATTATGAAGAGGAGGAATAAAAGGAACAAGAAACATCGAAAGAGGAGGATATATACCAGGAACCAACCCTAGAGAAATAAGAAATGAATCCGACCATATCTTGTAATGCATTGGAAGGAATTACCACTCTTCAAACTCTCATGATAGAAGGATATATCAGCAAGTAAAATTTAATAGCGTTGATTGATTCAGGTATTACCCATAATTTTATTCATTGTAAGATAGCGAAGGAATTGAATTGCTTCCTATATCCATCACTAGAGTGTCAAGTGATGGTTGCAAATAGAGGAACTATAAATTGCTCTGGAAAGTGCCATAATATCAATCTAACCATGGGGTAATATGAATTTAATGGTCCAATGTTTCCCATTCAAATGGGTGGTGCTGATGTTGTACTAGGAGTCTAATGGTTACAATCTTTGGGGATGATAACTTTTAATTTTCAAGAAATTTTCTTGAAATCTTTTTGGGAAGGAAAGGAAGTTGAATTAAGGGGCATCATAGGGCAAACATGAAATATAATCAACTCTAATGGAATGAAAATCTTCTGAAGAAAGAACAACGAGGCGTAATTTCACAATTATGCTCACTAGAGGTTCAAACATCGAAATCATCTACTTCTCTAGATCTCCAAGAAGTCTTTGACAATCATTCCAAGGTATTTGAGACTCCAAAATTCCTCCCACCTATTCGTGATCATGATCATGCTATTCATTTGATTCCAGGAAGTGTTCCTCCAAACATTAGGCCTTACATATATTCCTATGCCCAAAAGAGTGAAATTGAACGTATGGTTGCAGAAATGCTAGAGGCTAGTATAATTTAACCTAGTCAAATTGGTTCACAAGAAGGATGTATCATGGAATGCATGTATGAATTATAGGGAGCTCAACAAGCTCACTATTAAATATAAATTTCCCATTCCTGTCATTGATGAATTTTTGGATGAATTACTTCACTAAGTTGGATCTTCATTCATGATATCATCAAATTAGAATGAAGATTGAAGACATTCCAAAAAAAAAATTCAAAACTCATGAGGTTCATTATTAATTTTTGGTCATGCCTTTTGGCCTTACTAATTCACCTTCCACATTTCAAGGTTTGATGAATTCAATTTTTAAACCCTTCCTTAGAAAATTTATGTTAGTATTTTTTGATGATATATTAATCTACAACAAGTCTTGGAAGTATCACGTTCAACATGTTGACAAGGTACTCAAACTATTGGAGGAGAAACAATTATATGCAAAAACCCCTTAATGTTTCTTTGGAGTACAAGAGGTGGAATATCTGGGTCATATTGTATCTCATGAGAGTGTTGAGGTAGAACCTAACAAAATTAAAGTTATTAAGGAATGGAAAATCCCCACAACCATAAAGAATCTTCAAGGATTTCTCGGGTTGACAGGGTATTATAGAAATTTTTTAAAGATTTATGGGAGAATAGTAACACCTCTAACAAAATTACTGAAGAAAGATGAATTTTCTTGGACTCCAGAAGCAACTAAGGCCTTTAAAAATCTTAAAGAGGCAATGTGCTAAGCACTAGTCTTAGCTATGCTAGACTTCACAAAAACCTTTATTGTGGAATGTGATGCCTAAGGAAATGGAGTTGGTGTTGTTTTAATGCAAGAAGAAAGACCCATTTCTTTTGAAATTCGCCAAATCAGAGGAAAGCATTTAAACAAACCTATTTATGAGAGGGAAATGTTGGAAATACCACATGCACTAAAGAAATAGAGACCTTACCTAATGAGAAGACACTTCAAGGTAAGAATAGATCATGATAGTCTTAAATAGTTTTGGAACAAAGATGATCTTCAGAAGAGCAACAAAAATGGGTCACAAAGATGTTGGGTTATGACTTTGAAATTATCTATAAAACAGGGAAGAAAAATGTTGTTACAAATTCACTCTCAAGAAAGGATGAGGATGTCGAAGCATTTCTTTGTCCCATTTCTATTATCCAACTTGATTGGATAACCAGAGAAAGGGATGAATGAAAGAATGATGAAGAGTTGTGTACACTCATTCAAAAGTTGAAGCAATATCCCAGTACATTTGATACATTTAGCTAGAAAAATGGTTCATTATGGTACAAAGATCACTTATATAGTTGTAAGAATCCCCAACTCAAACAAAAGATTCTTTTGGAATTGCACACCTCCCCCTCAGGAGGGCACCGAGTATTTTTAAAAACTAACCACATGTTCAAGAAGGAATTATTTTGGGATGGACTTAAATATGATATTTAGAAGTTTGTGGCAGAATGTTTGGTTTGCCAACAAAATAAAGTTGAGACAATTAAGACTCCGGGTCTGTTACAACCTTTAGCCATTCCAAGTTAGCGTTGGGAGGAGCTCTTAATGGATTTTATCACAATTTTACCCAAGTCTAAAGGAAAGAGTGTCATCATGGTGGTAGTTGATAGAATTACCAAATATGCACACTTTTTGCATTATCTCGTCCTTTTAAAGCTAGTAAAGTTGCTACTGCATTTATGGAAATAATTCAAAAGCTACATGGAAACCCGTGACTATTGTAAGTGACAGAGATCCCATTTTCACTGGAAATTTTTGGACGAAATTATTCTCTTGTATTGATACTCAATTAGCTCATAGCTCATCTTATCATCCTCAATTTGATGAGAAAAATGAGATAGTGAACAATTGTTTGGAAGGATATATTCATTGCTTTGTATCTGATAACCAAACACAATGGGTCAAGTGGTTACCTCTAGTTGAATGGTAGTATAATGCTTCATTCCATGCTACAACAAAAACGACCCCATTTATGACACTTTATGGATATCATCCACCATCCATCACATCATCTTTAAGAGAAAATTCTAAGGTTAAAGTAGTGGAATATCACATCGAGCATCAAAAACAAGTTCTCCAACTCTTAAAGGATAACCTCACTCTGGCACATAATCGAATGAAACAACAGGAGGATCAACATCACAATGAAAGAAGTTTTGATGTAGGTGACTGGGTATTTTTATGGCTACAACCATACAAACAAATGTCCCTCAAGAAAGCTAATAAGGATAATAAATTATCACCCAAGTACTAGGGTCCTTACAAGGTGTTGCAAAATATTGGTACTATGGAATACAAATTGGAGCTGCTTGCATCTTCCCGAGTACACTGAGTTTTCCATGTTTGGTGCTTAAAGAAGGTTATCGGTGACAAGCTCCCAGTTTAAAAAGTGTTGCAAGAACTTGAAGAATAAGGAAAAATCATATTTGATCCTGAAGCAGTCACGGAAACAAGAACCCGAAAGCTACAGAAAGTATCTCATTAAGTGGAAGAACTTACCTGTTGAAGATTCCACATGGGAGGATGAGAATTTTATACAGATGCATCCAAAACTACTCAAGTGTTGAGGAAAACACTTTTTTGAAGGAGCAGGGTATGTTAGGTCCCTATAATACTAGTATATCCCCTTTATTGTTATTGTTAGTGTATCCTTCTATTGTTTTTGTCATGCCCCATAGAAGCCCACTATTGTCATCACATTTTTATTGTTGTGCCCCTTACATTATTATTGTTATGTAGGGTCTGATTATATTATGACCCCTTAGAATCCTATATATACCAAGGAGGTATTATTATTTTTATCATCCAATAATTTTTCATTTGTGTAATGTAAAGGAATTTCCCCGCTTGAAGAGAACAATTTTAAGTCGTTGATCTATATTTTCTTCTATTTTGTAAGCTGGTTACATAACACATGCCCCCGTTCTTTAGAATTAGTTACCTCCTAAAATATCAAGGGAGGATTCCCAATAGTAACCCAAAATAACTCCAAGTAACACTAGTGCCTTAAATGGCTTCGAGAAGGAGTGGAGGCGTTAATGTATGGGGTTGTCGCATTGTTTTTTAGTATGATTTAGTAATAAAAAACTAAACAACAAATAAATTAACATCACATGAAACAAATATATCACGTAACTAGTCAAAATTGATGTACAAAAGATCCTAACCATTTATGGTATTATTTTTTACTTTGAACTGTTGGTTAGGGACTTATGGGTCAAAATAGCCTATTTTCGTATAAGATTTGATTGTAAAGTTTGCATAAAATGACAAGAACATAAACCTATTAGGCCCAAATTAACCATCTAATGAGTGCCAAAGCACTCCTAGGTATTATATCTAGGGGTGGGGAGGTTGGAGGGTCAAATATTATGCTTATGAGACCTATCCTCAACCCGTGATAGCTGAAAATACAATTTTCGGCAAATTGGAAGTCAGTTTTTATGGAAATGGAATGAAACCCTTCTAGGAAAAGTGCCCAAAATTTTCCATATTTAAAAGTCCTCTTTAAGTATGGTTGAAAATTGAATCCGTTGGAATCTAAA
>CM076582.1:1160627150-1161021633 GCA_034641835.2 Pinus albicaulis
ATGCATAGTCTAAGTAGATTTTCGACTCATTCTGTTGCAGAGGGCCCCTGCACGGAAAGGAGTTTTTTCTTCATTATTTTTGTAGTTTAACTTCTGTCATTTAAATTCCTGCTGATTTGTAGTTTTCACTCTTGTCAATTCATAGTTAATTTCGTATTATTTTAATAGTTAGATTCCTGTCAATTCATAGTTTAATTTTCTTACTATTTTATAGATTAAATTCATGAATGCTTTTTGAAATTATACTCCAGTTGACTATGTAATCTTGTGCTCGCTAAGTCATCTAAAAAAAGTGACTCTGTCATTTTCTAATTGGATCAGACTTGGCCATTCGGTCATACAACAATCTTAGTTTTCTTTAAACATGGTTTGTACTTGCCTTTTCTTTCAATCAACACTGTCATTTAATTTCTTAGCAATAGAATTTATGCTTTCAATCCATGGAACATACTTAGGTTAAGTTTATCTTTCAAAAATTCTTAAATTTAAAACTAGGACAAAGTTAAATTAGAGTTGTGTTTTAAAATAGATTAAATGCTCTGTTTTTCATAGAACTAAAAATTTCAATGGATAATATAGAAAATGATTTCATATTTGTCATTTGATTGCAATTAGATTTAGAATAGTGCTATGTTTTAAGCTAGTTAGATACTTTTCATAGATGTTTTGTCGTCCTAGATAAGTCTAACATCATTCAAAGTTTGATTTATTTTTATGCAATCTAGATTAGTTAATGAACATTTCCTTTGCTTCCTTATTTTATATTTCATATTTCATTCATTTCATTAAAAGAAATTTGTAATCCAATTCCTTTTTTTAGAATAAAAAAAACATTTCCTTTTCTTCCTTCTTTAAGAATTAATTTTCATCATTAAAATTCATTTAGATTTGGTTGTTCATTAGCATTGAAAGATTTCATCTAGAAGCATAGATTTCATTTCTTAGACCAATTTCAATTCTTAAAACTTTAGACATAAGATAAAAAACCCCCAAAACAATATAAAACATACACAACAAAGTAATAAAGAAGGATATCTAAGCATATATAGTGCACCACACTTCATCAAATTACTAACCTTGGTCGATAATTTATGATAAAAATTTAAGACATTAAATTGACTAAACATTTTGGTGCCGTTGCTAGGGAAGTGTAATTAGGAAGCCTTATTTCTTACATAAAAAAAAAAAAAATTACATGCGTAGAGAAAGAGACTCTAGGGGTAGATTCATAGTAGAGTTAGAAGTTTGATTCCAACAACACCACTCACCCCACCAATACCACGTAGTGCCACACCACCATCCCAAACTCACATTCCATTTTTCACCTCAAGACATAGACTTCCTGAAGTCTTAAGATTAGAAATCCAACTAGGAGATTCTCCAACTTCATCTACTGAGGCAGTATTAGAAGAAGAAGATCCTAGATCTCCAACAGAAGGAGTAACCTTTTTCACCTCTCTAGGAGAATATATTCTGGCTCAAGATTTAGAAATCCCTAGTGAAGAAGAAGAAGAAATTTTCTTCAATATCCCATAGATAGAAGAACTAGAGGAAGAACAAAAAACTCTACAGTTAGAACCTTACATTAGCTCTGAGGAATATACAATGGCAGAAGAAGAAGGAGGAGGAGAAGTTTTGAATGGAGTTGCCTTAAGAGGATGAGGAAGAGGTAGAGGACAAGGTGGAGGAAGATATGGAGGAAGAGGTAGATGTAGAGGGGATCCTAACTCAGTTAGATTTCCTATAGTCGACGAGGATACAAATTTTACAATGAAAAATATTTCACCTCCTGTCCTTCCCAATTTCCATGGATTAAGGAGTGAAGATCCTGAAACATTTTTATTTTTGTTTGAGGTTTTATGTAGATCTTATGACTACTTACAAGACTCAAAAATTGAAACTATTTCACTCAAGGGTGTAACTTTAAAATGGTTTATGGGTTTGATAACACAATCTATTAGGACATGGGATGATATGAAAAGTGAATTTTTTCAAAGATATCTGGATCATTGCACACCTATTAATAGGAAGGATGAAGTTTTTAAAATGATGTAGAGAGAGGATGAGAACTTGGAAGATTTAATTACAATATAAAAAGAGCTAAGATGGAACATCTAGATCAATATACTTTAAAATATCTCTTATTTAAATCCATCCGGGATGAATGGATAGATATCCTTAACATGATGGGAAAGGGAGATATCTCTCAATTACCATTACCTGAAATTAATTATGCATTCATCTCTCAAGAGGAAAAAAAAAAATTGGGGAAAATACAAGAGATCCTATTCTCTCTAGAGTAAATAAATTTGCAACTGGAACAATAAGTAGGGAAGAAATCAGAAATATGCTTGATGAATTTATAACAGATATCTTAGGGAGTATCAGTGAGAAAATAGACACCCTAAAATAAAAAAAAAAGAAAAAATATGAAACTGATGCCTTAACTATTTTCTGTCCTAAATACAGGAAGAAACATGCTTTAAGAGAATGTCCTCTTGATGTAAAATTCATAGAGACATGTGTTATTTGTGCAGAAAATCATGAAACAAAAAAATGTTCCTCTATACCCGCTCTTAAGGCTACCTTTCAAGAAGAAGTAGCTCCATATCCAGTAGATCCTCTTTGTTTTGTCTCTAGAAGACCATGGAAGGGGCCAAAAACTCAAGGTTTTAATAATCAAATGTATAATCATACCCCACCAAACAATTGGAATTCATCATGGTAGCAACCTTGGTCCCAATCTTAACCTTGGACACAAGGGATGCAAAATCCTTATGGTAGATACTCTCAGTATCACTAGTATCCACAATCCTATCCAAACTATCCTACCCAACATTTTTCATATCAAAATCAACCACCCCAACTCCAAAATCAGAACCCACAACTTTCATTACCATTTCCACAAAGAAAAAATCAACTACCTACCCATCCATTACCAAACCCAAATAACAAAAATGTTCAAAATGCTTATAACATAGAAGGAAAAAACTTTCTAGCTTACATGATTACTCCACTAGATCTTAACAATGTCCAACTTAGATCTGGTAGAATATTAGAAATGAAAAAGCCTTTTGTTGTTATTCAAGAAAAAGATGATCTTGATGAAGAAATTTCTCTACAACAAAATAAAAATTCTGGAGAAGGGACATCCCTTCAACAGAAACAAAGTTCTGAAAAAGAAAAACAAAAAGATCCAATAAACTCAACTCCTATCATAGAGCAACCTCTAGTATCTGTTTCTAACCCTCCTTTTCCTGAAAGATTACAAATCGATAAAGGGATAGAAAAACAAATTTTGTTGCCCAAGTACAATTTTATAGATGAATTGAAAAATGTTTGTATCAAAATCCCTTTGATACAGGCCATTAAATAGATTCATATTCTAGCCAAAAAAATAAGAGAGTTGAGCTTGAAAAAGTCAGCAAGAAAAACAAAAGAAATAAAAAGGATTCAACTAGTAGGAAAAAATTGCTGACATTATGATGGGAAAAATAGCCATATAAAAATATTTGGACCCAGGAAGTCCAGTGGTAAAAACACATATCAATGGCATTGAGATTCCAAATACATTAATTGACTTAGAAGAAGCCATCAACATCATGAGCAAACAAACTATGGAGCAACTTAGGCTTCCAAACCTTCAGTATACACCAACATTACTACAATTAGCAAATAGATTAGTAATTAAGCCAGTTGGTGTATTAGAAGACATATATGTTTCCTTAGAATCTTGGGAATATCTAGTTGACTTCATGATATTAACTCCCAAGAACAACCTAGGGGAACATCCATTAATTTTAGGAAGACCTTGGTTAGCTACAACTGATGCTTTCATTAGTTGTAGATCCGGTGATATGTTTATTTCTGATGGTAACTCACCAAATAAATTCACTCTATATCCTCTAGCAAAAACAATCACAGAAATAGGAAATGAAGAATGGATGGATGATTAAAATGATATAAAACCTCTCTTTACTATTTCTCATATTAGTGAAGAAATTCAAATCTTAAATTCAATAGAAAACTTTGAAACATATTCACAATGTGAAGATGATTATAGTTTTAAAGAACAATTCAATATTGAATACTTGTCATCTAGACATATATCTTTATATTCTATGAAAGAATTTGGTAACTCTGTAGTTGAAATATTTCCAAGAAAATATATAAACATAAACAAAAACTTGGAGAAATTCCAACAAGAAGAGTTAATCAAAACATTAAAAAAACATTCTTCTGCATATGCCTGGGAGTACACTAACATGAAAGGAATTAGTCCTAAGACTTGTATACATCATATCTATATTGAGGAAAACTCTAGGCCTATCATACAACCTCAAAGAAGGATTAATCCAAATCTTAGGGAAATCATGAAAGAAGAATTGCAAAAATTTCTGAATTGTAACTTCATTTATCCAATTTTAGACAGTCAGTGGGTTTCTCCCTTGGTGATTGTACCTAAAAGGTGTTGAGATTCAACAAGAAGATCCTAGTGAAAATTATGCACCTACATTAGGATGGAGCCTCAGGATATTTTTAGGTGGATGTCTATTTATAAATGCACGAGAAAATTCTATTTATAGATGAGGTATATTTATAGATGTATATGCAAGTTCTATTTATAGATTGCATGTATATATATAGATGCATGTCGACTATTATTATCCCTTAATATTAGTTAGACAATAAACAATAATCTATTCTCAAAGAGCACTTGGAAATAGTTAACTGAAATGGAAAATCAGTTAGCTAAAGGAATTTCGAGTCACAGTGGTTGGTTGGTCGGACATGCAAGTGGACTTAGTTTTAACTGAGTGATTCAAAGTTGTAACAGAGTTGCAAGTGCAGTTATGAAAGTTGTAAAGTAGTTTAACTTAGTTAAGCGAGTTAAACTCAGTTGTGCTAGTTGTAACCGAAGATACACTAGTGAGAGATCAAGTGAATTAATTATTAATTAATTCACAATCAGTGGCCTCACATGCAACCACACACACATTGTATGTGTCCATGAGGATTGTACATTCAAGGCAAGAAGGATTCCATTCATTCATGGATTGCTATCAGCTAGGATTGCGTAGTGGAGGCAGATTGTCTCGAGACAGTAAATTGGCTAAGGAACTTGCCAATTTTTGTATGACAGTGTGAGACTGTTAGCTCATGTACTAAGAGCTCTTGGATTAGAGATTTGTATGTAATTGTTTCATGATCAATGATATAATATATAATAAAAGATAGTGGGGTTTTTAGCTATATGCTTTCCCTGGGTAAATTACCTGTGTTATGTGTGATTAATCTTTCTTCATGATATTGTGATTGGTGATTGTGTTTCAAATTCTGCAAAGATTTTGTGGAAGTGATTTTCTATTTAACAGTATCATATTATTGTTAGATCAGGAGAATCCAGAAAATACATATTTTGTATTAAATTTCTACATGGTATCGGAGCACAGGAAATTGCAATTGTGAAGTAGAAGCTGAGTTTGTCGGTGGATAAAATTCAAATTTGCAGAAATACTTTCTTGGCGCTCCAACTGATTCAAGATCGAAATGGTTTTCAATGGCTTGAGGTTAGATTATGCACTCAAGGGCATCTCGAACTACATTTCTTGGAAGGACAGGATCGAGGCAGTACTTGAAGTCAATGGCTTGAAGGAATTCATTGAAAAATATGTTCCTAAGCCATATGTTGTAGATGCTGATAATCTTGATGTATGGCGAAATAAAGTGGAAAAGGCGAGGAGGATTCTATTGGAGGGAGTACGAGACCACATTGTCTCAAGACTCCATAGGACAGCCACACCATATGCTATGTGGAAGGCTTTGACAGATCTATTCCAAAGCTGCAGCGACCATAGGAAATTGGTGCTCAAAGATAAACTCAGAAAGATCAAGATGGAAAAGGGCGACAACATTCCAAAGTATCTCACGAAGTTTGTCCAATTTTGGGATGAACTGGGGAGTGTGGGAATAACTATTGCTGATGATGATTTGGTGAGCTTGTATCTCTTGGGACTTCCTAAGAGTTGGCATAGACTCTGTCAACAGACGGGAAAAAATTCTAGATTGGGAATGACTATGGTCAGATCTGGTGTAGGAGGAGTTCGGGCAGAGCACCAGAGATGGCTCTTCATCAAGGCATGATGATGAAGAGGATTTTGCTTTGGCTATCGAGGCCAAGAAGGGGAAGGGGAAGAAATTCCAATATAAATCTGATTCTAAAGGAAAGAAGCTGGATATGTCCAAGGTGAAGTGATTTCACTCTCACGAACATGGGAATCTTGCTACTAACTATCCGCAAAAGAATAAGAACAAGAAGGTTGTTGGAGCTGCAGCTGGTGAGGCTCTTGCCTCGCAATTTGAGCTTGACTTCACTTTGATCGCATGCATGGTGTTAAGTGCATTTGGATCGGTGTGGTATTTAGATAGTGGCACTTACTTTCACATGACGGTAGATAATGAACTTTTCAATGACTTGGAGGAGAAATATCTCCAAATTCATATAGATATGGGCAACGATGAATGATACAATGCGATTGGAATTGGTACCATTACCTTTCAAAGGGATTTAGGTAAACCATTTCAATTGAAATATGTTATGCATGTTCCAGGTCTGAAGAAAAATTTGGTCTTAGTCGCAATCTTGGAGGACAAAGGCTATGACGTTGTTTTTAACGACGGAAAAGATTTCCTGTGACATAAAACAATGATTCAAGCCAAGAGGATAGGGATTAAAGTTAATAATATCTACAAGTTCGAGGTATATGGATGTGCTTCCATGATGGGCAAGGCAAAAAAAATGGTGAGCCGGGATGAGGGCAAATTATGGCACAAGCGATTGGGCCATCTTCATCATGGATCCTTGAAATTCATACAAAAAATATCTACTGGACTTCTAATGGGAACACTTGCTCAGTTAGATTAGTGCAAGGGTTGCACCATGGGGAAGTATGTAAAGTCCACCTTTCATGAAAAGGAGAACCATGCTTCGGGGATCCTTGAGAGAGTTCACACAAACGTTTGTGGACCATTATCATTTGCTTCAACAAAAAAACTTAAGTACTATGTTATTTTTGTTGATGAATTTTCTCAAAAATTTTGGATCTTCTTCATGCAGAAGAAGGATCAAACATTCTCAAAGTTCTGTGAGTTTAAGGCGTTGGTGGAGAAAGATTCTGGGAAGCAAGTGAAGGCTCTTAGGAATGATAATGGTGGATAATAAATCCTAACGAATTCAAGAACTTTTGTAGCAAAGAAGGAATTTGAAGAGAACTCATAGTGCCTCATAACCCACAACAAAATGGGGTTGCGAAGAGGAAGAACAGAACGATCATGGGTGTAGCATGAGTGATGTTGCATGATCAGGGCCTACCAATGCATTTTTGGGAGAAAACGTGCAACACTGTGGTTTATGTGCAAAACCATTGTCCTCATAGAGTACTTGGAATGAGTACACCTAAAGAAGCTTTCATTGGTAAGAAACCAAATGTTTCACACTTTAATATTTTTGGCTCATTTGTTTATGTGCATGTGACCAAGAATGCTAGGAAGAAACTGGAGTCGACTGCTGAAGTTGGGATTTTTGTGGGGTACACAGAAACACCCCATAATTATCGTGTGTATTTTACAAATAGTCGAATGACTGTGGTGCGACAGGATATAAAATTCGATGAGGGGAAAGCCATGCGGTTTTCGCTTGAGAGGGATCTAGACTTGCATGTGGAGGAGGAACTGTTGGTTCCCAAGGATGAGTCTCTAAATGTGGATCAACCACAAGAGGAGGTTTATGGAGTGGAGGAGTCCACTCACGCAGAGCCAACCATCAGAACTGGAAGAAGGCGTACCACATAAGCTGATACGCTGAGACTGGATGCTACATAGAATGTAGGAGCCCCTACTTCACAGCGCAGAAAAAGACAATATCCTGACCGTTTTACTGGATACATGGCTCTCATGAGAAAATGTATTGTGACTGAACCATATTCCTTTCAGGAAGAAGTACATGAGCCCACATGGGTAGATGCAATGGTGGAGGAGTATGACTCCATTGTTAAAAATATTTCTTGGGAAATTGTTCCAAGGTCAGTTGATAAATCAATGATAGGTTCGAGATGGATCTACAAGGTAAAGAAAGCTGCTGATGGGAGTGTTGAGAAATACAAGGCCAGATGTGTGTCCCGGGGCTTCTCACAGATCAAGGGGATATATTATGAAGAGACCTTTTCACATGTCACAAGGTATTCTTCCATAAGGACCATCCTTTCTCTCTCAACGCAGATGGGCTGGCACATTCATCAGATGGATGTGAATACTACATTTCTCAATGGGATCATTGAGGAAGAGGTGTGCATAGAGAAACCTGAAGGATTTGAGATCTTCAACAACGAGTTGCATGTGTGCCAACTCAAAAGAGAATGTATGGGCTGAACCAATTACCCTGTGCTTGGTACACTTAGATAGACAGCTATTTCACTGGACTGGGCTTCACCAAACCTATACCAAATTGTGGTGGAGGGTAAGCTTTCAATCATTGTTCTTTATGTTGATGATTTAATATTAATTGGTGATGATCATCTGATATAATCATGCAAGGAGGATCTTGTAAAGGAGTTCGAGATGAAGGATATGGGCCTCCTTCATTATTTCCTTGGATTGGAAATATGGCAGCGAGATGGTGAAATTTTTCTGTCTCGAGGCAAGTATACAAGGGAGATATTGGGTAAGTTTCACATGGAGGGCTGCAAACCCATGGATACTCCTCTTCCAGGAAACTGGAGGAAAGAGGATGCTACTTTTGGAGAGTTAGTGGATGCTATTATTTATTGACAGTCAATGTGTTTGATAATGTATCTAGTGAACATGAGACCAGACATTTTCTATGTGGTTAACCAACCGCTTCAAGTTATGGTTACGCCTACCAAGATATTTTGGAAGGCAGGAAAGAATGTCTTGAGATACCTGAGGGGTTTATGGTACAGATAGATGGATGAGGTGAAGTTGCATGGCTTTACGGATGCAAATTGGGCTAGAAGTCCATCGGAAAAAAAGAGCACATCATGGGGGATATTTAGTTTCATATCTGCAACTCTTTCTTGGTACAATAGGAAGTAGAGATCCGTGGCACTCAGTTCAGCGGAAGCGAAATACATGGTAGTGATTCAAGCTCCATGTGAGGCTATCTGAATGAGAAATATATTGGTTGGTTTGTTTGGTTCTCATTTAGATTTGACAGTAATTCATTGTGATAATCAGAGTTGCATTAAACTCTCGATTAATCCTGTGTTTCATGATTGATCTAAGCATATAGATACCCGGTACCATCATCTCAAATATTGTGTGAAGAGGAGGATCATGTTGCTTCAATACATTCCTATGGAAGATTAGGATGCAGATATTCTGACGAAGGCGCTCACCAGGAGAAAATTTGAATACCATAGCCTACAAGATCGGGGTGAAGGATAATCCCTTTCTTGTTGAGAGGGAGTGTTGGGATTCAACAAGAAGATCCTAGTGAAAATTATGCACCTATACTAGGATGGAGCCTCATGATATTTTTAGGTGGATGTCTATTTAAATATTTATGAGAAAATTCTATTTATAGATGAGGTCTACTTATAGATGTATGTGAAAGTTTTATTTATAGATTGCATGTCTATTTATAGATGCATATCGACTATTATTATCCCTTAATATTAGTTGGAAAATGACAATTATATATTCTCAATGAGCACTTGGAAATAGTTAACTGAAGTGGAAAATCAGTTAGCTAAAGGAATTTCGAGTTAAGTGGTTGGTTGGTGGGACATGCAAGTGGAATTAGTTGTAACTGAGTGATTCGAAGTTGTAATAGAGTTGGAAGTGTAGTTATGAAAGTTGTAAATTAGATTAACTCAATTAAGTGAGTTAAACTCAGTTGTACTAGTTGTAGCTGAAGATACACTAGTGAGAGGTCAAGTGAATTAATTATTAAATAATTCACAATCAGTGGCCTCACATGCAACTGAATATTTACTACTATTAACTGCATGCATGTTAGATCCAGTTGAGACCCAATTTATTTCTAGGTGAAAGGGCATATAACTATCAGTTGTGTCATTATCCGATTGCACACATGCAACCACACACACATTGGATGTTCCCATGAGGATTGCGCAGTCAAGGCAAGAAGGATTCCATTCATTCAAGGATTTCTATCAGCTAGGATTGTGCAGTGGAGGCAGGCTATTTGGAGACAGTAAATTGGCTAAGGAACTTGCCAATTTTACTATGACAATGTGAGACAGTTAGCTCATGTACTGAGAGCTCTTATATTAGCACTTTGTATGTAATTGTTTCATGATCCATGATATAATACATAATAGAAGATAGTGGGGTTTTTAGCTATATGTTTTCCCCGAGTAAATTATATGTGTTATGTGTGAATGATCTTTCTTCATGATATTGTGATTGGTGATTGTGTTTCAAATTCCGCAAATATTTTGTAGAAGCGATTTTTTATTTAATAGTAGCATATTATTGTTAGATCAGGAAAATCCAGGGAATACATATACATCATATCTACATTGAGGAAAACTCTAGGCCTATCAAAAAACCTCAAAGAAGAATGAATCCAAATCTTACAGAAATTGTGAAAGAAGAATTGAAAAAATTGTTGAATGTAAACTTCATTTATCCAATTTCAGACAGTCGTTGGTTTTATCTTTTGGTGATTGTACCTAAAAAGAATGGTAAATGGAGGGTATGCATTGATTATTGAGAGTTGAATAAGGCTACTCTAAAAGATCATTTCCCATTTCCTTCCATAGATCAAGTATTGGACACATTAGCAGGAAAGAAGTATTTCTCATTCTTGGATGGTTTTAGTGGTTACAATCAAATTCAAGTAGCACCTGAAGATCAATACAAAACCACATTCACCTGTCCTTGGGGAACCTATTCTTACCGAGTACTTCCTTTTGGATTATGCAATGCACCTGCAACATTCCAAAGGGAAATATTAGGAATTTTAGTTGATATAATACATGATTGTGTGGAAGTATATATGGATGATTTTACAGGTTATGGAAATTCTTTTGAAGAAACTATTGAAAACTTGGAAAAGGTTCTTAAAAGATGTAAAAAAGAAAATCTTTCATTAAGTCATGAAAAATATTTTATGATGTTTATTGAAGGAATTGTTTTAGGACATCACATTTCAGGGGATGGAATTAAAGTAGACTCATCCAAAGTTGAAGTCATCTCCAAACTATCAATTCCAAGTTGTCAAAAAGCTGTTATAAATTTTCTAGGTTTTACAGGGTACTATTGAATATTTATAGAAAACTTCACTAAAATTGCATCTCCACTCTTCAAATAGCTTACCAAAGATTGTGAATTTAGTTGGAATCCTGATTGCCAATTGGCATTTGAAACTTTAAAAGCAAAAATATCTGAAGCACCCATATTAAGAGGACCAAATTGGAAAATATCTTTTCACATTTCAATAGATGCTTCAGATACAACTCTAGGAGCTATATTAGGACAAAAATATTTGATCCACTATGCCATCTATTACACAAGTAAAAATTTGACTCCTGCTGAGTTAAATTACACCGTAACTGAAAAATATTTTCTAGCTATTTTCCATGCTATTAACAAATTTAGACACTACATCACCTGCGATGAAACCTTTATTCACATAGATCATTCTACAATTAGGTATTTAATGAATAAATATATCACTAATAGCAGAATCACAAGATGGTTATTACTCCTGCAAGAATTTAACATCACCATTCTAGATTGACCTGGAAAACAAAACACTGTTGCTGATTTATTATGTAGAATTAAAAACAACAATAATGATACTCCACTAGAGGATAATTTTCCTAATGAATATCTCTTTGCAATATCTACTAAATCTCCATGGTTTGCAGATATTGCTAACTACTTAGCTACAGGAAAATTACAAGCATACTTGTTTCCTAGAGAGAAAAGAAGAATAATTCAAACAATTGCATTATACTCATGGGTTAATGATGAATTGTATACAACAGGTCCATATCTCATCATCAGAAGATGTGTTCGAGAAGATGAAATGCCTGAAATTCTGAAGGCATGCCATGATGAACCTTGTGGTGGACACTTTGCTGATAAGAGGAATACCTATAAAATCCTTCATTTAGGATATTATTGGCCATCCATATTTAAAGATTCCAAGGAATATGTCAAAAGGTGTGACAAATGTCAAAGAATGGGGAAACCTATTCCTACAGATGAAATTCCATTACAACCTCAGGTACTCATCGAACCATTTGGAAAATGGGCCCTGGTTGTTGGACCAATCAAAACACCATAAAAAAAAGAGGTACATTTTGGTTTGCACTGATTATGTCACTAAATGGGTAGAGGCTAAAGAACTTTATTTTTCTAATGAAAATTTTGTAGTTTCATTTCTCTTTGAGGGTATTTTCACTCGTTTTGGTGTCCCAAGGGAAATTGTGACAGATTAGGGATCTCAGTTTACATCTAAGGTGGTGCAGAAGATTGTGGATGAATATATTGTCAAGCATATAAAGTCTAGTCCATATCATCCACAAGAAAATGATCAAGCATAGAAAGTCTACTCCATATCATCCACAAGAAAATGATCGAGCATAGAAAGTCTAGTCCATATCATCCACAAGAAAATGGTCAAGTGGAGTCCACCAATAAAGTGATTGAAGCAATCCTCTTAAATATTGTACATCTACATAAGAAGGATTGGGCAGAGAGGCTTCCTGAAGCCTTATGGGCCTACTAGACTACATGTAGGATTAAAACATGATATACTCCCTATGAACTTGTTTATGGGAAGCAAGTCTTGTTTCCTATAGAATTTTAGATCAAAACCTTCAGGATAGCAGTCAGATTGGGACTTGATTTATCAGAAGCCCAAAAGCACAGAATGAAGCAACTTAATGAGCTTGATAAGATCAGGCAAGATGCAATTCAAAGAACTAGCCTAATCCAACAACAAATGTCCAGATGGCATGATAAGTACATAAAATATAGAAAGTTTCAAGCAGGAGATTGGGCACTTTTGTTAGATTGAAAGTTCAAAGACTTCCAAGGAAAATTTCAGACTCATTGGCTTGGGCCTTATGAGATCGAAAAAGTCTTTAACAATGGAGCAATGAGGATAAGGAAAAAAGAGGAAGAAAAGTAACCTCTTCTTGTGAATGGACATAGATTAAAATTCTATCATAAGCCAATTACAAAGGAGTAATTTATCAAAACAAATTAAGACAATACTGATATGAAGTTGGTGAAGAAGAATCCTTCTCCTTCCCCAACTTAGTCTTCTTTTTACTTTCATATCTTAAAAAAAAAGAAAAAAAAAAGAAATAAATAAATAAATATATATATATATATATATATATATATATATATATATATTCAAAATAAAATAAAATTGTATAAGTATGAAAACCAATCAATGATTGGCATCCTTATACAGAAAATTCAAGGGGAAAATCATAGTTCTAACATCTTATATTTTCTCCCATTCTAAAAATCCCAAATTCTTTGTTCCCTTTCTTTTTCTGAAGCAATAAAAGTAGCTACAAAGTTGTTACAATTCTACAGTCTCAGAAGAATCTGAAACTTTCATCACATTCTGCAGCTCTATTAAATTTTTATAGCCTATTGAAGGAGAACATACTGAACATAAGCAATTGAAGACTCCATTGAAGATCACGCTGAAAATATACCTGAAGAATTAACACAGAAACAAGATCAAAAAATATTAGTTCCAAGTTATGTTACCAAAATTTGTTTAAATAATAAGACTAGAAACATTAGTGTATATAATTTAGATGATCATATGCTTCCACCTCAATATGTCATCATTAGAATTGATTGTATTCGGATTCACATCACAATTCCATAATCTGACCACAACATTTGTATCATATCTCATTATAATCTAGAACGATCTTTCCATTAATATTAACGGCCATATCTCATTTTCGTAACCCACTCATCCATGTTCCTAAATCCATGCTGAATATTTATTTTACCTATACTTCCTTATAAACTCTCGAAACCTTTAACTCAGAGCCAAAATCTCAATCCACTTGATCAAAGAAGAACATTTCTGAAGGTGAAACTCCTCACGATAGAGACATGGGTCTAATAGTAGGAACCAAACATGTGGGAGCGAAATTCATGGAGGTTTATCCTCAGGTAAAGGAAATGTTGTAGAAGGTGCAATGGCTCCAGTTTATAGAGAAGTTAGATGGGTTCCATAAGGAGGTCACCAAGTTCTTTGCAAGATCTTTGGATGGGATAGAGGTCAAAATTGGGGACATAAAATTCTTAGTGACAAAAGCATTCATAGTTGAAGCCACAAAACTTCCGAAAACTGGCAAAATATGGTTCAAGAACAGGGAAATTCACAGCGAAGAATGGAAAGTTTTTTTGAAGAATCTAGGTATGGCCCAGTTCAACACTAAAAAACAAATGGAGAAATATGTTGTTAATTTTAGAAAAGTTTATTACTTTCGAGGGTATATTTGGATATATGTTTGTTTACCATGCCTGAATGTAAATAAATTTCTTAGAGGATGGATAAATAAACCTCCCATACTTCCTACTAAACAACCTAAAGAATATGTCAACAAATGTGCAGAAAAGAGTCCAATTCATAGAAAATACTATGCATCATCATGGAATGATAAAAATACTCATTGAATTTCATCTAAAGAGTATAGGAGACTCCTGGGAAAGTTTCCAAATAAAAAATCACTTTCAAGATGAAACACGAGAACAACCTAAGGATGACAAAACTAGAAGAAGTAGGAGAAGAAAGGTTGATACATGCATCGAGGAAAAATCCTTAGCTCAACCACAAAAAGAAGAAAAGTAACTCACCATTGTAGAGTTAATGAAAAATAAGAAACAGAGTGGAGTCAAAAAGAGAGGAAATGTAGAGAAAAAGGGAAAAGTGACGAGCTCAGAAAACTTAAGCCCTCTACAGCCAAGGATAATCTCAAGACTTCATAAACCCTTGAATAAGACACCATCACAGGAAGAAGAATTTGTTAATTTATATGAATAACCCCAAGTGCCATCACCCATTACTGTCTCTCCTGCACACAATCCTATACACTCTCCTATACATAGCCCTGTACACAATCCAAGTAGAAAATCCCCAGAAATTGACCCAACACAGCAGGAGATATATGACTATATTGAGTCGTTGGAGAAAAGACATGTAGAATAAATCCAAGTGTGGAAAATTAGCCTATAAGTCCACAAGAACCTCTGGTAAACACCTTGAAACAAGAAATCTATGAGCTAGAGATACATTAAACAAGCAAATGAAACCTTGAAAGAAAAAAATCACTTGGATAAGTTCATCAGTGACAACACTATCATACATTTGGGGCTGTGGTATAAAAAGAATAAGAAGCTAAAGAAAAAGAATAAATCTTTGAACAGGAAAGTCATCAGCTTAAAGTACAAACTCCTCATGAAGAAACTAAGAATTGAAATCAATTAAAGGAAAGGAAAGAAGAGGAAGTTGGATGTACTGGCAGAGGTATCAGATAAAATTCAGTAGAAGGTGAAGCTTCACAATTTTGGGAATTTCATGAGGACATGCGATGGTCTCTTAGTGTGGGTATGTTGAACCTTAAAAATGTTCTTATTTTGACACCCTTTTTCATCATTTATTCCTCCCTTTTCACGAACTCATGACTTCAATGAGTGAAAATTGACATATTCCACATCAGAGAAGGCATGTAAGTGATCTCTACTTTATATTATGATTTTTATTATTATTTAGATGAGTTTTTGTAATTAGTTACAGAATGTGTGCAATTCTGCAGCTTACGTTTGTTTCTGTAGCCATCATTATGTTTGACAGGTTTTGAGAAGAAAATGAGGAAGCGGGTCATATGGGTATCTTTGGAATGATCCACACTTGGATTGTATCCCATCCACCTGTTCAAATTCAAAGAGGAATCATGCTTGCACTCACGGTCAAGATCGGTCAAAGAATGTGATCAGCAGATGAAATAATCTTGATTTTCTCTGACGTAGAAAATCGAGAGAGTGGCATGAAGAATTTGATTCTATCTAGACTTATAATTTCAGTTTTATTTGCTATCTATAGGTGGAAATGCCTCAAACAGTTAAATCTAAAGTTTGTATAAATACCGGTCTTTTGAAACCAGGAAACAGTGCTAATTTTTGTGATAATTCAGTGTATGCTTTCAAAACTCTATTTCGCTAATAAGAAGACCATTTCCAGATCTTTTGATGCACGCATAGTCTAAGTATATTTTCGACTCATTCTGTTGCAGAGGGACCTTGCACAGAAAGGTGTTTTTTCTTAATTATTTTTGTAGTTTAACTTTTGTCATTTAAATTCCTGTTGATTTATAGTTTTCACTCTTATCAATTCATAGTTAATTTCACATTATTTTAATAGTTATATTCCTATTAATTCACAGTTTAATTTGTTTACTGTTTTATAGATTAAATTCATGTCTACTTTCTGAAATTAGTTTCTAGTTGACTGTGTAATATTTTTCTCGCTAAGTCATCTCAAGAAAGTGATTCTGTCATTTTCCAATTGGATCATATTTGGGCATTCGGTCATACATCAATCTTAGTTTTCTTTAAACATGCTTTGTACTTGCCTTTGATTTCAATCAACACTGTCATTTAATATATTTGTAATAGAATTTATGATTTCAATCCATGGAACAGAATTAGATTAAGTTTATCTTTAAAAAATTCTTAGATTTAAAACTAGGACAAAGTTAAATTAGAATTGTGTTTTAAAATAGATTAAATGCTATGTTTTTCATGGAACTAAAAATTTCAATGGATAAGATAGAAAATGATTTCATCTTTGTCATTTGAATGCAATTAGATTTAGAATAGTGCTCTGTTTTAAACTAGTTAGATACTTTTCATAAATGTTTTGCCGACCTAGATAAGTCTAACATCATTCAAAGCTTGATTTATTTTTATGCAATCTAGATTAGGTAATGAACATTTCCTTTTCTTCCTTCTTTTATATTTCATATTTCATGCATTTCATTAAAATCAATTTGTAATCCAATTCCTTTTTTTTTTTAATAAAAAAAACATTTCCTTTTCTTCCTTCTTTAAGAATTAGTTTTCATTTAAATATTTCATCTAGAAGCGTAGATTTCATTTCTTAGACCAATTTCAATTCTTAAATATTTAGACATAAGATACAAAACCCCCAAAACAATATAAAACATACACAATGAAGTAAGAAAGAAGGTTCTATAAGCATATATGGTGCACCACACTTCATCAAATTACTAACCTCAGTCGATAATTTATCATAGAAACTTAAGACATTAAATTGACTGAACAAGTTGTAGCACTCCAGTGAATTTTATATCTATGCAGCTCAATCAGGTTACTACTAAGACAGTGGGGTGACATTCTCCAAGATATTATTCTTGATTGTTTGAAGGGACAAATATATGTATGGGTAATCATCCTCAGAGCTAAATGTTAATATGAATCCATCAACCATGTCTGCCCAATTCTCGATACCATGTCAAAGCTCTGTTTCTAGATACCAATTCTTAGGGATTGTTTGTAATATTCCCAATTACCAAGAGCTAATTGGAAATATTAATTTTGACTATTTTGCCTTTATAAAGTTAAGTTATAAATAAAGTGGGTGAAGAGGGACACTTAACTCATACTTAGGATAAAAGTTATTTCCTAAAGTCACTTAAGAGACATGACTAGTTGGCAATGTGGGGCCTATTGGTCAAGTGGCAGCGTGGGAAAAGGGGCAATGTAGGTAGCACGGGACCAAGCCAGCACAGAGAGAGATGGACAACGTGGCTCAAGGAGACAGTGCAGTTGATGGTGGGGCCTAAGTGAGGGCAAGGCTCACCAAGCATAAAATGAGGGAGGGTCTCATTTTGATTCATTCTGATTATGCATCTTTGAGATTTGTCTTTTGGCATTGAGCACACTTGCTGTTTAGCAAAGTCTACACATACTGTTTAGTACATCAGGTGTCTCCGTTCGGGGATCCCAACCTCAGCCCGGGGGGACTTCGAGTGCCTGCTCTGGTGAGGATTTTTATCCTTGTTTTTCCGGAGAGAGTTGTAGCAACCACAATCGGAGCATTCACTTAGAGAGACAACGCATTCAGTGAGAGGAAGGACGCAGTCTTGAGAGGAGTTGGTTCCAGATTGAGGGTTTGTCGGTGGATTCAGCCCAATATAGCGGGAAAGGGGCCAAACCTTCCCTATTCCAGCATTTTGGAGGAGTCAAGGGCCATTATTTGGAGCAGATCATTTAGAGCCAGCGTCCCTCATTGAGGAATAGTGTAGTGCCTCAAGGGAGCCATTTTCAGGGGTCAACAATTTCCGGAAAGATTTCTGGGCTTTCTTGGGTATTGGGAAGAAAGGCCATTCCCGAAGTTTTAGAATTTTCCGAGGTGGGGAGCAACCCAAAAGATTCAGTTCATTCCAGCAGTAGCAGCAGCACAGTAGCAATACCAGCAGTTCTGGAGATAATGCAATCTTGAGGGAGCAACCATTCCGAGTCATTTCCTGAGAGTATTTCTACGTTTGCTAGTGAAAGTCGAGGTGCCATCATTCTGATCACCTCTGTACTCATTTCCATTTCTCAGTATTAATAAAGTGGCTTAGCGTTCTCCATATTGTTTGTTTTTCTTATGATTTGTCTCTAGTTGCTGTATGTATTTGTTTATGTGCTTTATATTGCTGTTATTTCCATTCAGGATATTACAGTGGTATCGGAGCTCATAGACTTGGCTTAGCCTGTGGAGAAGATTGTCTATGACACCAGCAGGAAAACCATACATCACTTATTTGGGAAGAAAGTATAAAGACCAAGAATGGAGGTTAGAGCTCACTTTCGGGAAAGGTGACAATGTTCTAGTGGTGGACGCAGAGGAAGAGGAACCAATGGCAGAGGAAAGATATGATGGGAAGGAGTTCAAGGAACTCCTCCTCAAATCAGTGCAGGATTTGTTGAGGCCGATAGAAGATATGGGGCAAAGGTTCACGGCAGAGTCTAGAAAATGTGAGACCCCAAGGGGTTTCCATGTTGGAGAGGGCTCGGGCACATCTCACCACTTACAGGAGCACCTCACAGTGCAGCAGATGGCATCACACACACCTCCCCGTTCCATGATGCCTAATTTTCTTTCCGCGGAGACTGGGGTAGGAGCACAGTAGGAGTAGTAACCGGCACACATGGGAGATTAATTTGCTGAGTACCAGTCCTACGGTCAGGAGTTCAGAGATGCCCTCACATTCTATGATTTCGTTCAGCTCAAGTGGGACAACATACCCTGCAACCATCACAGGGGGAACAGACACTCACATGACGTGGATGTACAACACACTGTGGGCAGGTTCCATTTATCGACATTTGATGGATTGTCCAAGTGTTCGGCAAAGGCTTGGGTGGAGAAGTTGGATATATATTTCCAACTTAATCAGATGGAAAAGATAGAGGCCATCAAAGTGGCAGCACTGCACCTAGAGGGTGAGGCCCAGGACTGGTGGTTTCATGGGATGGCTATGCTAGGGCACTCGGTAGTGACAACATATGTTGATTTTACACGGAGGCTGGTAGAGCATTTTGATCGGAGGGATCCAGAGGAGCATTTTTTTGAGTTGACAATGCTCAAACAGATTGGGAGCCCAGACACATACATCTCAGAGTTTTTGAGACTCTCTGTGATGGTACCTGATTTATCCACAGCTCGGATGATCTATATGTTCATATATGGATTGGAAAAGCCTCTACGAGGATTAGTCAGATCGACGAGGCCGACGAAACTCCATGATGCATTTGGGAGTACTAAAGATTTACAAGATGCACTACCCCGGACTAGAGCTTCTTTTCCCTAGAGACCAGCACTCCAGCCGAAGGGGAAGGATGTCAGGGTTCCACCTCTAAGGGGGAACAAGGGCAGAGGGCCTGGAGATGATGAGGCTACGAGATATCTGAAGTGGAGGAGGTTGTGCTTCACATTCCAGGAGCCATGGGTGCCAGGACACCATTGTGTTGTGGGGAAGGCACATTACATCGAGGTCTTCTGCGACAGTAGTGGGGAAGAAGAGGAGTATGAGGAGATAGAGGCTAGAGGCAGCAGTACAATGCAGAGATGGGATCATCTACCACCTCTACCACCAGGAGTGGGAGGTGCAACTTTCGCACCTACTGGGGAGCCTTTGCAGCCTTGCGGGGAGTTCCCAAGTACTTGACACTGTGTGTCCGAGGCACAATATGGGGAAAACGTGTTTCAGTGTTAGTGGATAGTAGGGCCACCCAAAATTTCATTGATGTCCAGCTGGTAGAGCGGAGGGGCATACCGACAGAGAACTTTGATGGGTTTTCGGTACTGGTTCTAGGGGACAGGACCATGCAGTGTGCCAGGTATGTTCCAGCCTTGGCAGTGACTATGGGGATGTACACCCTGACAGATCAGTTTTTCGTGTTGGTCATTCCAGACACCAATGTGATACTGGGGGTACAGTGGTTGATCACACTGGGAAAGGTCACCACTGATTGCGAGACCTTGGAGATGGAGTGGATAGATAAGAAGATTGGGAGGCATGAGAAGATTCAGGGTATGCACACCTACCTGCCACAGACAGTTTCAACACACTAGATGGAGGCAGATTTTCGGAAGGGGGACACAGAGTGGTCAGTGGAGTTGCATGTGTTAGAGGTAGGATCTACAGGGCAGGCCGTACACCCAGATTTACAGTCCATTCTCGACAGGTATGCTACAATATTTGGGGAGATACCACTAGGGTAGCCGCGAGATCGGGGGTTTTAGCACATGATTGAGCTAGAGCAGGGCATCCAAGCTGTCATTACTACACCCTATAGGCATCCTAAGTCCTATCAAGATGATATTGAGAGAGCCATCCATGAGCTCTTAGCTCTTGGACACATCTGCCACAACACTAGCCCTTTTTCTTCTTCTGTAGTACTGGTGAAGAAGAAGGACGACACATTGAGGATGTGCATTGACTACTGGGCCCTAAGGAAGAAGACCATGAAGAATCAGTACCCCATACCACAGATCGATGAGTTGATGGATGATCTGAGAGGATCGAAGTTCTTCTCAAATATTGATTTGAGATTCAGGTACCATCAGATTCGCATGAGGGAGTAGGACATTCCCAAGACCACTTTCAGGTGTCACTACTGCCATTTTGAGTTCTTGGTGATGCCCTTTGGGCTAACCAATGCTCCAGCCACATTCCAGTCATACATGAATCACATCTTCCGAAGTCACTCGAGGAAGTGTGTATTAGTGTTTTTTGATGACATCTTGATTTACAGCAGGACATGGGAGGAGCACCTCCAACATATAGAGGATGTACTGCGCATCTTGGAGGAGTAGCAATTTTATGCTAATCTCTCCAAATGTGAGTTTGGGTTGACAGAGATGCTCTATCTATGGCACATCATCAGGGTGGACGGAGTGAGGCTCCACGAGGAGAAGATCAGGGCCATCAGGGATTTTCTAGAGCCGAAGAATGTGACGGAGCTTCTGGGATTTGTGGGTATCTGCACCTACTACCAAAAGTTTGTCAAGGGATTCTCCCAACTTTCAGCACCCCTTACGGATCTCACCAAAAAGGGGGCATTCAAATAGACTGATACAACGTAGAGGGCTTTCGATAGGCTCAAGGAGGTGATGAGCAGCTGTCCGGTTTTGGCATTGCCATATTTTACACAGCCTTTTTTCCTGGAGTGTGATGCATCAAGGGAGGGGATAGGTGCAGTTTTGATGCAGGGAGGCCATCCCATAGCTTTCGAGAGCCGAAATCTACTGCCACATGAGAGGTTGTATGCTATATACGACAAGGAGATGTTGGCCATCATGCATGCATTGGCCAAGTTTCAACAATACCTAGTAGGGAACAGGTTCAGAGTGGGGATAGACCACAATAGCTTCCAATTATTCCTAGAGCAGAAACTGTTGTAGTAGAGGTAGCAGAAGTGGGTCAGAAAAATCCAGGCATACTATTTTGACATCGAGTATGTCAAGGGGAAGAACAACGAGGTGGCTTATGCATTTTTACGTAGACCAACAGCGTTGTCCTTGATGAGTTTGGACACGAAGTGGAGGGCTTAACTTCTGGTGGAGTACTCCAAGGACCATTTTGGCTATGAGATTTTGGATGGACAGGTGACAGATGACAAGTACAGAGTGATGGACGACGTGATATACTACAGGGAAAGGATCTTCTTGAATGAGAGCTCCCATCTCAAGAAGAAGATATTGCATGCCTCACATGATTCGCCATTATCAGGCCACCAGGGGTTCACCAAGACCTATAGGGCCATCAGGGAGAGGTTCTCTTGAAAGGACCTCAAGGAGGACGTACTCCAACATGTCAGGGAGTGCGGAGTTTTCCAGTGTAACAAGGGGGAGATGAACCATCCAACAAGGTTATTGCAGCCTCTTACCATACCTGAGGGGAAATGGGAGAGTATTTCGATGGATTTCATTACGGGGTTGCCCACTGTGCAGGGCAAGGATTACATATTTTTAGTCGTTGATCAACTAACTAAATATGCTCACTTCTTCGCCATATCGGCACATTACACTGCAGCATAGGTAGTGGAGTTATTCTTCAGGGAAATTTTCAGATTGCGTGGTCTCCCAAAGACCATTGTCAGTGACAAGAATAGCTGCTTCATCATAGGGTTTTGGCAGGAGCTTTTTCATTTGGTGGGCACTAAGTTGACACCGTGTACTAGTTACCACCCCTAGACGGATGGGCAGACAGAGATATTTAACAAGTCATTGGAGGGCTACTTATGTAACTATGTCAGCGGGTAGTAGAAGGCATGGTTGAGATGGTTTCACTTGGGGGAGTACTGCTACAACAACACTCATCATATGTCCATCGGTATGTCTCCATTTTATGCATTGTATGGGTATCATGATTTATCTTTTGCTGACATGATGTTTGGTGCTAGAAAGGCTCCTAGAGCCAAGGATTAGATCCAAGAGAGTTAGGATATACTCCGAGCTCTCAAGGATAACATGGTTACAGCGTAGAATCAACAGAAGCTATACGCTAACATGGGACGTGTTGAGAGGTAGTTCGAGGTAGGGGATTTGGTCTACCTACACTTGAATCCATATTGGTAATACACACTAAAGCAGAAGGGGGCTGAAAAGCTCAAGCCTCACTTTTATGGACCATACAGGGTGACACACAGAGTTGGAGAGGTTGCATATGAGTTGGAGCTGCCCATTGGTAGCAAGATTCATAACGTTTTTCACGTGTCGTGCCTGAAGAAGGCACTAGGATAGCAGGTGACTGCAACAGACGAGCTTCTGGCCACCGATGATGAGGGGCATCTGGTGCTATTTTCGGAGGCCATTATTGACACTAAGGAGAGGAAACTGCAGAGCAGGACAGTCAGAGACTACCTGGTGGGATGGAGGAATTTACCAGATGAGGATGCCACCTGGGAGAGTGAGAAGATTTTGCAGCATCCATCATTACAGTTGCTTGAGGAAAAGCAACATTTTTCCAGGGAGGACTATAATATTCCCAATTAGCAAGAGCTAATGGAAATATTAATTTTGACTATTTTGCCTTTATAAAGTTAGGTTATAAATAAATTGGGTGAAGAGGGACACTTAACTCACACTTAGGATAAAAAGTATTTCCTAAAGTCACTTAAGACACATGACTAGTTGGCAACGTGGGGCCTAGTGGTCAAGTAGTAGCGTGGGACCAAGGCAGTGCAGAGAGAGATGGACAACGTGGCTCAAGGAGACAGCGTAGTTGATGGTGGGGCCTAGCTAAGGGCAAGGCTCACCAAGCATAAAAGGAGGGAGGGTCTCCTCATTTTGATTCATTTTGATTATGCATCTTTGAGATTTGTCTTTTGACATTGAGCACGCTTGTTGTTTAGCAAAGTCTGCATGTATTGTTCAATACATCGGGTGTCTTCGTTCGGGGATCCCAACCTCAGCCCCGGGGGGCTTCGAGTGCCTGCTTGGGTGAGGAGTTTCATCCTTGTTTTTTCGGAGAGACTTTCAGTAACCATAATTAGAGCATTCACTTAGAGAGACAGTGCAATCAGTGAGAGGGAGGATGCATTCTTGAGAGGAGGTCGTTTTGGATTGAGGGTTTATCGGTGGATTCAGCCTAGGATAGTGGGAAAGGGGCCAACCCTTCCCTATTCCAGCATTTTGGAGGATTTAGCGGCCATTATTTGGAGAAGATCATTCAGAGCCAACGTCCCTCATTGAGGAATAGCGTAGTGCCTCAAGGGAGCCGTTTTCGGGGTTCATCCATTTCCGGAAAGCTTTCTAGCCTTTCCTGGGTATTGGGAGGAGAGGTCATTCCCGAAGTTTCATAATTTTCCGAGGTGGGGAGCAGCCCCAAATATTCAGTTCATTCCAGTAGTAGCAGCAGCACAGTTGCAATACTAGCATCTCTGGAGATAACGCAGTCTTGAGGGAGAAGCCATTCCGAGTCATTTCCTGAAAGTCTTTCTACGCTTGCCTAGTGCAAGCCGAGGTGCCATCATTCTTATCATCTTTGTAGTCATTTCCATTTCTCAATATTAATAAAATGGCTCAGTGTCCTCCATACTTTTTGTTTTTCTTATGATTTGTCTCTAGTTGTTGTATGTCTTTGTTTATGTGCTTTATATTGTTGTTTATTTCCATTCGGGATATTACATTGTTTCTAATGTATGAATTAATCCATGTACCCATTCTTTCTATGGAATATCCTTCCATGCTAAAGTGCATAATTGGATATGATTCCTAGGATTAGTTTTACCATCACATTTTATCTCCATCTCTGTTTCTATTTTCCCAAACCTTATCCACATCAATCTTCAACATTCCTGCCAACCTCCTATATTCTCCTTATGAGAATTCCACCATATAGCAGGGATAGCTTTCAGAGCTATATCCAAGGCCAATAATCTTTGTCTTTATGGAACTTGTTATTCATAATCATTAAGATAAGTATTGACATCACCTAAGCCATCATAAGAAGGAATGTTACATACCTCATATACCATACAACGAACTGATTTGGTAACTCTTAAACACCACCTTGTGGATACTTCATGCAACCTATTCTGCCAGTTCTCCAACTCTTCTTCTGAGTCTAATGTACAAGAACTATCATGCTTCCAAGTTAGTTTTCCTTCTGTAGTAGGGTTAACCCAATCTTGTTCCTTTTATTTTATTTGATAGATATTGTCTATGTCATATGCGCATTATTCTTCTTTGACTGATTCTGTGTATCCTACTCCTTCTGATGGATCCGAGGGAACAATTACCCTCATATTGTTTCCTTCAAACATCATTTGTCTCTTATTCAAATTAATTATGGCCATATTATCAAATTCCCAGTCAAGTCCAAGAAATGCAGGATAAGGATTTTTGTCATTGACAATCTCTATTACTTCGAAATCAACACTAGTGTGCACCCCTTCAATATCCACTGTGACACCTGGTAGTCTTCCCATAGGGAAGATCTTTTGTTAATTTTCCATCCTTAACTTAATAGGTGAAGACATCAATTCCCATGTCTACGTTTTCAAGACATTAGCATCAGATCCCAGGTCTAGAATAACTTGATCCATCTCAAACTCTCCTATATACACACTAAGCCTCATTTTTCTTCCAGTTCTCTTCTATCGATGCAAGTTATTGACTGTGCGCATCTCACTTGTGATGTTTCTTTTGATGCACATGAATCTATCAACTGCTGAAGCCATTCTATGAACTTTTGATCTCTTACCAATTTCATACAAGTCTATAGAAAAGACTTTAAAATACTTAATTGATTTGCTGACTACTAGTATTTCTTTGGATCTTGGTCCTGTGTCGAAGTTGATGACACGTCATAGTTACCTATCTGATCGAGCTTCGATTATGCACTATAGGTCGAAGCTCCAACATCCATAAAAATTTTTTTTGCTTCCATAAATGTTTCTTTTTATTTTTTAATATAAAAAATAGGAGCGTTTTCATATTCTTTCTTTTCATCCTCCTTATCACTACTAGTCACATCTCCACTTCTAGTAACAATACTAATTTGAGGTTCGTCATTCCTCCTTTCCATAGTCATTATTTGAATATTATGTGTGAGTTGTTGATTCCTCTTTTCTTGGATCTTCACCATAAGTAGAAGGCATTCTTCAATTAAATGGTCAAAGGATTTACAATACTTACATGTCGTTGTTGGGTTTTGACAGCCTCTTGAAACATGACCTGGATAGCCATAGTTATAAAAAATTATTTGTTCACGTCCTCCACCAACTCCACCACCTCGACCTATTCCTTGTTAACCTCCTTGACCACCGTGTTTTCCATTGTCCTAATGTGCATGCTCTTCTTCTTGCATTATATAAGTGTTAGTGTTGCACTCCATCATTAGGTCATAAACCTGACAATTATTGTCATCATGTCCTACTAATTAACAGAATTTTCAAAACAGATTCCTTGGAGTCTGTACATATTTCTATAACAAGTAACAAAATTCTGAATGATGTTGGCCTCTAGCCTTACATATTTCAAACCACATGCTAGATACTGCATTCAAGGGATTAGGTGCTCCACCAGGCATGTAATCCCTGAAGATAGGGCACTGTTCTTTAGAATGGTTTTTCAATCTACACTTCGTACACCATACTTCTCTAACTTCCATGTTTTTCTTGATGCCTTGTATCTGCAAGTTTAGGTTTGACAACTGATTCTAAATCCGTTGCATTCTTGCATTAGTATCTCCTATAGGATAAGCTTCCAAATTCATCACAATATCTAGATATTCTGCTTGAATTCATATCTTCTAGTGCATCAATGGAAATCTGATATGTGGTAGCAGTGCAACTATAATCATTCTTGATGTTGCTAAGGAGCTATGTTGAAGCTTAATTGATGCAATAGTAGCTTAAATCTCTGATCTAACTCCCAAACAAACTCGGTAGGTTTATTTTTTATTTATTTAAACTCGGTGATGCACTCTGAATGAGACTTCAACTTCTTAAACTCTCCTACCAGTGTTGTTTTAATATCTGCTAATATTTTGTTCTGTTTGTTGGAATAATTCATATACCATGTCAATGTTCTATCTCACATCATCATAACGAGTTCTGATTTCTTTATATTCTCATCATTGATCTACTTTATTGTCCATATTGCTTCGCATAAAAAAAAAAAATGTTCAAGATCCTCCAATCCAGTTCCTCTGAAAATGGGTAGCTTCATATCATTAACTATACCTCTTATTGGGCGGGGATGGTGAGGGGGAGGGGGATGGGGGGTAGGAGAGGTATGGGGAGCAGCAAAACAATAAAAACCCTGGATATTACTGGATTCTGGATTCTGCGAACTCTTAGGCTGGGAGGCGGAATAATGTGAAGTTACCTGGGGGTTCTGAGGGTGGTTTTCTTCTCTTTCACTTTAATATCCACTCAAAAGAGGACTATAATCAGCCTCGACAATGGTCTTCGGGTATTTTCCATGAAATATCTTTCTAGTATCTACTCTATATCTCTTTCCACTTTGCATTGCACTAGTCTCTTTCTCAGATTTATTCTTTCTTCTTCCAAACATAAGTAAACTAGCAATCTGATTACATCCGTAAAACTCCCTTTTCACATAGAAACATCATAATCCAAAGTTTCAGATATTTTAAATACTTACCTTGCGGTCCTTTGAAGAATCGTCATTCCGCTTCACTATAGGTCATAGTTGAGTCTACTGTGAACTCAATAATGAATTATCCAAAGATACTATCAATCGAGAAATCGACAACCCTTGAAATCCTATTGTTAGTGCTCTTGAGTCGTTGTATTAGTTCAAGGGTCCACACTATAAGTTCTTCACCCTTAAAACAATACTTTCTTTCAGTAAACCTCAATATCCACTCATACAACTCAACAAGAAAAGAATTGAAGAAAATATCGTATTGATATGTGAAAATATACTTCTGTAACCAAGCTTTGGATTTTAGACAGAGATTTCTAATTTCTTGATCCAAAAATTCTCATTCTTTCAGGTCTATCAAGTCCTGAATCTCTTTCTTCGACGGATGCCACATCCACATATCCCTCAAATAGATCCCTGTCACAACAACAAAACCATTTTTTGGCTTGATTTAGGCTGACCCAGGTTTGATCTATATTGCACAAAAATAAAAACCTCAATCAATGGCCCTTTAGGCAATGATTTGTAAGTAGACTGCAGTCTCACTCAAAGTGAATATGGAAGGATATAGAACCAGGTTTTTGCAGCCTTGATGGACTATGGGATGTGGAATTATTATGTTTTTGTATCCTTAACATTCATAATTCACTTTGATGCATCATATTAGTCACTTAAATATATCATATATACCCATAAACCATTACTATGCTAAAGTAAATGCATCTATAATAACTACTATTCTACAACAGATAATAAGAAAATATACACATCAGCACATAAGTACACCGAATTACCCTAGTTCGCCCCAGTTTTGGGTTACTTCCACAAGAATTGTTACTTATAATAATTAATATTCGTAATTAATATTGGTCTGTGCACTAAGCTGTAGACTCAGGCCTCTATGCACTCAACTGCAGAGCCTCTCCTTCACTACAAAACTACATATCACAATAATAAAACCATAACATTTATTTGGATCTAAAACATGATCAAGGATGATTATATTCTTATTATTTCACCCTATTTATGCTATTACATCATAGGGATACATCATTACAATATCGTGGTCCAAATACCATGGACTCCCCAAAAAAAGCAACTATGACCCAAAACCTGTTACAAAATTATGCACTTTACAAATAGGAGGGGCTTTGACCCACCTCGAAGCCCCTTTTACTCCATGCAGTATATTCAAAATGGTCCACTTCACACTCTGATGCGTGCTCCACTATGCTCTCCACCCCAAAAAATGCGGAGTATTTTCCAAAATCTAGGCCAAGCTGGGCCACACCCAACAATTTGTAACAATTAGCCACCATTTTGCTCTCTCCTCCCCTCATTAGTTGATTTTTATTCCTATTTTGAAGTTTAACTGAGTTTAACTAGTTAATGTTTTGCACGAGTGAGTTATTAATTAGTTATAACTAATTTCTAACTCCATGTACTTCCATTTATGTCCAATTTAGGATATGTTTCTAATTTTTTGTCTCGTAATTTAATTTTGAATCAATTACCAACAAGGGGAAGTTCTTTTGAGTAATTTTAAGTGCATGCACATTGAATCCCATCCAAATTCAAATTGGTTATTCCTCCTAGAGAGTATATATATTATAGGCATGCTCAAGAATAATATGCCATCAAATTTTATGAGAAATTCAAAGTGTCTCATTGGTTTGTTAGTCAATTTCCTAGCAATTTTATTCTCTCTTCTTTCTTGTTCTGCAGGTAGCTATTCTAGTCTTTTTTCATACTTATATCCTACGATTTTGGTTAAAATCCAATAGTTCCAATAGGAATTACACAAACTAAAGGGGAAGATTTATTTCCATGATCTCCATGTTTTAAAATTATTCCTTCCATATTCTTCTTGCTTCCACCAATTATAAGTCTTCAGACATTTTAGATTTGCATTATTGGTACTTTTAAATAATAATAAAAAATGGATCTTTATAGTTTTGATTTAGCATACAATAAAATCACCTATTAGGGAATTAATTATTTAGGATACTAGTGAATTCCCCCCCTCCCCTTCTTCAAGAAATTATCCCATATGTTCTTATGGGTTTCTTCTTTTGAGTTCCACTCATTCATTTGGAAAAAATCCTCTTCATCTCTAATTTATATCTCCAAATTTGTTATTTAATTTTATTATCTCCCCACCTAACCACCCCACTCTCCCCCCTCCCCCCCCAAACACAATATAATTCGTTATAATTATACAAAATAATTATTTTATGATTGCATTGAGATATGTGTTAGTATCTAAATGTTAAATGATCACATATACTCTTTTAGGTTGACTTGGTAGTGGTCCTTGGTAAAAATTTCATGTTTTCAAACAAATTCTCAAATAAAATTTTGTTCACTGAAATGTTGTCTAGCTCTGATGCTGCTCCCTTCACCCATTCATGATCATAATCAATTTCAAGGTCATGTCATTCGTTTAAGTATATAGGTTCATAGATAAGTAAACATACCATCATCTAGGTCATTTTTCTAAGATTACATTTGAGTTATCATCATTTGTTCATGTCATCAAAATATACATGGGAGTCATATCATCACCATTGTCATCATCATGGGAGTTAGAAAATTAGAAAATAAAGCCAAAGGAGCAACGAGAAGGGTCAAATAAGCATTTCACAAGTTTCAAATGCTTCCAATTCAATACGTGATCATCCCTCACCTTTCATTTAGCTCAATTTCTTCAGCAAAGGGTGGATTCCCTCTTCTAGGGTTTTCAACTACGTTTTTTGTTCCATTGATGTTTAGCTTGTTTCAGTTGGAAAATACCTAGTTTCATCACATAAAAACCTTAAAAAATAACTCATATACCTTACCAAATCACTACATATCACTCATACCTCTCATAACTATCATTTTCACTCAAACCTTAGTTATCACTACACTTTTGTAGAGATACTAGGTCAACTATGTGTTTAGGCCATTTTTCCCTCTTTCCCTTATCCATTTAAAAAAAATCCACCTTTAATGTGTTCCTAAAAAACTACCCTATCTCCCCTAATTTTTTCATATTTTTCACTAACTCCTATCCCCTCCATTTCCCTCCCTAAATTTCTTCCCCATTTTCCCTTGTTTTCCTAGTTTTCACCCTTCCTTTCCTTCATATCAAGCTAAGGTTTATTTTTGCTGACAAACATCATGGAAGGTGAGAATCAAAAGTATAATAACGAAGTTCATCATTCCAGGTTTGAGCCAACTCAGACCCGTGGCATCATTTTCATAATTTTGTGATCAAGCTAGGGTTTACATTGCACACAGGGACAATCCTACTTCAAATTTACTTTATAAAGTAATGAAGATGATTTTCACAAAAGTGAAAAAGGTTTTTGTCAATAATAGACCGAAGAACTAAAAACACCTTCATTTTATGCACAAGTGTTATGATTTGAGAGAAATAAAAAACTACAGTTTCTCTAGGTCTTCTACACTTTTGACGAGGTTGTTTTCAAGTCAACATTTCAAGGGTTTGGAGCAGGGTTTTGTAGTTATTTATGAATTAATTGTGTATATGACATGGTAATATTTCCAACCATACCACTTTCATCCAAAAAAACCTCTAGGAAGGCCTCAAAATTCCCTCCCAAAGTGGTGCGACGCTTCCGTTGAGAATGCACTACGCTTCTGCAAATTTCAGTGGCCGACTTCAAACATGGATTTTGAATAAATGGGAAAGTATTTTTTAACACTGGACGCATTTTGTGTTCATAAGATACCAAATAAGAAAACCCTCTCTCATTTTTCCATAAATATTTATGGTTAGAGAGATATTAATCCATCGTTGAGCCCTATTTTTGCAGAAATGTTTTGGAAAATTCTGAATTTTTGGCAATTTTGATATTTTAGGATGTACAGCAATGTCGCGTAGTGGCGCGATGCTTTTCCTCAGAGCTTCCAAATGAGGAATTTTTTATATGGTTGGATGTATCTCGCCATTTAATTTTTAGATATGGTTTCAGGTTTTCATGGAACCCCACAATTTTGGAGAAAAACCCAAAAACACCCTCTTTTTCATGTTTCTACCACTATTTTTGCATGGGCATGGCACATCTGGAGTAAGCTTGGGAAAATGGATTTTTACAGGCCTTGCAGGAGGTATTTTATCAGTTTAAAGGTTGGTATGGATAGAGCACATCCAAGGCTCCCTACCCCAATCTTCATATCAACATCAATAGGCCTTAAAGTCAGCCAAAATCACCCTAAAAGTGGTGCAACACTTCTACTGGGAGGCACAATGCTTCTACTAACTGGCACAACACTTCTGTCTTGGATTATTTCTGGACATGTGTCAAGCCAGAATGGTCCAAATTTCGAGGTTGCAACTGTCCTATGAGGTTTCTTCTGGATAAGAGAGTTTTTTTTTTGCCTCTCATTGTTGAGGAATCATGTAATTAATCAAGGAGACATACAATCCTAGTTCTTAGCTAAATTTGGGGGGATTGCTTCTAACTTCCCTAGATTCTAGGTAATGACTCATTAGGTGAATTTATGATGTATTTTGGATCAGGTTTTTACCCAATGAGGTGGCATCACTTCTATTTTCTATATGTAGTCAAAATCAAGTCATTTTAGAGGTTGGATAGTTGTTATTTGCAGTGTGGATCTTTTGTACAAACATTTTCACTGAAATCAAATACATGTTGCAGCTATAATTTTGAGACTCAAATGGTATGCTTGTTAGTGTTGTTTTTCTCAGTAATCACCATCAATTTGAATGTTTGTGTTTTCTTTCCATCACATGTATGCTTCTATATGATGATCTTATGAGTCTATGAACATAAATCTTTCTTTTCATGCATTGTTTTATAATATGTTCATGAATTTATTTCTCCTCTTCTGATGAATGAATTCATGTAACATGCTCATTCCGAGTCTCTCTATTTTCAAACCCTATACAAAATGATAATTAAGTATTCTCTTAAGTATACCCACCTAGCCTCATCTTCATCTTTGCAACTAAAACTTTGAAATCAAACCTAAAACCTAGACCTAGTTCCTTGAATGACATTCCTATCTACCAAAATTCAAACAAAACCCTAATTCACTAAGCTTTAATAACTAGCCTAAGATCATTACATCTTTGGTCATCTCATTAACTATAAAAGTGACATTGAGAGAGCCCTCTTTAATATTGGTAGCGCTAGCTACCAAACCTAAAGATTGGTTTGAGGTTACCTCCTTTAGTCTCCATTCTCAGCCCTGGGAAATGGGGGGAGTGATAACATTTTTGGCATTGTTTCCGGGAAGCAAATTTTAAATATTTCTCGGGATATAATGGAAAAGGTTAGATTTGATTGTTTATAGTGAACAGTGGTCAGGCATAAGAAGGTTTTGCATCTTTCACCTGTCAACTCCAGTGTTGAAGAATCCAAAAGTTCAGAGTTTTCATGGCGAATCCACCATTCAAGAACCAGTAGATTGAAGAAATTTTTGGTGACTTCACTGCTTTCAAGATGGATTCAATTGAAAGAAGGAATGTTAGGTATGCTCCTATGGATCAATCTCATATCCCTAGCTTTCCAAATCCTATGCTTTGTGTTGATTGGTTGTCTTATCTTCCCATGTTCAAAGATGAAAAGAAAGATGATGTTGCCTTGCACTTGATCAAGTTTCATATGCATGTACGTAGAGTTAAATTCAAGTTTCATGAGGATTTATTAATGAAGATATCTATGGCTACTCTGGAAGACAAAGAAAGAACATGGTATGAATGGTTGAGACCAACTAGTATATGTTCTTTAAGGGATTTTCATTCAGTTTTCTTTGAAAATTGTAAAGAGTATTATCCATATTTGTTGTTGGTACATAATTGTTGTGATCATTTTGAGGGGTTCATTCAGTATCTTGAAAGTATTGATGAGGATCTAGAATTTATGGATGACAAGGATATGGTAGAGGCACTTTATGAATTCTCTTCTTAGATTAGTTGTCATGATGATCAAGAGGATTTACAACATGGAGAAACTTACAACCATCAAAATTTTCTCTTTTACTTGAAGATGAAATCAATCAAGAACTTGATGTAGATATCCATGTCCTTTCTCCAGAGATAAGTGAAAATTTGCAGCCAATTTCTTAGTTTTTGTGTGATCAAGGTGCAAGTAGTGAACTAATTCATGTAGACAGTATTCCACAGTTGCAAGAGGATAAGGTGTCAGATATTTGTTTCCATCATAAAAATAAATATGATATTCTTCAAAAAGAATTATCTAATGAGACTGTAGCATAATTGTTTGATCCACAAAAGAACAATCTTGATATACATGATATGGCTATTATACTTGAAGGATGTCATGAGGATGTGATTAAAAAGAACGACAAACAACCTTTTGTTACACAAGTTTTTGTCCCAAAATGTCTTGCTGCATATTTGAATGATTAAAAATCTCTGTTTGTGCATAATGATATGATTGCTCCTATTGAAACCTTTCATGAACCTTCAAAGTATTGTTTTGGAAATGATATGAAGGAAGATTTAGTTAACCAAGATGCACTCATTCATTTTGATAATGATCATTAAGTTCTGGCTGAAAATTTTAAAGGCCTTTCGCGTGATTTTGAAGACCCTATTTCCAGTTTATTACATCTAATAATGAAGGTCGAAGTTGCAACATTCATTGATGAAGGTGATCAGTTTCAGCACATAGAAAAAATAGCAGTTTGGAAGGAGGTTTGTTTTCATGTTTTAAATAATACAGAAATACTTATGTTGCATGTTCTTCATGATCATTTGGACATTTTTTTGCAGCCATCTAGAAAGATGAATCTTCTTGTATTTATGAATCATGAGCACATGTTCAGTGGACACTTCTATTTGCCTATATTTGGTTTCTTTTGCCTACTCAAGGAAAATGTGAGCAAGATTCAAGTAAGTAGCCATTTGCTGGATTGGTTACACTGGAATGATAATATCGCATGATTGTATATATATCTTCATTAGGTGGGTGGTTTTCATTAGGATTTGAAGCCCAAGTAGAAGGCCCTAAGATCTTGATGGTCTACTGCCATAAGTAAGTTCAGTCAATAGTCAATTTTTTGTTTCAGTTAGTCATTTGAGTGTCTATTGTTTTATTTTTGACTCCATTTCCCAATGGATGAGGCTACCTTGTCTACGATGTTCTTGACACCTCCTAAAGGAGCTTCCATCCCCAGCTAGAGCCAATTTTAGTGTCTAAATGTTTAATGATCAAATAAACTCTTTCATGTTTACTTGGCAGTGGTCCTTGGTCAAAATTTAATTTTTTCAAACAAATTCAAAACTAAAATTTTGTTCCCTAAAATGTTGTCTAGGTATGATGCTTCTCTCTTCACCCATTCATGGTCATCATCAATTTCAAGTTCATGTCATTGATTTAAGTATCTAGGGTCATGGATCAGTTAACATAACATTATCTAGGTCATTGGTATAGGATTAAATTTGAGGTGTCATCATTTGTTCATGTCATCAAAATCTACATGGGAGTCATGTCATCACCATTGTCACCATCCTGTGAGTTAGAAAATTAGAAAACAAAGCCAAAGGAGAAACGAGAAGGGTTAACTCAACATTCCCTCTTCTAGGGTTTTCAACTATGTTTTTGGTTCCATTGATGTTTAGCTTATTTCAGTTGGAAAACCCCTAGTTTCATCACATAAAAGCCTTCACACATCACTTATATACCTTACAAAATCACTACATATCACTCATACCTCTCATAACTATCATTTTCACTCAAACCCTAGCTATCACTACAATTTTGTAGAGATACTAGGTCCACTCTATGTTTAGGCCCTTTTTCCCTTATCCATTTCCAAAAATTCCACCTATGATGTGTTCCTAACACACTAATCTATCTCCCTTATTTTTTTCATATTTTTCCCTAACTCCTATCCCCTCCATTTCCCTCCCTAAAATTGCTGCCCCATTTTCACCTGTTTTCCTAGTTTTCACACTTCCTTTCCTTCATATCAAGTTAGGGTTTCTTTTTGCTGACAAACAACATGCAAGGTGAGAAGAGAAATTATAATAAGGGAGTTCATCATTCCATGTTTGAGCCAACTCAGACCCATGTCATCATTTTGATATTTTTGTGATCAAGCTAGGGTTTACATTGCACACATGGACAATCCTACTTCAAATTTACTTTATGAAGTAATGAGGATGAATTTGATAAAATTGAAAGAGGTTTTTGTCAATCATAGACCAAATAAAAAAAAAAGCCTTCATAAATTTATGCACAAGTGTTATGATTTTAGAGAAATAGCAACAATATAGTTTCTCCAAGTCATTTTCTGCACTTTTGAATAGGTTGTCTTCAAGTCAAATTTTCAGGGGTTTGGAGCACGGGTTTGCAGTGTTTGATGACTCCATTGTGTAGCATACATCATAAGAATTCCAACCATACCATTTTCATCCAAAAAATGCTATGGGAAGGCCTCCAAAATCCCTCTCAATTTGTCGCAACGCTTCTACTGAGAGTGCGCTACACTTTTGCAAATTTTAGTGACATAACTCAAACTTGGATTATGAACAAATGAGAAAGTAATTTTACAAAATGGAGGGGGTGTTGGTTCATAAGATAATAAAGAACAAAAAATCTCCCAATTTTGAAAAAAACATTATTTTTAGAGAGATATTGATCCATCTTTGAGCCCTATTTTTGCAGAATGTTTTTGGAAAAGTATGAATTTTTGGCAATTTTGACAATTTGGATGTGTAGAAGCATCGCACAGTGACGTGGCGCTTTTCCTCAGAGCCTCCAAATTAGGAATTTTTTATATGGTTGGATGGATCTTGCCATGTAATTTCTAGATATGGTTTCAGGTTTTCATGACATCCCATAATTTTGGAGAAAAACCCAAAAAACACCTTATTTCTCATGCTTCTTACACAGTTTTTTCCTGTGCGTGGCACTTCTGGAGTAAGCTTGGGAAAATTTATTTTTTAAGTCCTTTCAGGAGGTATTTTCTTAGTTTTAAGGTTGGGATGGATAGAGTACATCCAGGGCTACCTATCCCAATCTTCAAATCAACAGGAAGAGGCCTTAAAGTCAGCCAAAATCACCCTCAAAGTGGCAAGACGCTTCTGCTAGGAGGCCCGACGCATCTGCTAACTAGTGTAACACTTCTATCTTGGATTCTTTCTGGACATGTGTCAAGCCAGAATGGTCCAAATTTCGAGGTTTCAGTTGTCTTATGAGGTGTATTTTGGATAAGAGATTTTTTTTTCCCTCTCATTGTTGACGAATCATGTAATTAATCGAGACATACACTCCTAGTAATTAGCTAAATTTGGGGGGACTATTTCTAACTTCCCTAGATTCTAGGAAATGACTCATTAGGTGCATTTATGATGCAGGAGAATCAAGGCCAATTTTCATTATTTAATTATGTAATAAGGGGGGTGTGACATTTTAATTATTTTATTAATTAAATTGTTATTTTTAAATAAATTAGGAGGAATTATAAAGGTGAGGATTTTGTATATATTCTTTTAATAACTAAAAGGACATGAGAGAAAATAGAATTAGGTAGAAAATTTAGGGAGTAGGAATTCTATGTACGGGACTTTGTTGAGTCCACACCTAAAATGAATTTAAATTAGATTTAGTTGAGGATTGGGTGGAGAAATTTGTGGGGTGAAATAAATACATTATTTATGTATAAATAGGAGTGTTTTTGTGAGGAAAAACAAGAGTTGAGTACGTGAGGAGTACATGAAGAGTGAGGAGTGGTTTGAAGGGCCAAGAGCCAAGAGGTCACCCAATGTAATATTTGGCTAGAGAATTTTGATATTGTTATCTATAGTTGATTTGCATAGCTCTTTTCGCCTTCATGTGAATTTAAACTAAATGTTTTTATGGTTTTATTTTATAGAAGAATTGAGCATTTTCATATTTGATTGAAGCAGTGAGTTTCTTATATGCCAGGATCTGATTTGTACTAGAACCCCGACATCATTTGGTATCAGAGCATAGGGAAAGATACTTGTTTAAAATTGCAATTATGTATGTTGTACATGGTTTTTTATTACAGGAATGAGCTTACATGCTGGTTATGCAACCAGACGTGTGATGGAAACGCATACAGCAATTGCATCCAAATTGAAGGGCGCACTTCCAAGAGGGCGATGATGTTATAGTGTTGCTCCAAATCGGATAAAAAAAAATCAAAGTTAAAAGCTGGAATGGAGTGGCACGATGCAGTGTAGCAGCGTTACTTCATCCTTTGGTATGCTGGTGACTCTTGCATAAATATCGATGTATTTGATTGCGTGGAGAGCTACTGTTTCAAGTAAATGGTGTGAAGTATGCCGTGAACATAATATTACACAAATCATTGCGAGCATGAGAAAGACATTGCATAGGGGAGTGATGATTGCGGGTATGATGGTTCTAAAAACGGTTGAATGAATTGTGTTATACATTGTTTGTTGACAGCATCATATGATAGATTTTTGTGTTTTGTGAGACCGACCAGTGTATCATTGTGTTGTTGTGAGACCACAGAGTTTTGTGTTTAGCCGTGAACAAACCACAAGCATGGAGGTAAGGCAGCATCGTGAATTAAATGTTGTAGTTGAAGTCACAAGGGCCCACAGCCTTGGTAAATGTTCTGTGCTCAATTCGTGACAATAACGTTGTGTACAAATGCTACTTTGTGATAGTAAGGGACCACGGCTTGATTGATTCTTTGCGCGCAAACCCATGAAAACAACCGAAGGTGGTATTGAAGGCGGTATGAATCTCTATTATTTGTTGTAATGTTAAACCACATAGTTATGTGTTGAAGAGACCACACAGGTTTGATGAGACCACGCAGGTTTGATGCGTTATGCAATTTGAATGCATTACATGCCACGATTCTAATTGCAATTTGACTGCGTTACATACCACCAGTCGGAAAATATGCAAGTTGATTGCGTTATAAAGTTTGATGGATGCTTGGTTGTAAATGCAATAAACGTTCAAATGATATTGCCAAGGGTTGAATGTTGTTGCAGGTTGAATGAAATTACCGGAGGTGAAATGAAATCTGGCTTAAATGGTTTTAAAATGCGTTGAGAAGCTACAAAAACCTGATTGCGTCATGAAGTTTGATGCGTTACATGCCGCAGATTGTAATTGCAATAAAAATTGACATGATATAGTGTGCAGGTTACATTATGTATGCAAAGGCCGAAGTATAATCTTGCTTACGTGGTTTCGAATTCGTTGAGATATGGTTTCAACCATGGTAAGGCTAAAATATATGCTTTTTCAATGCATTTGCATGTAGTCAAAGTTTAATCAAATGTGTTGGTTGACACACCGAGCTCAAGGCCACAGCATCTGGGTGCAATCGCATTATTGGAATGCTCCGGATTCAAACCCATGACTAGAATTAACTCGCAGCCATAGTTGGAAGGGTTGTGGATTTCTGTGGCATTTGAAGCCACATCCGTTTATGTACTATGAAGAAATTTTGAAAGGGCGTATAGAAACCGGACCACAGCACATTAATACGCTGAACTCGCCTGCGGATATAATGGTGGGTAGACTATGGTGATTTATGAACTATGGTAAGTTGTGAAGTATGGCTGCAACATATAGCATTCGGTTTTGAATTTATGGTATTCAATAGACTCAACGAGTTTCATTTGTTTTATGATATATCTAAACAATGAAATCTTAAAGCCCACGTTGAGTTGTTAAATGGCATGTTGTTCAATGATATTTATATCATTTGTGCCTAAAAATAAGTGGCATTCGTATAGTGGAAGCAAAAGTATATGGGCATGTAAGCAAGGGGCGTTGTAAATTGACCTGGCACACTTAGATCGACGAGAGGTAAGTAATCTCGTCATGTATGGAGAAAAATTTTGGGCCTTGGTAATATTTCATATTTTACTATAACAATTTGATTAATGGGAATTACGTCTTGTCTTCCTACATCATTCGGTAGATGGAACAAGATCACACAGAGATCTTGAAGGTGAGATGATGTATTTTATTTTCACTCTGGTTTTGAAGATGATATTTGAAGACTACTGTTGCAGATGCTGAGGTAAAATTGAATGGAAAATGAATGAAAATGTGTTAATCCTGGATGACATAAAGAGAAATATGCATGTTTATTTCAGAAGGTTTATTATGCATAGTGTGATAATTTATTATGAATAATGTGGATTCTTCACAGTTTGGTTAAGTTATTTTGGACAAAGGCTGTAGTGGGAAAAGAAGAATTCGTTTGATTGGTGATTGGAAATATAATTTCCTGATGTTGTAAACCTTTGTTTTTACCATCATGTGAAGGCACTTAAGGAGGAGATATTCAGGATGAGCACAATGTACGAGTTGTACATCATTCATCGAAGAAGTTGCTTGTTCTTTGTACACATGTGAAGAAATTTGAATTGACGTTGCATGGTGTATATAAGTGTAGGGAAATGTTTACATTAAGATGACGAATTTGTGAGCATGCAAGTATTGACAGTGATAAATATGGCACAGAAGAACGGAAACCAGAGGGTTGAGTTTGAAGAGAGAAAGGTTTATTAATAACCTTAACAGGGCATGAGGTATGATAATTCAAGAAGATATTTGTTTGAATATTGAATGGTTTATTTATTTTCACCTTAAAATAAATCTTGAAAAACTTGAACTGCATTTCGACTAAGACTTCAGTATCATGTGAAGTGATAAGGACAAAATGATGATTTTCATAAAGAATGAAATATGAAAGAAACTGAAGATTGTATAACTTGAAACATCCATTGTCATAATTTTTGGGTCAAGTCTTGAAGTGAAATAGGTGTTAGAGTCAAATGAAAGTTTGGACAGTTTTGAGTTGAGATTTAGTATTTTCATCCAAGATGAAAAATTGGTGTAAGTCTGAAGTCAAAGAGTCGTAAGATAGGTCCAAAGTCTGAATGTAATGGGTACATGATCGGCGGAGCCCGACACCCAAAGAATTGGTCATTGTAACACATGCATGCTAAAGTGTTGTTGCAGAAAATTGTAGCAAGAGGATTGACAGAGATTGATTCCAAGACAAAGAGAAGCCAAGCGCAGGAGGAGAACTTGCATTTTGATGAATAGGCAAGTGTGAAGGATTGCGGGGAAGTGGATTAAATGAAGTCCACATGTGAATAAAGGCAGTTTGCAAAGAAGGGGAAGATGACTGTTGATAGTCATTTCCGAAGATCTGATGAAGATCACATCAGAGGGGAGAAAAAGGAAAATTTCAAGGTAAGTGGCATATGTAAACAGTTGACAGATTAAGAGTACAAGCAAGAGAAGGCTGAGATAACAATTCACCTTGAATTGTTAATGGAGTTGTTGCAGGAAAATGTGAAAACCCAGACACATGGTTGGACCATGAGAAAGAAGGTGAAGTGGCAGAAGCTACATGCAAAGAGGGAAAAGCAGGTAAACATATAGTTGATGGAAGAGCTGAGGAAGCTCGAGCAGATGTTGAGTTGTGAAGAACTCAGAGAGGCTGAGTTAAAAATGGATGTTTTCATTTGTGGCCCAGAACATGGTGAAATTTTGGGTGAATAGATCATTGAAGAAGATCTCATGAACTATTGGGATAGTTCAGAAGCATATGAATATGTGTTGGCGAGGGAAACCGATGAGGCCATGACGCCTTACATTTTTTCTCACAGTTTATGTATGTTTGCAGGATGTGCGAAAGATGGAGGGCAGTTTGATGGAACTGTCACAAATAAGAATGAAACTCTTGAGGTAAAGTCTGGTAGAGAATTCCTTTCAGAGAAGGAAAGTGTTGATTGGTTACAACAGGAAGAAATCATAAATGACTTCTTATTTGGGGTAAGATAGCAAGTCGAAGTTGTTATGGAATAGGAACAAAGTGGAAATGTTGAAGAAAATTTCCAAGGAGGTAAACAAGTGTATTTGATTAATGAGATTGTTGACAAAAGTTTACAATGTAATGATGTTGTAACCAGGACAATTCAGGAAGATTGCCAAAGGAAGAGTGGAGGTAGTGATGAGACAAAAGAGAAATCTACAGAAGAACTAAATCAAATGAAGGATTCAGAGTAGCAAAGAGAGATGTCAACTGAAGCATCCAGTGAGACCACAAGGTCTTATGTTTTTAAGACTAATGATTTGTGTGTGATGGCAGGTACATCACAGGGTGTTGAACAAACTTTGAAGTTTGTTACAGAAGAAGATTTGAATCTGAAATATGTTCAACATGATGTTGAGATAGCAAGATCTCAGAAAGAAATGAAGACAGAGGAGTCTCATGGAAATATTCAGTAGAATATTGAAGTGGGGGAAGAAGGACCATATGATGATTGGTCAACAAAAAATGAAGGTATGGAAAGTTGTGTAAAATTTCCAAGTTCTATTCCAGTTGAGATTGTTAAGTTATATAGAAAGTTAGATATTCAGAGAAGAGAGTTGGAAAAACAGAGGATCTATACTTAGGGTGAGTTGCTGAAAGAGAAAGACAAAGAAATTGTTCTGAATAATAATCAAGAAACAAAAAGTAAGGAGGTAGGAGTGATTCAGAAATTCAAAGAAGTTCATTATTGTGAACCAGAATAGGGAGACATTCTTCAAATAGGCGTTGTGGAGGAGGGACTGACTGATAGTCTCACAAAGAATTTAAATTAGCATACTAATGTGCTGATGGACGAGGAAATTTCAGAGCGGCATACTGAAATGTTGCCAGAAGAGGAAGAGGCATTGAGGCCTTATGTTTTTTATTTTAATAATCGTTTTGCGAGTACAGGTTTTATTGCAAATGCTGGAAAAATTCTATTGGATAGAGAAATTGAACTGATACGGTGGATGATGATGAAAGTATCCCGGAAGAAGCCAACGGCAGTAAAACAAAGAAGAAGCAGCAAGAGAAAGACAATAGAAGATTGTGAAAGCATAGCCAGTGGGGCGATGCAACATAAAGTATGGAGACCTGGAGAAGAACAATAGACAGAAGCAGCGACCAATGGAAAGTTGTAGCACAAGATATGGGATCCAGGCAAACAAAGATCCGAACACATGATAAGGCGATCATGATTAATTTCAACCTTGGGAGTCTGATGTAGGAGCATCAAGGCCAATTTTCATTATTTAATTATGTAATAAGGGGGGTGTGACATTTTAATTATTTTATTAATTAAATTGTTATTTTTAAATAAATTAGGAGACAAATTATAAAGGTGAGGATTTTGTATATATTCTTTTAATAACTAAAAGGACATGAGAGAAAATAGAATTAGGTAGCAAATTTAGGGAGTAGGAATTCTATGTACGAGACTTTGTTGAGTCCACACCTAAAATGAATTTAAATTAGATTTAGTTGAGGATTGGGTGGAGAAATTTGTGGGGTGAAATAAATACATTATTTATGTAATAAATATGAGTGTTTTCTTGTGAGGAAAAAACAAGAGCCGAGTACGTGAGGAGTGGCTGTGAAGAGTGAAGAGTGGTTTGAAGGGCTAAGAGCTGGCAGAGGTTGCCCAATGTAATATTTGGCGCAGAATTTTATATTTTTATCTATAGTTGATTTGCATAGCTCTTTTCGCCTTTCATGTGAATTTAAATCAATGTTTTTTATGGTTTTATTTTATAGAAGAATTGAGTATTTTCATATTTTATTGAAGTAGTGATTTTCTTATATGCCGTGATCCGTTTTCTAGTTAACAACGACATCATTCACCAAATCTATTTCCTATACATCCTTAATCATGTTGATCTATTGTTAATCAAAAGGTGAATCCTTTTATTGATTTTCATAGGTTTTAGATGAATAGATTTAATGTTATGTTTGGGGTTTTGAAACTATTATGGAACTCGCATGATGTCTCTCGAGTTCTAACATATTTTGACATGTCTACTAACTCTCTATATTTGGATTATGGTGAGATGAGATGAGTTGGTTTTCATTGGGACCTACTAACAATATTTGTACCACTATGTTGTTTAGAGCATAAATTCCTCATTTGGACAATTTGGCTAAATTCCTTCCTTGTTGTGATTCACTTGATAGAAAACATCCTATGAGCCATAAACTCATTCTTTATTTTCCTCATTACCTTGTGTCTACCAAGTCTATCCCTTTGGTCTAAGATGTTGATAACCTATAGATACAATAAAAAATGTAGATAAAATGAGCATGATGCTTAGACCCACTCAATAAACTAACAAATGTATTTGATGTTGCCTACACTATAAGAGTGGATAATAACAAACCTCATCAATGAAAACAATCATTTGGGAAACTTTTGCATCCAAAGAGAACAATTCCCTTACATTCTTCTCGTATTCTCCAAACCACTACATATTACATAGTTTGTAAGTGATTTATGAGTCATTCATGATGAATTCAAAACAATATGTAGCAAAGTTCTGGTTTATTTAGTGTTGCATTGCCTTCCTTTGAAGTTATGGTAGACATTGAGACATTTATAAAGGTGGCATTGACCTTAGTAGCAAGGGCCGTTTCTTGCATTATTTTCCTTGTTCCAGGGAATCCAAAAGGTAGAATGCCTTTGCATGGTTGGATATACTAAGAAAACCAAGAAATTCCCACTAGACTCTACAAAGTACAAGGAGGATTCATGTTCAACTATCAAGTAGAATTCTTCGGAAAAATATAGGAATTTTCCTTGATAAGAACCCTCTTAAACATTTCTAGCCATCAGGTTAGGCAACATTGCAAGTTCTTGTAATGTTTTTTAACATTTTTCTAGTGCACCAATGTCACAAAATGTAACTTCCAATGTACCAGCTTCGTAGCTCCCACATGACCCCTTCTTTAGTGTTATCTCGCTCTTCTTTCTAGGAGTATACTCCTTTTGAAACAAGACCTCATTTCCCCGTTGGGTTATTTTCTATGGAAGGAGACTCCATTTTTTCTTCGACCTTTCCACTTGTTGGATCCTCAAACAAGTAACATTTCTATTTCAAAAATTCTCATATGGAAATGAACTTAGTTGAGATTCTATATTCAAGATACTAAATGATACATCCCTAACATAACATTCCAAATATTGAACAAAGTGAACAACTTTATTCAACTTGTGGGTGTTCTTCATTGGATTCCATTTGGAATGTGTCCCTCCTATCAATATATCCTCGCTCGTAATATTCTCAATTTATGTGCCAACCTATTCATCATATCAACTATTTATCTACAAATTATGTAAAATGAAAGCCTATGGTTGAAATGAAGGGGATTATTAGGTTGGTTACCCATCCTCGTTAAATCAGCTCCACTTCGGTTAGATGTATCTCGAGGATTATATCGTCCTTTCTTCAATTGAAAAATAATCCAAATTATCTCGCTTGGAACATAATTTGTAGATAGTTGTATCCTCGACCTATTATTTATATCAAACTATTCATCAAAAATATCCATCAAATATAAATGCTAGATAAATATCCAACAAATTATCCATGGATTATTTGTAGCTAATATAGGAAAAATGGCTCCGCCCGACCTAGGGTTATTTACACGAATAAAGTACAACCTCTATAATGTTTCTATATTCTAATTCTGTAAAGGAATTTCATATAAAAAAAAAACAAAAACGTACTAGAAGTTGTTTCTTTGGGTTTTTTACTATTTTTCCATGGTGTCCACTGCCCACCCATAGTTTAGATGCAATGCTATTGCAACCCATGTCATGTTCTTACCTCTAAGTTCTGTATTTGAATGCAATCTAGACTATATTTACTTAATGTTTATAGATTATAATTTTTGTAAGTTGAAATTACCAATTAAGTATAATCTAATAAAATTTCTAGACATGTAGATTTATTATTCTTATGTCACTTTAGTAGATCCTAACACTGAAGTACTACGCTGTATTGTTATATCACCATTGTAGCGATGAGCATGCACTTTTAAATGTAATTTTGAAGCTTCTATATGCTAGTAGTAATAGGAAACTCAGAACTTAAAAGACTAAAGTAGGAAAATGCTATCTCAAGAATTGATATCTGGTTACATTCCTTGCTACTTCATATATTATATTTAATAAGCAACATTCTCTCTTCACCCAATGAAGGTGGAGATTTTCTTAATCTGCATATTTTCTAACTTTTCATTTCTACATTTGTATAAGCATGCTTTCAAGATCGATCAACTTAAGTTGCAGAGGTAGAAGTCTTCTAAATTTTCATTTCTACATTTGTAGTGTACATGTTTGAAAGACTCATATTTTTTTTCCACAAGTTGCAGAGGTAGAAGTCTTCACATACTATAATTTAAATAGATGTCAACCCTTATTTTTACAGATAAGGCTGAAGAATCACGTTGTTTAGGTAGTCTCGGTTTTATAATTGTTTGTAAAAATCCAACTTTAGGCATTGCTCACAGAGTTAGTCCTTGAAGGAATATTTATATTCTAGACTCAGATTTTAAACAGTATATTCTAACATGCTTAGAACGTTAGGTCTTTAGAATATATTTATGCGATGGAACTATTATCCGATGGATTAGTTTTGGAAAAATAATATATTTTTATAGTATCCATATCAATCACATAGTATCCTACTCCTAAGGAGGTGGACTAAGTCACAGGTTTAAAATGAGTTTCTTGGCTGTCGATAACAACTTGAACATAATTTTATTGCCATCAAACCTGATGGTGTGCAAAGAGGACTAGTACGTAACTTCTCTGTTTTGAAGTAGCGATTCTAGTTACTAGTTATGGGTGAGTCTAGTTATTAGCACCAACCACACAATTTTATATTGCACATTTTCGATATTGTTTTGCCATTTTCAGTGCAAGGGTTACAAGCTTATTGCAATCAAGTTGGTTGTTCCATCAAAGGAATTTAAGTTGAGCAACGTTATGAAGATCTGAAAGAAAGTTCATTTTTCAGACCATTTTTCAATGGCCTTTCTGGAATTCCTCAGTTCTGGTTATGTTTTTAATAATGGTAAGTCCACTCAAATCTTCTGCTTCCATCACTGATTATCAGTTATTTGGTTGACGGCGACATTTTCTTTGACCTGTTTATGTGAGATTGAATTTTCGTATTGGGTAAGAGTTGTCTCTGAAGACTTATGGCAAGGATTGTATCTAAGGACATAAATTTCATGTTATTAGCCTTGCATTTTTGGGGTGTTAGAACTTCCTCTTCAGATTATTAATGAAATGAAAATTTCTCTAGGTATGGAAAGGCCAACGAGTCATCAAGTACGAACACAAAATCATAGGTGCAATTGACCCGCAAAGTCGAGAATCTAGCACCATTCCATGTGACCTTTCCATAATTGTTGGAAGTTATGTTTTCCCAGGGGTGGAAATCCAGTTCAAAATTAATAAGTAGCCATACCTTCCTGAAATGAAGCATATGGTAAATATTTTTCCTAAGTTTCCATATCAATGCCAATTTTGGCCTTTCTCTGAGGTTGCATTTCTTGCAGGAATATCATTCATGGAAACGATGGGCCAGAAACAACAAAGAATAAGATCAACCTGTGGTTCAAACCAAAAGAGCAATCGAGTAAACCATGGTCACAATATTGGAGAAGTGGCTTTATGGAAAGTGAAGGATATTCAACCTCTATTATTTGATGTGAAAGGCACATGAACGTCTTACAATAATATTTTCGTGAGCCATGTTTGGCTGTGATTAGGAAATTATACTCGACTCCTTTTAACCATACCTTTCCAAAAAGAGGTATGAAGACATTAGATGGGGAGCGAAGATGTTGTTTCTCTTTCTAACATCTTCATTTTAGAATGCTGGCTTAAAAGTGTGTTTGGGTTGATAAATGATTCAATACTTTAACAATTAATATTTTTCCAAAACTTACATCTTTATATCTATATTTCCTTTCTATGTAATTGATATATATATCTATATTTCTTCTATGTAATTGATATATATATATATATATATATATATTATAGTATAATATATAAATTTTAGCAAGAATATTTGATTGAAAATAGAAGATTGATAGGTAACCTTTTGCATATTAAAAATATTCTAGAGATTTAAGATGCTGAATCCATATATGTAATAAAAAAACCAGTCTAAATAACAAAAATCATTAAGATTTCATCTCAATTTTTTTCCAAGATTCCAACAACTGAAACTCAAACCACTTTAAAACAACTCCATTTATATCACCATTTGAAAGTCATTGGCTGACCAAGCCTCATCTTTAGAACCATGCTGCTCCCCACGTCATCAGATTCAACGTGATTTAAGCATATTCACTCTTTGTCACGATTAGCTTTTTGGTTTTGGACAGGTCAATGAATCTTTTCATTTGATTGATGGTTAAATTTATGTAGATTTTGTTTTTCACACATCAACCCTGAAATCCATCAAATCGTTCCAAATAAACCTAATAAACAGCCACGGGAACGCTAAAACCGCTTAGAAGTAAAGGTTCGCCTCTTGTGGATAGGCGTTTGGCCCACCGCAAGGAAAGATCTATCGAGTAAAGGCTCCACGTCATCAAAACGTTGCAAAAGAAAAACAAAAAAACCGCCAGGTGAAACACTAAAACCGCCTGTATTAACCTTTCTCCTCTTCTTGATAGGGGTTACGGCTCGCCGCAAGGAAAGATTTCTATGGAGGCTTTACCTGGAATGTTTTTGAAACAATTTTGATCATATTGATTTTTTTTAAAATCAAATTTTGAAAACGTATAAATGAATTTAGTGGTCTGAGGAATCTTTGAAACACCTTTATAGTACAGAATTTGTAGATCATAACCAACAGGTTAACATGTGTTTCCCATGTTAACCTGTTAGTCGCTTGGGTTTCTCTTCCGAGAGAAAAAATAGAAGAGTAGTGATATATATGGGGGTAATAAAGATCCTAGGTCACTACGTTTATGCAGCTAGAAGAACTAGCGTTTCTAAATTGTAATATGAATGGTTTCCTTAGCTTTTTCATATAGAATCGTTGATGGAATTAAACTTTGACAAACTATTTCACGTCGTTAAGTATGAATGTGATATGAAAGGATGTAAGATAAAAAGTCGAGTATCTCCTCACTCGCTGTTATCTCTGTTATGTCATGTTGGATATGTATTCTTCTCATTTATCACACCTGCTGAACTTCAGCCGTAGGAATTTTTGTTATTCATGTCGGCTTTTCTGTGGAGAACAAATAACTTGACATTGTAATATGTGAATGATGGAATATAGTCCACAAGAAATATGTTAGCGAAGTAGGGTGGATGCCTCTAGTCATGGGCATTCTGTCATGGGCATTCTCTGCAGTCTGCCCTGTCCAAGAATATTTGTAGTGCAGTTAACAAAAACAGCCTTCACAACAACGAATAACAGAGAAGTGCTCATCTTTGGCACGTTGCAATCTAGTAATGTCGCAGTGAAGCGACTCTATTGAATGGATTCGAAAATGAAATAGTGACCAGGGTTATATATATAACCGAGCTCCCTCGAGTTTTGGCTTCATTTTGAATTTCATATTTACTACTACACTGAGCACATGGATAGAGGAAAACAATTCTACCATTGATATTGCGCAGATTATTGTCCTTTTGTGCACATCACTTCGAGGTAAGTGGAGAAAATGTTAAGAATAGGATATTAGAGATTATCAAATTGGAATTTCACACATGAAGATAATTGTAAAGTTGGTACATAAATTATCAACTATCATTTTTGTGTTATGGATATTAAGAGGCTATGAAAATTTCAATGATTAAAACGAAAATCTTGCATTTACATGAGTCAAAATTTCCATAAGTTAACACATAAATTTGTAATGGCATTGCCACAAGGCCAATGAAACATGCATTTGATCCCTTATTCAATTTTTGAACCAGATCGAAATCTTAACCACTAGAAACAAAAAAATATTTCTATATTAATTATGTGATATAGCTAATTGGTTTCTGATCAGAAAATATTGTAGGCAACATAATTAGCTCTATGCAACATATTCAAATCTAACCCCAATAACAAAATACTCGAGTCTTCTACGTAGTTGATCACATTTTCCACCATAAAGAAAAGGCCACCTTTGAGCATGCAGTGGGTTTTCTGGAGAAGGCCTTCAAATCCTTCTTACCTACATTCCCATACAAAAAAATACATCTCATAATTTTTCTAATGTGTGTGTTACACAACAATTTGTCACTGTCCCTGTACTCCTCGTTCCAGAAACCTAGAGGACCTTCAACAGTGACCCCTTGTCTCTTTTGTATCATGAAAATGTGCCATTATATCCCTTACAGTATATTGAACAAACTCTATGTTGATCATTCCTGAAGTAGCTCCTTAAAAACATGTTAATTTGGAGCAGTGTGCCCTTTGTTTGTCTCACTCGTGTTGATGCCTCATCTTAAGCCTGGAGCAATGTCGATCGGCATTGGAATCAGGATCATACCCACGTCGATCCACTTCTGGAAGGTCTTTAAAAATGGAAACGAAGCTTCGAGATAAAGAAGCTTCGTGGGCGGAGAGCTGGGTGTTTTTTCATGGGGTTAGGGCCGAGATTCTTCTTTTGGGCTTCTTGTTCCTACAAAAGAGGAACCACCCAAGGAGATAAACCATTTACCCACCTTAAGTGGAAAATTGTTCCCTCTCCCTTCACTATAAAATGGACATCTTCCCATGCCTCTACTAGTTAGAACAGAGATAGAAAAACAACAGAGAGAGGATTGTTGCTACAGGAATTGAAGGAGAGTTGATGATTCAATTCCAACAACTACCGGATACACCCATGATCTTTTACTTCTGTGATGTTGTTAGAATTTAATTTTAAAATAACATAAAAGAACACATATGCAGATATAATTAAGAGGAAAACATACCAAAAATCACACAACAAAATGCAAGACGTTTAATAATGGAGTTCGACCAGTGTGGAAAATTTGGTGCTGGAAAATTTGATGATGTACATGGACGCTGTTTACTTGTCATACAAGGAAATGTTCCCTCGACATGAGTGGCAAAGTCTCTCCACGAGACGTTCTGCTACAAGGAACTCTCACTCATAAAAAACCTCCTAACAGCATGACAACCTCACACATGGTGACAAAGAGTATCACGCCATCAAGGCAACAAAGGGATCTTAGAACATAAATGACAATCCATGATGAATACATATCACATGACATAAACATAAAGATTCTACGTCAGACATCAAGCAAGAATCTGCACGGCATAAAACATCTCACAACAATAATAAATGAAGTACATGGCAAAAGCACTTCATATACCTCAACTCTGAAGTTGACTGAAGAATAGAATGCTCAGCTACTGGATCTGAATGCACCATCGAATTCGTGGCGTTGAATGGCATGAAATTAACAGTCCACACTCTGAAATCCGACACCATCATTCCAATCTGGAAAATGGCAAAAAAATTGAAACTTTTATTGTAGAAACTGACATCTTCATCAGATTCCCGTTGTCGAGAGATGTAAAGTCCATATAAAATTTGTCCAATTTGGACACCAGACAATTCTGGGTCCTCTGAAAATGTGGCTTAGATCATGGTTCCACCACCTCCCTGAATGGATCAGGGTTCCACCTGTAATAAAATAATAACTCTACATCAAACTTCGCACTCCTCCTCCTTTCTTCCTGGGCACACTAGCGAAATGAAAGGTTTTATGCAAATTCGGGCAGAGTTTACCACACGAGGTGGTTTGGCTTAGTGGTAAGTAAGGCAAATGATAGAGGAGAGGTCAGGGGATCAAATCCTGCCTCTCAAAAATTGGCGCATTATGGTTTTTGTATTAAAAATAGGGCATGTTTTTTGTTGTAATGTTTTTCTTTGTAATGATTTGGTTGGGCCACCCGTGGAGTGGGTCAGCCTACGTGGCTGGCCGGGTTTGATTCCCGCTGGCCCACTTAATATATTGGTGGTAAACATTTTTTATGGTAGGCGGGGTCCACTCCACACGCCCCAACCCGACCCTCACACATATAACTATTGTCGTTTTAATATGTGTACCATACAAATTGTCGCTGTGGGAAGAGGGTGCGATGGGAGTCATGGCCGATAGTCCCAAACTTTTAATATTTTTTGATATAATAAGGTCCGATAGGGGTGGCAAGGGTCATGGCCCGCCACTCCATTTTTTAATATTTTATTTCTATTTTTAGAAGTAATTGGCCATTCTTAAAATTAACGAAAATAAGGGTTATTGGGCAAATTGACGAGGCCACAATTTTCCCCATTTTCGGGAGCTGGATTCCCTACCGGTTGACGGTGAATTTGTGGGACAGTTAAACCTGACCCACTGCCCAACTTTGACCAAAACTTTGACTTGCTCTAACTTCTCCATATGGGCTTGGATTGGAGATTCGTTCACACCATTGGAATCAGAGAGATGAGTACTTCAATCTAAACTTGGTTTGAGAGCCATCTGACCACTTGGTATTCTAAGGGTGTCTAGAGCCACCTGTATCAATCCTCCCCACTGAGGAGGTTTTGGTCCACCAAATGCATGAATCATTATCTACAACTGACTTGTACATTGTCTGCACCACATGTGTCCTGAAAGGTCACCCTTCATTCTCCTGCACCTTTGTCCTTCAGATCCATAAGCGATGAGCCAACAACCGTATCTTTTTCTAAAACCTATAGTACAATATTTTGAAAATTACATGCTTAACTAAGTTACCAATCTATGACCCAAACATCCCATAGTTTCCACGAGTTTATAACACATACTCAGTGATCAATTTTACATTAAAATGGAATCAATACCCCAGCTATCAATACATGGCCAAAAACATCATTGTTGCTTCACAAGTGATGGAAAACACATCATCACTTTTACATTTTAAATTTTAACATGTGATCTTACAAAGTAAGGCCAATACATCTAGAAAAACCATTTCTTACTCAACAGACTGAACCCTGATGAATGTGGTGGATTTTATTGTTGAACATTTTCACTTACTGGTTTTTTCACAAACGCTTTGTCCTTCAAACAATGTTTTGGATGGAGTCTCCAACACATGGCTCTCTGATGGCCACTTCTCTCATAATGACTGCAATGAGTCTTCATCCTCCAGACCTAATTTACCTTCTTCTTTTCCTGCGATGGATAAGGCCTTTCGCGCCTCATACCCTTTCATGCTGCCACTCTCTTCCAACACTCAGCAATGACATGGTTATGTAATCCACAAAAATGACAAGTTATTCTATGCAATGACTATGTCCATGATTATCAACATGCTTATAATCAAAATGAACTTGAGAATATTGAGACTTGTTATACCTTTCCTGGTGGTCTCTGGTGTGATCATGGTGATGAGGGCTTATCTCAACTCTTCTACTGCAACATGCACTTCCCTAGGATGATGGTGAGGTGTTCCCATCAATCTTTTTCTCCAATGTTTTCAACCATGCATTGGAAGTTTCTAACACCTTCAAGCATTGTCCTTCAGTGTATCCCAAAACTGCTAATCGAGGTCTATGCACGACCTGCAATGGTTGAATCATGCCTTGGCCATTAAAGCCAAGTCCTCCTCCTTTGTATCCCATCTTGGTGAGAAGTCTCATGCTAGTTCCTGTAAGGGGTATCTCCACATTTCCCACATATATGATAGCATGTGAATATGAAACTAAAGAAACATCAACATTGTTTACCTCAGATGTCGATTCAGAAGCCAGTGATGATGGCTTCTTCAAGCCTTTGTTGCACTTCAATTCCTCAAAAGCTTCTTCTGCGACTCACAACTGAAATTGCAATCTCTAATTATCTGCTTTCTCTTCTTGGAGAAGTCTCCTTAATTTAGCATCCTTTGCTTGAAGGATTTGGTTGTTGTGCTTCAGTTCTTCCAAGGCTACCTTTGCGGCTTGCAACTAAAGCTACACTTTCTTCTTATCCTCTTTCTCTTCTCATAGAAGCACTTTCAATTCAGGGTTATCTTCTTGAAGGTTATAGTTGATCTCCTCATTCTAATGATGAGAATACGATGAGGGCTAGGAACATTCACTGCAAGATGTGGATGAAGCATCACTTTCTACTTCTTCCTTCTCCCGTCTCTCGTAAGCTGCATACATCATGTCCACCATTTTGGACATCCTGAGCATGGCCTTGTATATGTCTTTGTCATCCTCCATTGTTGCACGTTCAATCAATGTTCACACTCGCAATTTGCATAAGCAAGAAGACCAGTCTGATACCACTTAATCCAATTTTGTAAGCTACCGGATTCACCCATGATATTTTACTTCTGTGATGTTGTTAGCATTTCATTTTAAAATAACATAAAAGAACACATATTTAGATATAATTAAGAGGAAAACATGTCAAAAATCACACAAAAAAATGCAAGAAGTTTAATAACGGAGTTCGTCTAGTGTGGACTACATATTCGGGCCTCGCTGTCTCGATGGTGTTGGCTGCTTCATTTGGTGTTTGAAAATGTGATGATGTACATGGACGTTGTTTACTTGTCATACAGGGAAATGTGCCCTCGACATGAGTGGAAAAGTCTCTCCACGAGACGTTCCGCTACAAGGAACTCTCACTCATAACAAACCTCATATCAACATGACAACCTCACACATGGTGACAAAGAGTATCCTGCCATCAAGGAAACAAAGGGATCTTAGAACAAAAATTACCATCCATGATGAATACATATCACATGACATAAACATCAAGATTCTGCATCATACATCAAGCAGGAATCGACATAACATAAAACATCTCACAAAAATAATCAATGAAGTTCATGGAAACAACACTTTGTATACCTCGAATATGAAGTTCACTGAAGAATAGAATGCTCTACTGCTAGATCTGAATGCACCATCAAGGTCATGGTGTTGAATTTCATGAAATCGATTTCCCACACTCTAAAATCTGATACCATCATTCCAATATGGAAAATGGCCGAAAAATCGAGACCTCTATTGCAGAAATTGGCATCGTCATCAAATTCATGTTCCCGAGAGGTGTAAAATCCATATAAAATTTGTCTGATTTGGACACCGGAAAATTTTGGGTCCTCTGAAAATGTGGCTCAGATCATGGTTCCACTGCCTCCCTGAATGGCTCAGGGTTCCACTTGAAATAAAATAATAACTCTGCCTTGAACTCTGCACTCCTCCTCTATTATACCTGGGTGCACTGGTGAAATGAAAGGTAATTTTATGCAAATTCAGGTGGAGTTTACCATACAAGGTGGTTTGGCTTAGTGGTAAGTAAGGCAAATGATAGAGGAGAGGTCAGGGGATCAAATATCTCCTCTCTAAAATTGGCGCATTATGTTTTTTTTTATTAAAAATAGGACGCATTTTTGGTTGTAATATTTTTCTTTGTAATGATTTGGTTGGGCCGCCTGTGGAGCGGGCCGGCCTACGTGTAAACATTTTTTTATGGTGGGCGGGGTCTGCTCCACATGGCCCTGACCCGACCCTCACACATATAACTGTTGCATTTTAAGGTGTACCATACACATTGTGGCCGTGGGCGGAGGGTGCGACGGGGGTCATGGTCGGTCGCCCCACACTTTTAATATTTTTTGATATAATAAGGTCTAACGGGGGTGGCGAGGGTCATGGCCCGCCACTTAATTTTTGAATATATATATATATATATATATATATATATATATATATATATATATATATATATATAGAAGTAATTGGCCATTCTTAAACTTAAAGAAAATAATGTTTATTTGGAAAATTAACGAGGCCACAATTTCGCCCATTTTTGGGAGCTAGATTCCCTGTCAGTTGATGGTGAATTTGTGGGACAATTAAACCTAGTCCACTTCACAACTTTGACGAAAACTTTGAATTGCCTCTAAATTCTCCATACGGGCTCATATTGGAGATCTATTCACACCGTTGGAATCAAGGCGACGAGTATTTTAACCTGAACCTGGTTCGAGAGCCATTCGACCACTTTGAATTTTGACCTATCATCAGCCCTTTTGGTCTCTTGAGGGTGTCTGGAGCCACCTGGATCACTTGAGACCTTTGGCCTTTTCATACCAAGTTGAAACGAGTGCTTTGGAGATTTTTATTAGGGGAATTTTGAGGTCTAAAATGAGCCTCATAAGAAAAATGTACAGTCAAAATTCACTTTATGAGAACCAATCACATTTTAGGGGATTACATCATCTTTAATGGTTGAGGTGGCATTGCTTGAGTTAAAGGTACTTACTTGTCACATTCTCAATGGTGGATAAAAACTCATGGTTAACCATGGTAGTGCTTTAAGTACTTTTAAAGTCAAAGTAAATTACTCATAATAAATGTCATTTCACACTTTTGGAATAAAAATATATTATTTTCATTTCATATTTCTTGAAAGAAACAATGCATATCCCTATATATTTATTATCTTATCTTATCTTATATTATATTATATTATATTATATTAGTTTTATATAGTATATTAATTACATGTTATTATAAAATTTAAATAATATAAAATTTAATTAATAGCATATAATATAATTAAGAATTTATAAATTTATATTTATAATTTATTTTAAGTTATTTAAGTACAAATGACAAATGCATTGGTTGTTCAATGATAATTACTTTTTCTTGAAAATCTCATTCTTATTTATAGTCATATCAATACAATTTTTTTATTAATTTTATTTTGGTACAACTTTTGAATTGAAATTAACTATGGTTGCATGGATTGTGGTGCAAAAAGTGAATTGCAAATTCATAAATATTATTTTATTGGTTTAGCTATTATTTTATTATTTCCATAGGAGGCCCATTTTAGACCTCAAAATTCCCCTAATGCCTGGATCCAGAACCGTTGAAGGAGAGTTTTGACATCAAGGCACATGTTGTATCTCCCCCTTGTTATATTAATATGATACAATTAATTCTTACTTTCCACTCTTTTCTACAATGCATGATTTGATTTCTAGTATTCCTTGATCAACTAGATAGGTTGTTTATGTGAAATACATGTTTTCCTTTCATGTTTTGTGTTGTTTGATCTCTTGTGAAGGTAAATAAGTGTTTGTGATAGCGAGGATCTAACTAGGTAGAGCAAGGATCAAAGGGCTCGAGCGGGAAGAAACATCAGATCAAGGTAGCATTAGGGGAATTTTGAGGTCTAAATTAATGGGTCTCCTAAGAAAAATGTACAACCAAAATAAAATTTATAAGAACCAATAGGATTCAAGATGATGATGTCAACCATGGGGAATGATTCACCATTTTTGGAGTAAAAATGTAAAAATATTAAAAAATAATAAAATAATAAAACTACTTTTTCAACTCGTATTTTCAACTTATCTCCCTAAGTTTTTACTGAAATTTCGAGCAGGAATAGTTGTTAGATGCAAAATTTAATTCCTCATCCAAGGAGTACCCATGTTGCATACTTTCGATGGACATTGCTACATGAAAAATTAGAAATACATAAAAAACGTGATTGCAATCACATTTTTCATGTATTTCTCAATTTTCCTGTAGCAGGGTGCATCGAAAGTATGCAACATGGGTACTCCTTGGATGAGGAATAAAATTTTGCATCCAACAAGTGTTTCCGCTCGAAATTTGAGTAAACCCATAGGGAGATAGGTTGAAAAATAGTTTTTCTTTTTTTCCCTCTAAAATTTGATGATGTAATCTAATATTATTTTATTATTCCACTATTATTTTATAATTTCCTTAGGAGGCCTATTTTAGACCTCAAAATTCCCCTAATGGGTCATTTCCATACGATCTGTGTCCATTCACAATCTAGGAAGTTAGGTGTTAGATTGTTCCCTTTGTTACTAGACCCATCCTAGGGCTAGAGGGATTGATCCTATTCGCAGAGAGGATTTTCCCACATAACAAATTAGTGACTCCACTGGGGAAGATTTCCTTTAGTCTCCTATTGGATTGAGGGGTCCTGACCGAAGTTTAGAGTTAAGGTTATCCAACAAACCCTCTTACTACTGGCCCTTTCGGCAGTGACCCACTTGCGCAAGTCAAAGTCTCACCCGAAGCAGTATGGGGGGTGTTGGAACTAGGTTTCCACACCCTGAGAGAGAATTAAATTATGTGGGTGTGTTCAGATCTAAAACAACTGTGATCAGACCTTCACAATAGAAGTCCTAACTAGAAACCCTAACCAGACAGATTTAGGTCAATTACACATAATACCTTGTGTGCGTGCTAAAACAGACTCCGCAATCATTGTAATAATTCTTAATACATATTATTAAAGCTTAATAGTAATAGATCCATTCATTTATCATTCATCTAAATTAGAAAACAATTGCGTAATCGATCTGAATACAGATAACACAATAACTGGAAATAACATGCATAAACAGATCATAAAACAAATAACAGATGCATTTGATCCTCATATATCATCCAAAACATTCCTTTATTCATTCACCGTAAGATCTTCCTTACAAAACCTTCAGTCTACCCACACACACAGCTAGTGGGGTCTACACACAGTAGGACTAAGCTCTCCGCACACATAGCCAGTAGGATCCTTCTAACCCGGACAAGTTCGCTCAGAACATCAAAGCATAATCAGATCTCTATAATCATTGTTAACATTTTCCTCTATCGACTCGATCTAGAATCCTATTTATACCTTTATCCTGTGCTTGTCTAAGGTTCGCAAATTGTGGTTTGTGGCCGCTAGCTCTACCCGTTGACCCATTACAACTCATGAGGGACATTGAATCACCCCAAATCCCATTCACTTGTGCTACTCATGACTAAACTTACAAAAACTTAAAAAAAATATTCCAAAAATATGTCAAAATTCGGTCCTAAGGGACCCCGCTCCAACAGGTCCCCAAAAAAATCTCGTGACTCGTCCCAAGTCACAATGGTACAACGTTCTTCATCTTGTTCTGTAGTTCTTGAATGGCAGCAACAACGGGTGCCAGAATGCCCACACTCTGATCTGCTGCGCTCTGTGTGGTATCTACCAGCTTCTGCGAGGTCATCCCTTATGCAGCTAGATTGATACTTTGCAGGGTATGATTCAAGTTATTCATGGCTGCATCCAGGTCTTGAGACAACTTCATTGCCTCGTCTTCCCACAGATTCATATGCTCAATCATGATCTGTTTATTCCTGCAAATCTCCTTGACTTCATCACACAGAACTTGGCTTGTCTGTTTGCGGTCCCTAGTTCTACCCTTTGACCCATTACAACTCACGAGTGGCTTTGACCTGCCACAAATCCCCTTGGTTTGTGTTTTTCTTGACTAAAATTACAAAAAAATTACAAAAATATTCCAAAAATATATCAAAATTCGGTCCTAAGGGACCCCACTCCAATAGGCCCCCAACACAATATTGTGACTCGCCCGAATCACAGCGGTACTGGGTTCTTCATATTGTTCTATAGTTCTTCAATGGCAATAGCAAAGGGTGCCAAGATGCCCGCACTTTGATTTGCTGCACTCGACACGGTATCTACCAGCTTCTGCAAGGTCAACCCTTCTGCAGTTGGATTGATACTTTGTAGGGTCTGATTCAAGTTCCTCGCGGCTGCATCCAGGTCTTGAGACAACTTCATTGCCTCATCTTCCCATTGCTTAATATGCTCGGTCACAATCTGGTTCTTCCTACGAAGCTCCTTGAATCCATTGCGTACAACTTGGCTTGTCTGCAGGCAAGACATGCGCTAAACAGGGACAAAAATGGGCAAGGACTCTTGAATTTCGTCAAAGGCCTGCTCCTTGGCACGTAATTCTGAGTGATATTTTTGACTATTGGGTCTATTTACTCAGAGGTCCACTATCCCATTGCTATCTTGGGCAACGCGGAGCCCTTGTCAATATTAGCTGCGATTCTTTCTTACGCTTCTTTCACCAAGGTTGTGCACTGTGCGCGCACCTCTGGGGGAGTCTCTGGTTGCAACTTAGCTTTCAATGCTAGAATCTGATGTTCAAACTCTTCTTTCACCTTCTGCACTTCTGTCCTGGAAGCCTTTAGCGCAACAACCAAGATTTCAATCTTCACTTGTGGTGTGACGGATGTAGGAATGGCCACTTCGAAAAGATCACCGCACAACCTGTCGATCAAGTGTTCCAACTCTACACATTGAGCCACAGCCACCTGCTGCACTTTCTATGCCTGGAGAGATTCTTTGGTTTTTGTTGCAACCGTCTGTTTTGCTTCATTCAACTGCTACTGTACGCATGCCTCCCTGCACTACAACTCGTCAAAGATGATATTTTGGATACTGTGTAGCTTTCCACTTGACAATTTGGATAGATCAGTTCCGATCTCTGGGCAAGTCAGCACCTGCGCGTAGCTCTAGATGCTCCACTATAACTGCTGCTCCTGAGAAGGGGAAGATTTTGTTTTCTAACGTGGCGATGACCATGGCTGTAGGAAGGCTCACTTGAATCGGCCTCGCTTGATCCACGCTTTCTTGTAAGTTGTCAACCTTCAGCTGGAGTACCTACAAATCATATTGCAATGCATCGACCGTAGCTTTGTATTATTCTTCCATGGTGGTCCACCTGTCTTCTGAGGCAAATGCGTCTACATCTACGATTTTTTCCAAGTCATCTTCAGTTAAAGTGACCTCTTCTGTGCCTCTAGCTTTGGATCCCTTCCACTTCTTTCGCAAACCCTTGGAAGTTTCTGCACCACGCTTAATGCCGCACGGAGATTCTGGACCAGTACCTTCTAACCCATCAAGGCCTCCAGGGTCAACATCAGCTTCGCCTCCAAGGTATTGCTCTGTATCCTTCTCTGATTCCTCCTTAGGATCCTTCTCACCATCCTTCTGTGCGCTTGATTTTGCATCTTTGTCAGTGCACGGCTCAACCTCTTTCTCTTTATTACTTGGAGTTGTTTCTTTCCCTGAAGTAGAGGCTGTAACAGGATTGGAGGATTCGAGCCACACTTTCCATGCTTCTGGCCAGGTCATAATGACATGGTCAACCTCTGCCTCACTCACCATGAAAGGCAAGTTATACCACACGGGATCATTACGCGCCCTGACTTGCACATGGTGCATTGTTATATGAAATGTGATAATGCTTTTGTACTTCTCATATACTTCTGGTGATATTCTCGGTCGCGAGTGGATTACAGCAACAAGCGCCCTAAAATAGAACCCAACAAATTGTGTTTTCCTTCACCTGCCTAAGGTCTGAGGAATCCCACAAATTAGATTAGCACGCCCCCTCACATATGCCAGACTCCAATTCCGAGAGGACTGCATCCACCAAAGTCTCCCATGCTATCAACACAATGAGTAACAACATCCAGGAGTAGCAAAATTGTTTCCCCTGCTCATGTGATTTGCGTACATTTTCTAGTAATTCTTCGTAGAGGTACTAGCACCAATTGTAGCTGACCCCCTTCTCGCATTGGCCTTCCAACGCAATTACGTGCATAGGGACCGCCTTTGGTTGACACTTGCACATCAACTTGTAGCCTAGGGCTAAGGTTCCAAGGCGCACACTTGGGTTTGCGATTCTTTGCACCAGGAATCCCCTTTTGTCTTGCTCGACCTTGTAATATTTCTTTACTTTTTCTGTGACCTTGAGCTCATTGCTTTTTCCAAAACCTTCCATTGGATGAGGCCACATCTTGGGCAGGCCAGTGATGTTGTGGATCAGCACGGCATCGATTGGAATGCATCTCTGGATCCACAGACATCCATCATGTACTAATTCCAATAACTGGCGCGCACAGATAGTGGTGATAGGGTACCTCCCAAAATATAGAATCCTCAACAAATTTAGGATCTCGGTGTTGCCTAGCCCACTTGCCCACGACATCCACTCAACCTTCACCACATCATCATATAGCACCCTCTCCAAGTAGTAATCCAGTGCAAGCTCGGGGAATGTCTCCTTATTCTCCAAATCATGGTCATCGAACTTGATGCTTGGTATCTTGCCAAGCACATTTTCACTAAGAGGAACAACTTGCGGGACCATAAGCATCTGAAGGTAGTCCCACAGTCTACATTATATGGTGTGCTCATGGAGGGTCTGCGCGGCTTGAAATATGGTGGCCGCCATGATATGGGCTTGACGAGCACATCCTCCTCAGTGGTGCTCATTGGTCTCTTTGAAGGGTCACCGATAGGTGACCTATCCTTAGTAGCCTGATGCGGGGATGTCCGCGGCTTCAAGGAGGACCACTTCGATATTTTTCCCTTTCCCTTAGTCGGCGTAGATATGAATTCTTCAACCTCAGGGATCACTTCATGGACATCATCTGACCCCGGCTCTGTCGATGCTGTGAGGGGTGCAGAGTACTCCTCAGCAGGCGTGCTCTCCGGATTGGTGGCCATCAATCTCAGGTGAAAGATAAATTCAGGATTACTCATGTCAGATGGGGTCTCTTGGGCAGACATACAGTGATCACTGATAAATTTACAACACTAATTACAGATAAGCTCAGGGCACAATGTACTAAAAAAGAAAAGGAACCAAATATAACTCGCACCCTTCTTTTTATAGGAAATCCAAGGTGAAAACAGTCGTATTTTCATTAATTGCAACTTACCTTCATAAAAAATGGTAAAAAATCCCATAAGATCGCCTAATTAAATGCATAAAACTAGCTCCATCCAATGGTAAAATTAATTTTTCACCCAGTTTTACTGTTCCAATGGGTAGTTTCTTCTCTTGCACATCACCCGTGCGCTCCTGTCGCACCTGTCTAAGCCTTTCCTCTGTGCCGTGTGTAGACCACTAGATTGTTATGCTTCGGACATAGAGTCATTTGGTCGACACAATATTGTTCCTATACGGCTTCATATGGCTTCCATTGAAATACCGAGGAAGATTCTCACCTACACAGCGTGGCCAAGTGCACCGCACCTCCATCAGTGATTTCCTTCATAATGTATGGCCCCAACCAATGTTTTCTGAGCTTCCCTGGGTGGCGCACAAACTAAATATCATATAACAAGACCAATTCTTCCTCCTTGAACACCTTTTGTCTGATGTGCCTATCACGACAGGCCTTTTCGCATGCATTTTTCACTTACTGATGGAAGTTAACAATGAATCGATCCTATTCTAAGGCAACCAATTGTGCCAGACATTCCTCCATGATGTCAGGCTCAACCATATTAATGAATTTTGTGATGCACAGGATTGGGACAATATACTCCATTGACATGATCTCTTCTTGCCCATAGACCATCCTGAAAGATGTTTTCCTAGTCAAATTCTTGCATGTAGTCTTATAAGCCCATAACACAGAAGGGATGTGCACGTCCCAGTCATTCCGATTGGCATTACAAATATTTGTGAGTGCATTCTCCATTTTTTTTTGAAAGCCTCTACTGCACCATTTGCTTGTGGGTGATAAGGGGTACTCTTCTGGTGATGAATATGAAATTAAACTATCAAGGCTTCAATCTTTTCATTAAAAAAGTGTGTACCTCTATCACTCATCAATATCTTTGGACAACCAGATCTAGTCAAAATATGTTCAAAAATGAAATGTACATTAGTATCTGCAGTGGATTCCTTAATTACCTTATCTTCTGCCCATCTGGTTACATAATCTATGGAAGTGATTATATAACATTCTCTACTCTTCTTCCCTAGAGGATTGATAGGTCCAACAAAATCTATAGCACATTTATCAAAGGCCTGCAGGGCCATATGTGGCTGTAGGGGAATTTCATCTCTGTGTGAGGACTTCCCCTTTCTCTGACATGCATCACACACTTGGTACTACACATGTGCATCACTGTGCAGTGTGGACCACCATAACCTAGCACGCAACACCTTTTGCGCAGTAGCCTTCCCAGCATAGTGGCCTCCTGCCACACCTCCATGAGACTCAGCTAAGATATCCTATCTCTCATGTTCCAACACATATATTCTCAATACTTCATATACTCCTAATTTATATAACTTATCCGTAATCAGGGTAAAATCAACTACGCACGCAACCAACTCCTTCTTCTGCTACACCGAATATTTAGCAGGCGTGCTTCCAGTGGTCAGAAAGTGACTAATATTAGCAAAGTGATCATCAACCACCTTGATAGAAAATATTTGCGCATCAGGTAACCCCTCCTCCAGATTGGTTGGTTCTTCCCATTTTCTATGCGTGACATATGATCAGGTCCAACATTTAATATTCTAGGCTTCACAATGATTTCAATGTCATAATCCTGAAATAACAACAACCATCTGAAAATATTCCCCCCCCAACACAGGCTTATTGACCAGGTATTTCAAAACAGAATGTTCAATGAAAATTTTGAAGTCTCCTCCTAGAATATCGTGCCTATATTTTTGCAGAGCATAGACCATGGATAATTGTTTCCTTTCTGTGGTTGAGTAGTTGCACTCTGCAATGGAGAGCTTCCTACTAGAAAAAGCAACTATGTGATCAATGTATCATTTTCATGGTTGTTCTAGAACAACACCAAGCGCTATACTAGATGCATCCACATGTATATGGAACACATTAGACCAGTCTCAGAATATCAGAATAGGTGCAGTGACCATTTTCTCCTTCAACATCTCAAAGCTCTTTTGAAATTACTCATCCCAAAAAAATGACACATCCTTCTTTAGTAACTTCTCCATTGGCATAGCGATAGAGCATAGCCCTGAATAAACTTCATGTAATATCCGGTGTGTCCTAGGATGGAGCACAACTATTCCTCATTAGTGGAAACTTCGAGGTTGATGATAACTGCTATCTTGGCTGGGTCTACCATCAATCCTTGCTGACATACTATATGCCCCAACATAATTCCAAAAGGCACGCGGAATATACATTTCTTCAAATTGAGATAAATCTGGTGCTTCCTACAAGTGTCAAGCATCATGCGCATGTTTGACATATGTTTCTGTACCAATCAAAACACTGTCCAATCATAAAAATACACCTCCAAAAATTTATGTATGAATTATTTGAACACAACCACTACCACGCGTGAAAATATCACAGGTGCATTCTTCAATCTGAAAGGCATGACAATGTACCGAAAAGACCCCCATTCTGTCACAAAGGTGGTCTTGTTGCGGTCTTTAGGCGCAATTCTCATTTGATGATACCTCGAGAATCCATCAGTAAAAGAATAACCCTCTTATCCTCCCACGTTATCTAGAATTTCATCTAAAAATGGAGTAGGGAAGGGGTCATGCACACAAGCATCATTCATCTTCCGCAGATATACAAAAATCCTTATTTCTCCTTTGGTCTTCTTCTCTTCAACCACAATTGGGCTCACCCAATTAGACTGCTCTGCAAGCTCAATGATGCCTGCAACCACCATATTTTCTAATTCCTCTTTTTACTTTCTACTTATACTTGGGATTCAATCAGTATGGTCGTTTCTTGACAGGGAATGCATATGGTTTCAATGTGATCTTCATAACACCTAGGTCTCCTACAATTTCTTTGAGCTCAAAAAAATTATAAGAAATAGCTCCTGATACTCTGTTAGTAGCTCTGCGATCTTCCCTACTGTATCATCATCCTAGTGATCCCCAATTTTTGCCAACTTGGCTTGCTCTCTTGTCCCAATGTTGACTTCCTTCAACTTTAGAGGTTTAGTTACATCTACCATTACTAATGAGGGCCCTGCAACTCTGCGCCCCCCTTCAGACTCAGGGATGTGGAAATTTCTTGGATCATATTCATTATCCTCTATTGACAGGTTCCTGCAATTGAAAATGTCTTGCATATGCATATCCCATGCTAGTGCAGCACATTCCCTTCGAGTTTGAGAGTCATCAAAGACAAGAGCATCTATGTCTTGCAGGGATTCATCCAATTTTTCTGATCCCCCAACCAAGATGAAGGTTGATAGGGAATCATCAATCATTGTAATCCAATGCCGATTTCCTCAATGCAGCTCTGTTTCCAAATACCGAGTGGTATTTACCGACCTCAATGAATGAATAAACATGTGAACCCACTCGTTCCAAGTATTTTCCTTTCAAACTTCCACCGACATGGCCAAGTTCTTGCGCGGGTCTCCATGAACATAGAAAATTTCAGTTGGTGGGGTAGCAGGAGGCTCAAAGTGCAATGTCATCGTATTAGTACATTCCTCCCAGTACTTAAAAACACCCTTGTGTGTATCCCACCAACGCATTGGGGTTGCGTGCATAGCCAGGTCAAGCACCCAGAACCTTCGTTCTTTCGGGACACTAGTAGAACCATAAAAATAGGGTAGTTCTCTTACCTCTTAGGAGATGCATCAGAAGTTCTTAGTGATCTTGAGGAAGTGCAGCGCAGAAACATCATGAAACCGATTCTACCAGTTATCCATCTCTCCATCCAAATCAGAAAAACATGAACTATCCTTCTCCCAATTCAACATTCCATCAGCTGTGGGGTTGATCCAATCCCCATTCCACACATTCAACTTGTAGATATGGTCGACATCATCTCCTTCATGCATTGGCTCTGTATATCTTTCTCCTTCTACTGGATCTAGTGATACTATTACCCGCGTACCATCATTCTCAAAGATCATGCTTCTACGCTTTAGGTTGATGATGCTTCCCATATCAATGGCCCAATCCAATCCCAATTGTGCAGGGTAGGGATACGCATCATCCACAATTTTTATCACTTCAAAATATGTGTGTACCTTTACTCCAACAATGTCTACGAGGACCTATGGAAGTCTTCCAAGTGGAATGATCTTCTACTGATTGGCCATGTGTAACTGAATGTTGGACCATTCCATCTTTGGTTCTCCCATCTTCTTCCAGGTTTTCTTAGGTATAACATTTGCATCAGAACCCAGATCCAGGATGACTTGATCCATCTCATACTCTCCAATTTTCACAGTCATGCACATCTCTCGACCAATTCTCTTCTTGTTCTTACAAATATTGTTCACAACCTTAGTCTCCATTCGAGGTACTTATTTTTCCGCAAAACTGTCTATCATGGCCTGAATATTATCTACTACCTTCTGATTGTGAAATAACTTAATACAAGCTTGTAGGAATGGTTTGAGTTCATCATCAGCCTTTGGTTCCATGATATACTTTGATGTGGATGCTCCTGCAGCAGCAAAATCCTTCCTGGCTTCAATGAAAGTCTAATTTTCCTTCTGTGGGTTGACTCCTTATTTCTTGTCAGACGCCTTTCTAATCAGTGGCTCTGCATCAACCCTCTTTTACCTATCTCCTCCAGTGGCAACATCGCTGTGTGTAATTACGTTTACACTTGGACCATCATTGCGCGGTTCAGATTTAACCAATTGTATGTTTTGCATAGGCGTCTGTTGTTGCTTTTCCTACATTCTAGAAATTAACACAGGACGATCTTAAATTACATGATCAAATTGGATACAGTACCTGCAATATTGTCGCGCAGGGTTTGGGCAGTCATGCACATAGTGTCTAGCATCTCCTCAGTTATAGATTTTTAATTTTCCTCTTACCCGACTTGCACCTCCACCTCTTCACCCTCCCCTTCCTCTTGCTGGGGATACTCCAAGTCCAGAGGGAGATGCTAGTGAAGAAGGGTAGGCCTTCACTCTATAAAGGTTAGCATTGTCTATCATTAGATTTAACATTCGGTAGTGGTGCTCATCATGACCAACTAAAGAGAAACATCTGCACCATTTTTTCTTCAGCTTTGGCACATAGCTTCCTAATCAAGGGTAATGGTTTGTATCATTTCTTCCAGATACCCAGTAATCAATGCACCATAGTGTGGGGGTACTAGGCCCAACAACATCCTTGGGGTGCAATAGATTTGGTCTCCCTTCTTGCATGTAATCCGAGAACAGAGTGCACTGATATTTGGTGTGGCTTGAACCCTTACAATGTATGTACCAAACATCTGCGCAAAATTCCTTACCCCGATCTCTGCGTAGGTTCTGAATTTCTAAGTGCATATCCTTCATTTGAATTTGAATTTTCAGCACTTCTAATTGAGCATCTTCTTTGGGCGCAACTTCTGATTTCATAGAAACTTCCAGAGCTTCGGCCTGAGAATCAATATTTTGTAGGCCCACGTAGATGTGGTAAGAGCATGGAAATTAATCATTCCTTATTCAGCTTATCATCATAAACAAATCCTCCTTCACTGATGGTGTGCTTTAGTCGTTGATCATGTTGTGAAACTAGCTCCAAAAATAGAAGAAAAGAGATATCAACGCCTTAGAAATAAGCCACTTCAAGGGGGCAACCTCCAATACATTAAATGAATGAAAAATTATTGAATGATACAAATTAAAAAACCTCCTTTCTATATATAGGAGTCCATGGGGCCACAATGTAATCCTAGCCGACCTAACAATAATAATTTAAGGGCACAATAATAACAATATGGGGGTTACGGGGGTACAATAATAATAATAAGGGGGTTTACACTAGCAACAATAAGGGACTATACTAGTAATATAGGGACCTAACATGCCCCTCTCCTTCAAAAAAAATTTGTCCTCAATGCTTGAGTAGCTCTGGGTGCTTCTATATAAAATTCTCATCCTCCCATGTAGAATCTTCAGTGGGTAAGTTCTTCCACTTGATGAGATACTCTGAAATTGATAGATTTCGTAGTTTTCAAGTTCTTGTTTCCGTGACTGCTTCAAGTTCCAATATGATTTTTCCTTCCTTATCAAGTTCTGGAAATATTGTTTGAAATGGAAGATTTTCACCTATAACATTCTTTAAGCATGAAACATGGAAAACTGGATGCACTCGTGAAGAAGCAGGAAGCTCCAATTTGTATGCCATAGTACCAATATTTTGCAACACCTTGTAAGGACCATATTACTTTGGAGATAATTTATTATCCTTCCTAGCTTGCTTGAGGGACATTTTTTTGTATGTTTGTAGCCATAAAAATACCTAGTCTCCTACATCAAAACTTCTCTCGTTGCGATGTTGATCTGCCTGTTGTTTCATTTGATTTTGTGCCAAATTCAGGTTATCCTTTGAGAGTTGGATAACTTCTTGTTGATGCTCGATGTGATCTTCCACTTCTTGAACCTTCAAATTTTCTCTTAAAGATGATGTGATGGATGGTGGATGACATCCATAAAGTGCCATAAATGGGGTCATTTTTGCTGCAGTATGGAAGGAAGTGTTATACCACCATTCAGCGAGAGGTAACCGCTTGACCCATTGTGTTTGTTTGGTAGATACAAAACAACGAAGATATCCTTCCAAACATTTATTTACTATCTCAATTTGACCATTGGATTGAGGATGATAAGATGAGCTATGAGCTAAATGAGTACCCAAACAAGAAAATAACTTCGTCCAAAAATTTCCAGTAAAAATGGGATCTTTGTCGCTCACAATAACCCTTGGGTTGCCATGTAGCTTTTGAATTGTGTCCATAAATGTAGTAGCAATTGTAATTGCTTTAAATGGATGAGATAATGCACAAAAGTGTGCATACTTGGTAAGTCTATCAACTACCACCATAATGACACTCTTTCCTTCGAGCTTAGGTAAACCTGTTATAAAATCCATTGAAATCTCCTCCCAACGTTGGCTTGGAATGGATAAAGGTTTTAGAAGACTCGGGGTCTTAATTGTCTCAACTTTTTTCTACTCGCAAACCAAAAATTTCACCACAAATTTTTGAATATCAGATTTAAGGCCATCCCAAAAAAATTATTTCTTCACCCTGTGGTAAGTTTTTAAAAATCCTGAGTGTCCTCCTAAAGGAGAAGTGTGCAATTCCAAAAGAATCTTTTGTTTGTAGTTTGGAATTCTTACAAAGATATAAGTGATCTTTGTACCATAAGGAATCATTTTTCTAACTAAATGTATCAGATGTACTAGGATCTTGCTGCAACTTTTGAATGAGTGTCCACACTTCTTTGTCTTTCTTCCATTCATCTCTTGCTTCGATTATCCAATCTGGTTGGACAATAGAAATGGCACAACGCAATGCTTCCACCTCTTCATTATTTCTTGAGAGTGCATCTGCAACAACATTTAGCTTCCCTTTTTTGTATATTATTTTAAAGTCATAACCCAACATCTTTGTGACCCATTTTTGCTGCTCTTCTGAAGATAGGCTTTGTTCCAAAAAGTGTTTAAGACTATCATGATCAATTTTTACCTTGAAGTGTCTTCCCATTAGGTAAGTTCGTCATTTCTTTAGTGCATGCAGTATTGCTAACATTTTCTTCTCATAAATAGGTTTATGTAAATACTTTCCTTTTATTGGACGACTTTCAAAAGCAATGGGTCTTCCTTCTTGCATTAAAACAACACTAATTCCATTTCCTGAGGCATCACATTCTACAATAAAGGTTTCTGTGAAGTCCGACGTAGCTAAGACTAGTGCTAGGCACATTGTCTCTTTAAGATGTTCAAGGGCCTTATTTTCTTCAGGAGTCCATGAAAATGCATCTTTCTTCAATAATGTTGTTAGAGGTGCTACTATTCTCCCATAATTCTTAACAAACTTGCGATAATACCTTGTTAACCCGAGAAATCCTCGCAACTGCTTTATGGTTGTTTGACTTTCCATTACTTAATGGGTTTAATTTTGTTAGGGTCTACCTTAACACCCTCGTGAGATACAATATGACCCAAATATTCCACCTCTTGTACTCCAAAGAAAAATTTGGATGTTTTTGCAAATAATTGTTTCTCCTTTCTCTTCTTGATATGTCCTTCTATCTTGAGAGTTTGAGGAGTGGTAATTCCTACTAGTGCATTACATGATATGGTTAGACTCATTTCTTCATCTTCTAGGGATGGTTCCTAGTGTATATCCTCTTCTTTTGAAGATTCTTTTTCGTTTTTTTATCCCTCTGCATAATCTATGTAAAATAATTTCTTCTCATCACACTTATGACCTTTAGTGTATTTGCTATCACAACTATAGCAAAGCCCTTTTGCTCTTTTTTCTTGTGGTGGTGTCAACCTTGTAGGTTGTGGAAATCTAGGATTAGCAACACTTCCATATTTATAGAAGTGAGTGGTAGGCTTTCTTGTCGCCATAATTTTACATTCAATTTTTCTTGCCAACCTGAATGCCTTCTCCAATGAATTAGGTTCTAAAATGCGAACTTCATGTTGGATGTTATCCTTTAAAGTACCTATGAAGAGATCAATCTTGTGTTCCTCTGGAATATCAGTTACCCTTATATTCAATTTTTGGAAGTCCTCAATGTGCTCCCCCACTAAACACTTTTGTTTGAGATTTATCAATTGGCTAAAGAAAGTGTTGCTCTTTGTATCCTCATAATGTGCTATCATTTCCTCCGTAAAAATTGACCAAGTGACAATTTTTTTACGGGAGCAAAGCCATAGATACCATACAAATGTATTTTGTTCTAAATGTAAAGATGCAATGCATACCTTTTTTTTGTTTTGCAAATTATTGAGATCAAAATATTGCTCCATCTGTAGTATTCATGTTACAGGATCCTTTCCATCAAACTTCCTCATATCCATTTTTGGAATATGGTGAATCTTCCCTCCAACATTAGAGTTTATGAAATCATGATTAACATTTGTTTTGTTCTCCTCATGAGTTTCCTCTACTATCTTTTCACCATTAGGAAACATTTCTTGTATCAACTTTGTCAAACCTTCCATGTCTTCTTTTAGATGATTCTTCATGTTTTCCATCTTAGCTTCCATGTCATCCATCTTAGATTCCATGCCAGATTCCATGCCATCCATCTTAGCTTCCATGCCATTCTTCAAACCATCCATCTTAGATTCCACGCCTTTCTTCAAACCATCCATCTTAGTTTCCACACCTTTCTTCAAAACTTCCATATCATTTTTTGTTGCTCTTTGCGAGAGCGAAATTTGTTTCACTTGCTCTTGTAATTTTGATATGTCATGTTGCCATTCTTTGTCTTCATGAGTCATAGTAGAGCCTTATAAAAGCTTAATGGGTGTTGATTTATTTTTAGGGGCCATTTTAGAATTCAATACTAATATCTATTCTACAATATGCCCTTGGAATCAATTCAACTTGATTCTTCAAACAAGACTTATGAAATTTGGAAAACAAAATACACACCTTTTACTTGCTTTTGAGGAGCTCAATATTGAAATTGACTTATCTCTATACTTGCAGATCCTCAATATCTGAAATTCGGCCCTGTAGTATTCCTCTAAAGCTTCTTTCAAATGCCATAGTTCTGACTTGATACGGATTATTTAAGGAAAAGTTATGTCAAATCTCCCACAATGACCTAATTATGGACTGGTTCAGTAGAGCGAACTTGAAAGACTTGCGACGTGTCACTGTTTTCTCCTTTGGCCCTGAAATTTATAGAAAGGAAACTACAATCCATTTACTTCCAGTCACTTTTTACAGAATTCCAATCTGATGCTCAGAGAGAGAGTTATGAAGATTTTCCCACGATCATCTCTTTGAGATGAAATTCGGTAGCATGAAAAAGACCTAACTTCCACAAATCATATCTCCAAAAATATTGTGAATCAAGATTTGAAATTTTGCGACATGGTTCCTCAGGATTTCAGCTTCATGCTCAAAACAATTTAGCTTTTGAACCTTCATAGAAAAAAATTTATAGTGAAAATTCCGTGATGACCTTTTTAAGTGAAATTTAGGAGCCTGCAAAAAACCCTAACTTCCACAGATCATATCTTCGAAACTATTGCGAACCAAGCTCTGAAATTTTGCAATGATGTTCCTCAGGATTTCAACTTCACACTCTAAAAATTTCAGCTTCTGAAACTTTGTAGAAAAAACATTATAGTGAAAATTCCACGATGACCTGTTTGGATTAGCGAAACCCTAAAATCTAAAGCTTTGATACCAAATGTTGTGAAACCAACTCCAAAAATAAAATAAAAGAGATATCAACGCCTTAGAAATAAGCCACTTCGAGGGGGAAACCTCCAATACATTACATGAATGAACAATTCTTGAATGATATAAATTACAAAACCTCCTTTCTATATATATGAGTCCATGGGGCCACAATGTAATCCTAGTCGACCTAACTATAATAATTTAAGGGCACAATAATAAAAATATGGGGGTTACAGGGGCACAATAATAATAATAAAGGGGTTACACTAGCAACAATAAGGGACTATACTAGTAATATAGGGACCTAATAGATCAACTTCCCAAACTAATTCCTTTGGTCCTTGTTTGATATCTTTTAATTCTATCATGCACTGTGAGTAGGAATTCAGCTTCCTGAATTGATATTTCAGAGCATTCTTAATTTGCAAAACAGTGGGATCAACGTTCTAGGCTAGATATCCCATGAACCAATCTAATGTGCAACCTTCAAACACCATACCAACTGCGCTCTCTTAGCAACATTAGTATTAAAATTTTGCTCAGTCCACACTGCATCAACAACAAACCATAACCTATCCATGTCCTCATCACCCACACCCTTAAAGGTGGGTAGCTTCATATGCGCAACCATATCTTCTGCAGGTGGTGTTGGTGGTGGGGTAGGAGATGTCTTATCCCTGCGCAAGTTCGACTGTGGCATAGTAGGATGGCTACGTTCAGCACACGTAGCATCACTACTTTCTATATCAGGTGAATTTCTCAGAGGGTTGTATACAAATCGATCCCCTCTCTTATTGACCCGATAATATTTTTCGCTACACGTACTTTTTTCGATCTTATCGAGGGTTATTCACTGAGTGTGGCTGCACAAAACACACAATAACATCTTAATCAACAGAGGCAGAGATCGTATGAATTTACCTCTCAATCACTTGAAAAATCTTCTTTCAGCTTCAAAATATGACACAAACTAATCTACTGCAAATTTCGTCACAAACCCACCCAAAATTCTATCAACCCAGTGATCTATAGTCTGGGTGATGGAATTATTACTATCTTCCAACTGTTGGATCGATTCAGGTTTCCACTGTGTAACCTTGTCGTCCTTCCAACAGGTTTGGAATTCTACTAATATCAGTCCAACCACTCTGGTAATTCGTGTGCAAAGGTCATGAATAAGATCTTGTAAAACTCTGTGAAGATATACTTTTGTTTCCAATCTTTAGCGACAACTTCTTACTCCTTTTTTATTTAAGGGTAAATTCTTGAATTTGCTTCTCAAACCAGTCCTCTAAGTCAAGCTTTGATGGCTACCACACCACCCAATATCTCCCAAAATGATCCCGGTACCAAAAATGAAACCATTTGTTAGCTTGAGGGGTCCTGACCCAGGTTCAGAGTTAAGGTTAACCAACAAAAACCTCTTACTATTGGCCCTTTCGATAGTGACTCACTTATGAAATTCAAAGTCTCACCCGAAGAAGTATGGGGGGGGGTGGTGCTGGAACCAGGTTTCCACACCCTGAGAGAGAATTAAATGATGTGGGTGTCTATCACAGAATTAAATAGTTGTGATCAGACCTTCACAACAGAAGCCCTAACTAGAAACCCTAACTAGGCAGATTTAGGTCAATTACAGAGAATACCTTGTGTGCGCACTAAGACAAACTCCGTAATCCTTGTAATAATCCTTAATACATTTTATTAAAGCTTAACAGTAATATATACATTCATTTGTCATTCATTTAAAGCAGAAAATAGTTGCACAATCAATCTGAATACAGATAACACAGTAACCAAAAATAACATGCAGAAACAAATCATAAAGAAAATAACAGATGCATTTAATACTCATATATCATCCAAAACATTCCTTTATTCATTCACCTTCAGATATTCCATACAACACCTTCAATTTACCCACACACACAACCAGCATGGTCTGCACACAGTAGGACTAAGGTCTCCATGCACACAGCCATCAGGAGCCTTCTAACCCAGACAAGTTCACTCAAAACATCAAAGCATAATAAGATCTCTATCATTATTGTTAACATTGTCCTCCATCGACTCAATCTAGACTCCTATTTATACCTTTAGGATGTGCTCCGCTAAGGTACGCAAACTATGGTTTGCGGCCCCTAGTTCTACCCTTTGACCCATTACAAATCATGAGGGGCTTTGACCCGCCCCAAATCCCCTTGACTTGTGTTGCGCATGAGTAAAATTACAAAAAAATTTACAAAAATATTCCAAAAATATATCAAAATTTAGTCCTAAGGGAACCCGCTCCAACATCTCATGTTTTCACTCTTTGATTTGTTGTTTTGTCGTCGATATTTTGTTGGGTGTCCATCTCCTTTTATCTGTGGCTTCTTTAACTGCTTACGTACATTCATCTCTAGGTTGAAGTGATAAGTCTGGTTCCTTCTTAGCAAACCCTTTCATTTTTTGTCCTTCTCCTTGATCGATGTTGTTATTCCTTTGATAGATGCATCGATCAATGCTGAATCTTTAACACAATCACGATTTTCCTCTTCCAGCGTGGGTTGGAGCATCACGACCGCGCCAATTTTTGTGTTTATATTTTTAGGGTTTCTTTTTATTTGTCTACGAGTGTGTCTTATCCTTCTGAGTTTATTTTTTGTTTGAATAACTCCTGTTATTCTCTATTCAACGGCACTTTTTCTCAAATTCTCCATCCTTGGTCTTCTCTTTTCAAGCTAGTGCATCCTTACTGTCCTAGGGTCTCTAGGTGTTTTCAGGTCATCCAAATGGATGCATGCTTTGTTGATTTCCAGACCCGCTTTTGAGTCAATCTTGTCGTATATTTCAGACTTTTGTTTGATTGAGTTTGTTTTTCATTTTATTCTTGCGATTAGAACTTTCAAGTGTTAACTATGTGTTCATTTGAGTCTCTTTTCACCAACAAGCATAGATCACATTTCTTGCCTTCGACTGAAGCTTTCTCTTTGTGTGTTGATTAGTGTAAAAATGAAAAGTGTTGTTTTAGGGAAATGAGTTTGGGTCTCTCTTTGATTTTTGGATCTTTGTCTCTTGTAGCATTTTGAGAGATTTCATTATTACTCAAAGCGAGTGATTAATTTTGGATTGCATTCTACATTTTTTGCATTGTGCTTATACAAAAAAAAAAAAAAACACAAAAAAGATCTTTGCTTTAATTTTTTCTTTAAAATGAAAAGTTTCATTTCGATTCACTTCTAGTGCATTTTAGTGAAGGTTAAGTGAAAAGGATTTTAATTTTTTTTAGATTATGCACTTGAAGAAATAGTGAAATTTCATTCAATACATTTTCTTGTTTTCTGCATTGAATGTGTGAATTTTCTTCTCCCAATTAATGTAGCTCTTCATCGAAAGAAAAAGGAAATTGTGCATAGATCACAATTGCATAGTTTTCAAAAGAATTTTTTTTTTTCATAAGGTTAGGTTGCATGGTTGACATATTTGAATATTTTTTTTGGGATTGGGATAGTGTGAGTGGTCTAGTTCGGAAATTTTTCATTTTCTACATTGTTGATTGTTTCATCATGGTTTGAAACTCTTCCCTAAAATAAATAGCGTTCATAGAATTGAAAGAATCAATTTTCATATTAGTTGCATTGTAGGTGTTCAGGAAATGACCATTTTAAGCCTTGAAATTGAAATTATAATCAAGATCAACTTTAAAACAAACTTCAATTAACCTAAGGAGCATTTGAAACCTAATGCAAAACATTTATAGGTCCAGGCTAGAGACGTATTCCAACGTCTTTAAGCATAGGAGTTGTTGCTAACTGTCTGCGTTACACTCTGGGGGTGATATCTCACCCCATGTATGGAAGTATATTGATGTTTGATAAGTATTTTTGGGGTGCTCTCATAAACGGTTACGCATCAGACAACACTACTACGGACTTGCACTCCCACGTACCATTGCATAGATTTTGGGAGACACCACTAAGCTGCCAACCTACCATAGGTAACCGAGTCTTCCGCCTTGTAAACTTGATACACCGAACATAGCATTCGGGGAGATTGGATTCCGTACGTTAAGTCCTTGGTAAATTTATTTTCTCAGGTGTATATTGCAATTCATGGATACTTGGTAAAATCTCTTTCCTAGTTTACCCCTCTTTTTTATTCTTTTTGTGTTTAGTTTCTAAAATTTATTTGTCCACGATAACATTTTACCCATGCAGATCTCCTTAGATGATCTTAGGTTGTTAACGGCGAAAGTTCCAGAGTTTACCAATCAAGGAATCCATTCATATGGGAATCTTGGTCCTTTTCCTTCTTTTGGAAATGTTGGTTCCCCTTATATGGCAACGTTGTCCCTCCCGGGATTAACCATTGGTCTGCCAGTTTGGTTATTTTTGACCCATGTGGTTTCGAACGTCTAAGATTCATTTCAACCAAATTATCCTCCTCTTGAACCGTGTCAACCCCATGTTGATCCTCAGGTTGACCAATCACCTTATTCGTCCATTTATTCACCTAATTCTTCCTCTCCGCCAAGTGAAAGTTTAGATTCTAGTACCCTGGTGGCTAAGAAGAAAAAGACAAAGAAGCAGAAGGACAATAAGCAGAGCGGCAAACCAACAACCATTGATACCCATTCAACTAATGTTGAGAAACCTCCCACTTCGTCCCATAAATTCAAATTCCCTTTCAATCTATGTGAGGGTGATCATATTATTATATACTACCCTAGTATTCCAAAGGTGTTAGAAGTGTATTTCGTTTTCTTGATTCATCCTTCGTCATCAACCTCTGGAAATCATGTTGATGATAAACCTTCAGCTAGAGATAATAAGAATCATAAGAAATAGGGTAAGATCAAATTTCTCTATAGGTTATGTGAAGGGATTCATCCCATTCCCCTCTGTCCCTATCTAGATGAAGCCTCCAAAGTTTTGGATACCCTTTCGGCTTCTAATTCTCGTCTTCCCGTTGGTTACCAAATTTTTTCTTCGATTCCTCTCCTAGTTGATCAAGTAATTGATCAGGATATATCTCTGAAAGTCAGTCTCATGAGTCCGTTTCTGACCAATAATTAGTTGAGAAAAGGTTCGACCTAATTCCACCCATGGTTCATCAGGTCTTTTCTGTAGAGAGTGGATTGCATCCCACTCAAGTTCTCTTTGTTTCCTTAGATTCCTTGGGATCAGAGGGAGATCATCTCGTTCCAATGGTCCAGGAGGGTGATCCTCTAGTTCCCATTCTCGCAGTCTAGGAGGGTGATCCTCCTGCTCTCGTAATGGAAGGGGATAGTCCTCCCATTCATGTGGCACCCCCTCCATGTAGTTTGGTCGCTTCCTGAATGGAGTTGACTCAGGATATCGTCTTCATTCTTACATGCCTTTTGAGATCACCATGCAGGCCTATAATGTGGTCATACCAAGCATGATTATAGATGAAGGTGCATCTGTTAGTATTATATCCTCAACTACCTGGCAAGCTCTCAGTTCTCTGCATCTTGTGCCTGTTACCCATAATTTGTTTTCTTTTAATAGAGGAACTAGTCAACCACTAGGGATCCTTCCAAAGCTGCCAATTACTTTGGGAGGAAACATTGTCTATATAGACATGATGGTTTTCCAAGGCCCCTTTTATTTTAATTTACTCCTGGGGCATGACTATACTTATGTCATGGGAACACTTTTCTCTTCCCTCTTTCATGTGATCTGTTTTCCACACGAAGGTCGGATTGTGACCATTGATCAAATTTAATTCATTGGTCCTAATATGACACCTATTATACCGTCATCCCTTAATGGTCATTACATGTTGATGGTATCTTCCTTGTCACATGTTAATTATGTGGCCACCTGTTCCATGCCCGCATCCATTGATGGGTCAGTCAATGATGTAGTGTATTGTGTCTTGGGGGCATTGGACCCCGATTTCCAAAGTGTTGTTCTCCCAAAAGATGAGAACCCCTTAGAAGCCATGACCCGTTATATGTCACGACAAGCCCTTTGGAGCATAGTTCCTTATCTTGTTTCAAGCTCTTTAAAAAATGAAACAAGCCCTTTGGAGCATAGTTCCTTCTCTTGTGTCAAGCTCCTTAAAAATGAAACAAAACCTTTGGAGCATAGTTACTTCTCTCGTGTGAAGCTCCTTAAAAAATTAAGCAAGCCATTTGGAGCATAGTTCCTTCTCTTGTGTTAAGCTCCTTAAAAAATGAAACAAGCCCTTTTGAGCATAGTTCATTTTCTTGTGTCAAGCTCCTTAAACAATGAAACAAGCCCTTCGAAGCACAGTTTATTTTCTTGTGCCAAGCTCCTTAAAAAATGAAACAATGTATCATGCGAACAGTTCTTTTACTATGTCAACCTCGTTAAAAAATGAATTAGGCATATATGAGGATAGTTCTTTTATTGTGTTAGCCTCATTAAAAAATGAAACAAGTTCCCTTTCGATTCGAGTCTTTGATTAGATCTCATAAAATCCCAGTCGAGTCTTTCACTTGATCTTAATTGAACCTTCACTCCATCCACTTGTTAGTAACCAACAGTCTACTCAGACGAATGAGATGAAGCTTAGGGGCATGTATCTTACATTGAGTCACCATGCTGGGGACATGAAACCAATTCCAAGAATAGTTTTCCATGTTTTCAAGATTGTGTAAAAATGAAACCATTCTCATTTTTCCTCTTGTAATTTCCATTTTATTCGCCTATTTTGTGAGATTAACCTTGGTTTTATCATTCCATCATCACCATCTTCTTGGCCGATTATACGCCTTCACTTGGTTGTTTTACCCATTTTTGAGGAATCGCTGCAATGAATGGTCTTGTTAGCCAGCCTCCTGATCTTTACTCGTTCTGAGCAGTTCCACCATAACTGGAACCAGTTACTATCCTTTATACCACTCGTTCCTTCAAGTGGAGTAATCTCTCAGCTCTTTTTTGACTCTCTAAACGTGAAAAGATTGTTGAGTTCTTGTCATTTTGAACTCGTTAAAGTGCACGAAACGTCATTTACCCAATGTACATTTACCCCTTTTTTGGGTTGGAATAAATTATTTACAAAAAAGGAATACCTTAGTCAATCGCGGCTAAGAGGTTCTCTCAAACTTTGTTTTCTACCTTTTTGGGTTTGAGGGACTATTTATGAAAAGGGCCATTTGGAGTTTTCTTTTTGCCTCTTTTCAAACTCTCTAAACATGAAAAGGCGCAGAGTTCCACCTTTTTCGGAATCATTAAAATTTAACGGCATTGGACCCGTCACTATGACGACGTCGAGTTCCACCTTTTTCAGACTCATTAAAATTTAATGGCATTGGACCTGTCACCATGACGACATTGAGTTCCTCCTTCTTAGGGCTTGTAAAATGTGCTAGGATGGATTTTTCTAAAGGGAAAACTTATATGACAAGCATATGATATCCCCTTCAAGCTTGTATGAAAAAATAATTGGGGTAATCACCAGAAATGGTGGGGGAAAATAAAAGTACTTATCAGTTGCAATGGCAGTATGTCGCTCTTGAACATGACACATCCTCTATTTTGTGTCGGGTTGGGGACATCCTACATTCGTCACTTTGCCTTGATGGTTTTAGGAACACTATTTGCCTCTCATTCAATTACCAATTTCGTCAACATGACCTCTGATTCCATCTAAATCAAATACTACAAAACTCCGAAGTCTTGTTGTCGATATGTTCAAGAGAAGTTCCTTCTACATCTTATTCATTGTCTGGTTCTCTGTTCAGTTTCATCATTATCTTATTTCCTCTGTCTCATGTCGATGATGTGGGACACATTATGGCCCTCCTTCGGCGGATCACTTCCTGTCGACTTCAACTCATTATCTGGGAAGTCAATCTAGAGATCCCTTTTCAGTACTCTAGAGCCTGCGTGCCCTAATGATAGTTTTTTCGCATTCAATGACATGTTCACATCATTGGCCTTCAATCAGATGATTTCATGAGTGTTTGACTTCAGTTCCTTATTCACATCTCCTGGATTATACTACTAGTACCTTGAGGGCCATTGTAATTATTGGTGGTCTCTCCCGCACCTATTAATAGTTTACATCATTGACTAGTAATCATGCGATTTTCTTGCATGTTCGATTTCAACTCATTCATTCACATGCCTAAATTTGTAATTGATCGGGTCGTGACAGAGCGCAAGACCCTGGGTTTTGTTTGATAAAGTCTAGGTTGTGAGGCAATATGTATTATTCATGATTGTACACATGACTATTTTATCTAGATGGCTGCGACCATACCTGAGTCCATATTTGTGATCCTCTTTATCACTGGATGGCTGCAACCATACCACGGATCTTGTTTCATGATCTCTTTACGTATGGTTGTGTCCATGCCTCATGTCATGTGTTTATTTCATAGATTTCAGTTATGTATATATGTACTTGATTTCGCAGGTTTTCCAACAAAAATGTCTTGGTCCGGATTTACTCTTAAAGCATTTCATCCCTCACTCTCGTTCGACCTTCATGCTTTAGGGGGCATTTGTTACACATCAATTTGTCACTGTCTATGTACTCCCTGTTCCAGAATCCTGGAGTACCTTCAACAGTGACCCTTTTGTCTCTTTTCCATCATCAAAATGTGCCATTATATCCCTTATAGTATACTGAACAAACTCTCTATTGATCATTCCTGAAGTAGCTCCTTAAAAACATGTTAATTTGGAGTAGCGCGCCATTTATTCGTCTCACTCACGCTGATGCCTTATCTTGAGCCTGGGGCAGCACCGATCGATGCTGGAATAGGGATCATACCCATGCCAATCCACTTCTGGAAGGTCTTTAAAAATGGAAACAAAGTTTCAAGATCTAGAAGAATAGTGGGCGGAGAGTTGGTTGTTTGTTCATGGGGATAGGGCGGCGGTTCTCTCTTTGGGCTTCTTGTTCCTACAAAAGGCAAACCACCCAAGGAGATAAACCATTTCTTCACCTTAGGTGGATCCATGTTCCCTCTCCCTTCAATATAAAATGGACATCCTCCCATACCTCTGGTATTTACAACATAGATAGAAAAACAACATAGAGAGAATTATTGCTATAGGCATTGAAGGAGAGTTGAGACCTTTGGCCTTTTCATACCAAGTTGAAACGAGTGCTTTGGAGATGTGCCTGGATCCGAACCGGTTGAAGGAGAGCTTCGACATCAAGGCGTAGGTTGTAACTCCCCCTTCTTATATTAATATGATACAACTGATTCTTACTTTCCACTCTTGTCTATGATGCATGATTTTATTTCTATTATTCCTTAATCAAATAGATAGGTTGTTTATGTGAAATACATGTTTTCCTTTCACGTTTTGTTGTTTGATCTCTTGTGCAGGTAACTAGGAGTTGGTGACATTGAGGATCTAACTAGGAAGAGCAAGGATCAAAGGGCTCGAGCGAGAAGTAACATGAGATCAAGGTAGGTCATCTCCATACTATATGTGTCCATTCACAATCTAGGAAAGTAGGTGTTATATTGTTACCTTTGTTACTAGACCCATCCTAGGGCTAGAGGGATTGTCTCTGTCCGTAGAGAGGGTTTTCCTGCATAACAGTGTATCTAAAGGCTAATGAAGAGAAACAATTCATCAAAGTTGCACGATATTTGCACCATACTGACAATGTAAAATGTTCAGGCCGAGTTAAAGTTATCGCAAGAAAAACCTAGTCCATCAATTCTGTGAAACAATGCAGAAAAGTGAAAACACCATCATCATCTTTAATTATAGCCCATCACGTGTGCACATAAAGTTCAAAACATATTAATATTTTTTCGAGTAGCGTTCAAAAAGTGTTGAATCCTCTATGTTAGGAGGCTCAGAAAATATCATATCTCAGAAATCAACCTCAACTAAAAACTACTCATAAATTAAATCTAAAACTGCATAATGAACTTAATATTTATTATATATCAACAACAAATTTGAACTGCAGTTGACCAAATAAATAATTTGCAAAGGAAAGTGAGTTATATCCTTCTCAAGTTTGATAACATCTTTGAGCTCACACTCACATGTGGTCTATTGTCTGCGATTTTAAGATTAAAGCACTTTGTAGTCTGCACACGATACGAGAAATAAAATTAACAAAACATATCACACGAAACTGAAGATTATTACACACCAAACTATGTTAAGCATGATTCATCATCATTGATGTGGCAAAGGACTGGGGTTTTCATACATGACTTCTCTTTGTCTTTAGCTAACATAATATATTATTGCTTTGGAACAAAGAACTTTTCCTTTGATCCATCTTTTGGATACAAAACATAGCAAATATTTGTTGCATTAATTTGGGCTTCATTGCGTCCACTTGCCATCAAAGTCAGAGGCAGAAATGATAAAGTGGAAATGATCACCATTCATCTTACCCTTGAATAAATTTATGAGTTAAACAATGCTCCATAATTAATTATTAAAGATGTTTGGAGGAGAACTTTTTAATTTGAGATTATATTTTTAATTTTTATTTTAATTATTAAAGTTTTTTTAAAATTTATTTTATGTAAATTTTACAAAATAAAGTATTAAATATGAAAACAAATTATATATTGATATTATAAATTTTCATTCATTTAAAAATAAAAATTTGAATGAAATAGATATTATTTATACCTCAATAATTTTTTTTTCAAAATTTAACAAAAAAGGATGTGTTATTATTTCATTTTATTTTGGTCATAAACTTTTTAATTCATTCTAAAAGGGCTGAAATTTAAATATAATATTTTAAAATATAAACAAAAATATTTTTTATTTTTTTAAAATAATATAATATAACAGGTTTAATTTTAAGTTTATGATTTAATATAATTAGTGTAGTTAATTTTAATTTAATATAGTTATAATTATGCTTTAATGTAGTTAATTAAACTTCATTAATTATATATATAATTAAAATTAAATTATAGGGTTTTATAAGAGGATTTAATGTTAATTTTAAGGTTTAATGTTGTGCTAGTTTGTAATTAATATTACTCTCCATTAACAGTTAATTTTAATTTTAATTTTAATTTTAAATTTTAATTTTAAATTATATATATATATATATATATATATATATATATATTATTAATTTTGAAATATTTTACATTATCAATAGCATATCATAAAATTTATGTAATTATATGTTTTCATTATAATTTGGTTGTAATAATACTAAATCATAATAAAGTAATTTTAAGGTTAAGTTAAGCTAGATATTAAATTGGTGTTGAAGATCTTTTTGTTTGAAGAATAAGGAAATTATATTTCTTTTATGACTAATAATGTCTACAAAGACATACATACTCTGTCTGTCTAAATTTCAACTTGCAAAACTACCATAGCGAGCAAAAAAAATATCAATATCTATTTTTGTATTGATATGAAAAAAGTAAATGTAATATCTAACATCATTACATCATCATCCATCTCATTTTTAATTCTGCGGAGGAATACAAATCATATAGAAATACGGTCAACAAATTGAAGGAATATGCAATGGAAGTAGCTTAACACAAGAAAAGAGAACATTTGTAATATTGACGATTTTTTATTATTAGGTAAACAACACTATTAGATATATTCTATTGTCTTTGAATATTTCAAGTTTAAAATTCGATTTGTAAATATGGCATGGCATGGCACGTGAGTTACGTATATCTATACCAAGAGGAAAACGGTGAACGTTAGACAAGATTTAGTCATTCTTGTCCATATTATCATCTTAAACTAAAGGAATTATTAATATTATAAACCCAAGGGAAAAATTTTGTTGGCTATACTCTGGTTTAAAATATTTATACATTAACACATGTAACTACAATTAACTATTGCTGATATGGTCAGCTATAGTGAACATGAGGATCATATTCAATATTATTCAACATGACTACCATGGTGAACCATATTTGCCTCAAGAATCATGGTAACTATAAGTGACATATAGTGAACCTTAGTGGATGGCCATGGTCAATTATGGAGATTTATAGTGGATGGCTACGGTTAATAATATTAATCCTATGGTTTATTAATCATAGGAATTATAATAATATTAGATTTATAATATTGGGTTAATATTATTCTTAATATTATGGTCAATCATGGTCAACCATTGTTCAACACCACATTGTGACAAAGATTGTCTGAATATGAAAGTCAACCATGGTCAACCATGTTCAATCATAGTCATCGATGCTCAATCATGGTAAATCATGGTCAACCATGGTCAGTCATGTTAAATCATGGTCAACCATGGTAAACCATGGTAAGCCATGGTAAGTCATGGTAAACCATGGTTTATTATATTAATCCCTTCTACTTTTTTTCAATATGAAAATCAACCACTGTCAACCATGGTCGAACATCAAATTTTGAAAAAGATTGTATGAATATGAAAATCAACCATGGTAAACCATGGTGAACCATGTTTATTTTAGGGTTTATAGTATTTATATTAGGGTTTATAATACCCTTGGGTTTAATATTATTCCCCTTGGTTTATAATCCATTGGGTTTTTAGTATTAACCCTTTGGTTTTATTATTCCCTTGGGTTTATAATATAAATCCATTGGGTTTATTAATTTAAGGATTCATATTCCTAAGGCGTGATATTATTCATAATATTTATAATATAAATCCCTTGGGCTTATAATCATGTTGAAACATGGTTAACCATGGTCCATTGTCACATTGTGACAAAGATTTTCTCAACATGAAAATCAACCATGGTCCAACATCGCATTATGACAAAGATTGTCTTGATATGAAAATCAGTCATGCTACCATGGTCAACCATAGTCTAACATTGCATTATGAAAATTAGTGTCTCAATATGAAAATCAACCATGGTCAATCAAGATCAACCATGTTTATTTTAGGGTTTATAATATTTATCTTAGGGTTTATAGTATTAACCCCTTGGGTTTATCATATCAATCCCTTGGGTTTATTAAACTAAGGGTTCATATTCCTAGGGAAAAATATTATTCATAAGGTCTTAAATATTTATCTTAGGTTTATATACCTTGGGTTTATAATATTAATCCCTTGGGTTTAATATTCTCTTTGGTTTATAATATCAATCCCTTGTGTTTTTTGATCTATGGGTCCATATTCCTAGGGTATAATATTATTCATAAGGTTGATAATATTAATCATTAGGTTTAATATAAATCCTTTGGGTTTATAATCATAATCAACCATGGTCCAACGTCACATTATGTCAAATATTTTCTCAATATGAAAATCAACCATGGTCCAACGTCATATTGTCATAAAGATTATATCCATATAAAAATCAATCATGGTCAACCATGGGCCAATGTCACATTGTGACAAAGATTTCTCAATATGAGAATCAACCATGGTAAACCATGGTCAACCATGTTTATATTAGGGTTTATAATATTTATTTTAGGGCTTTTATACCTTGGGTTTATAATATTAATCCTTTCCGTTCAATATTATCCCCTTGGGTTTATAATCCCGTGGGTTTTTAGTATTAATCACTTGAGTTTATTATTCCCTTGGGCTTATAATATAAATCCCTTGTGTTTAATAGTCTAAGGGTTCATATTCATCGGCTATAATATTATTCATAAGGTTTATCATATTAATCCTTGGGTTTAATATAAATCCTTTGGGTTTTTCATCATGGTCAAACGCCATATTGTGATAAAGATTTTCCTAATATGAAAATAAACCATGGTCCAACATCGCATTAAGACAAAGATTGTCTCGATATAAAAATTAATCATGCTCAACCACATTCAACCATGATCCAATGTGGCATTGTGAAAAATATTGTCTCAATTTGAAAATCAACCATGGTCAATCATGATCCAACGTCACAATGTGACAAAGATTGTACACATATGAAAATCAATCATGCTCAACCACTGCCAACCATTGTCCAACATCACATTGTGATAAATATTGGCTCAATATGAAAATCAACCATGGTCCAACGTCGCATTGTGACAAAGATTGTCTCAATATGAAAATAAACCATGGTCAACCATGGTCAACCATATTTATTTTAGGGTTTATATTATTTATCTTAGGGTTTATATACCTAGGGTTTATAATATTAATCCATTGAGTTTAATATTGTTCCATTGGGTTTATAATCGCAATATGTTGGGTTTATTAATCTATTGGTTCATATTCCTAGTGTGTAATATTATTCATAGGGCTTATAATAGAAATTCTTTGGTTTATTATAAATCCATTGGGTTTATAATCATGGTCAACCTTGGTCCAACGTCACACTTTGACAAAGATTTTTGTTAATATGAAAATCAACCATGGTCCAATGTCACATTGTGAAAATATTGTCTCAATATGAAAATAAATCATGGTCAACCATGGTCCAACGTTGCATTGTGACAAGGGTTGTCTAAATATGAAAATGAACCATGGTCAATCATGGTCAACCATGTTTATTTTAGGTTTTATAATATTTATATTAGTGTTTATATACCTTGGGTTTATAATATCAATCCCTTGGGTTTAATATTGTTCCCTTGGGTTTATAATATCAATTCATTTTGTTTTTTCATCTAAGAGTTCATATTCCTAGGCTATAATATTATTCATAGGGTTTATAATATTAATCCTAGTGTTTGATATAAATCTCTTGGGTTTAGAATCATTGTCAACCATGGTCAACCATGGTTCAATGTAACATTGTGACAAATATTGTCTCAATATGAAAATCAACCATGATCCAACATTGCATTGCGACAAAGATTGTCTCAATATGAAAATCAACCATGGTGAACCATGTTTATTTTATGGTTTATATTATTTATGTTAAATTTTAAACACCTTGGGTTTATAATTAATCAATATAAATTAATTATTATAATAAACTAATTAATAATCATTATTATTTAATTTATAATTACTATAAATTAATTAAAAATAATTATTAAGTAAAATTTATTATTAATAATTTTTTTAAAAATTAATAATTACTGTTAATAATTATTATAATAGTTTATTATTATTATTATAATAGTTAATTATAATAATTATAATAATAATTAATTAATAATAAGAATAATAATTTTAGCCATTGTTTTCACTGGCAAGATATTATAGTGATGGCTCATTTTTGGCTTTAGTCTTGTTTTTATAGATTTCTTACTCTTATGTCGCATAGGATGGTTTATATGCGATATTATGGATGGTGACTATTTTTTTTTTGTTGGACAAATGTATTAGACATCTATTTTTGACTCATGGGACTTTCATTTGAAAGTCCAAGATTACCTTTTATCTTTAGTGAGATATGTTTCGGATTAATCACATCTGAAGGATCAAGGCCGATGTCTGTCATATATATATATATATATATATATATATATATATATATATATATATATATATATATATATATATGGATGGAAATGTACAAATCATGTACACATGTAACCTCATATACCTCAATAGAATGTTATGATTTTTCTGTGAAAAAAATAAAATAATAATAATACTAATAATAATAATTATTGTTATTATTAACAATAATTTTTAATTTGTGTAAATTAATAACAACACTAATCATTATTATAATAATAAATAATATAAATTAATAATTAATATTATATATAATAATAATAATATTTCTATTATAATAGTAATTATTTCAATAATAATATTATTTTTTTAATTATATATTTATCGTTATGAATATTAATATCATCATTAACATTAAATCTATACCATTAAAGCTTATGAGAATTTTTCAACCATATTTACTAACGTGGTTGTTTGAAAATAAATGTTTTGGTGCAATCACATCAGAGAAAAATATCGTCGACGTGTTTCGAACCAACTACCATGATTCAACTTCATGACAAGATGAGGAACCAGATCATGGCATCAAATAAATACATGTAGAGATAAGTTTACTAGCCATTAAAATATAGCGACTAGTTTTGAAGAAATCTTATTTATAGTAAATAGTATAAACTTATAATTATTATTATTAATAAATTGTTTTAGTCAAAGGAAGGACTTAAAAATAATAATAATGATAATTGGAATTAATCAAATAATTAAACACAATATATATATATATATATATATATATATATATATATATATAATATGGGGGAATTATTTATTTATTATTACTACTAATATTATTAATAAAAATAACAAAAAAAATCTGATTTTATTATTAAGCTAAGAAGGCAGGTCTCTTAGAACTAACTAGAATAATATAGTCAAACCTAAATTAATATGAAAAACAAAAAATATAAATTAAATAAACAAATCCATTAAAAAAAATAACTAGGAAGATAACGCATAGATCCAACACATTCTAATATTCCAACCATCATATCTATTCATATTTATAGGCCTCCTTTCAATTTCTAAGGCCTCTCTAAACTTATGGTGATGAAAGTGATCAATCCTAACAACGACCCTATCCTCTTCGATGCAAATGTGATGATTTTCCTTTTATGTATGTTCTGCCAAAGTGGATGAGTGATACCTTCCATTTTTAATGTCAACAGTGTGCTCATAGATCCTATGATTTATTGATTGACCAGTTTCACTAATATACAAAGTCCCACAAGAGCAACTGATGATGTAAACAAACTTCCATTCTCTAGGGTTCACAAGGTCTTTTACTAATCTAAGAGAGTTTCGAATAGTGTTTAGGGGCCTAAATGTCAAAGTAAACTTATTATTTTTCAAGATCCTTGCAATCTTATCTGTGGTCCCCTAAATAAATGGAAGATGAACTCCAAAATACCGATCCTTAAGATATTTTAATCTTAGGACCTTTTTCCGCCTTAAGGAAAGCTCTAATAAATCAGTGCCTACTATAATAATTCTTATTAAAGACACTAAGGAGGTGGGTATTGTCATCATTGAGGTGGTTGTGCATATGATTGATATACGCCTATCGACATATATCAACCATATCAATGTGGTTGTGCTAGTTTTAATGTTATATATATATATATATATATATATATATATATATATATATATATATATATATATATATATATATATATATATATATATTATAATTTTATTAATAAAAACAAAGTACAATATAATAAATTAAATTGAATTGATTTATTATTTTTATTTAAAGAGAAACTATAACATCTCCTCATAATGAGAATAAGAAACTACAATATTTCTCTATAAAGTTGCATATAACCTCTCAACATAACTTGCATCAATTCTTAATGAGATACCATTTGAGATGAGAATTCCTTAAATAATGTGGGAACTAAGTTCAAAATTTACTTATTAAAATCCTACAAATTAATATCACAATTCATATATCATTTGGTTAAAAATAATTGTATAATATAATTAATATATGTTTTGAGTTTTTTAGTAAAATTAAATAAAACAATTTTAAAACATATTATAACTTCTTATTGTGAGGCATAAACAAAGTAAACTTATTGTGAGGTGTATGTTAGAAATACTGAGATGAGTGAATTAGTGTTTCATGGCCAATCAAATTTTACTTAATTTATGCTTTATTTTAAAATTTATTTAATCCATTATTTCATTAGCAGCACAATGTGTTCTAGATCCAAAAATATTCAAGTAAACCATAAGTGACAATAAGCATAAGAGCATATAAACCATAAGAACGCAATACATAATCAACACATAGGGACACTGAGTTTTTAGGTGGAAAACCCAAATGGGAAAAACCATCATTGTTGTTGTTATATATTCTTCTTATTATTAAGAAAATATTCTTGCATATTGTACTAATACAGACTCTTACTAATACATAATCTCTTACCTGTTGAAGGCTACCACCTCCTCTTGTTTCTCCAACTATAATGGGAAGGAAGCTCCTACTCCCTGATCAAGTTTACTGGCCACCACCGGAAAGAAGCTACTTCTTTCTCACTGAAGGATCCAACCCTCATTACCTCTGTGGACCACATTTCACAATCTTTCAGACTAGATCCACCTAACTACACCACAAAATATATCGGCCACGTTTCATCCATTTTCAAACTGGACCTACTACCAACAATATGCTCAAAATTAATAATTGAATACCAAAACATTTATGTAAAATGAATCACTGATCATCCAACAAATATTCTCAATAATTCATCAAATTAAAGCTCATCAACACTGTCAAATACCAAGCCAAACTTTTTCTCATCAACATTGTCAAATACCAAGTCAAACTCTTTGCTCATAAACACTACCAATACCAAGCCAAATATTTTTCTCAACAACATTGACAAATTCCAAGTCATTACTAATCTATCATCATCATACTCATCAATCCATTGAAATTTCAACAAGACAAAAAACCCTCTATGAATATAAGACACAACAAGATCCCTCATAACTCTCAATGAAACCATCATGATATTGTTCTCAATCTCAATAAAATATTCAACATCACTGTCAAGCATTTATTTATATAATACCAACAACAACAAACATACAAAATATATGATCAATATGATTGAAAACAAAATCATCATGAAGTATTCAATTTGAGATGTGAACTTTACAACAACCTCATATTAATTAATGACAAACAACATAACGTCAATATCCATACAAGTCTCCACCATATCATCTTATGAACCAACAAAAAACCGCAAGAAGTCCTCTCTCTGTATCAAATACAACTATTATGTAGATATACATACATAATACGCATAACACTTCCATTAACCAAATGCAATAATTTGTATACTTGATCTTAATCTTAATCATATCAACAAGATAAACCCACAACATGCTATGCAACTTATACATCAATTTCACCAACTATCACAAGAAATAACTATCTAAAATTCTAGAACTGATATTTGCATTGATCACTATCAAGCTTTCTAAAACACCTCAAGCATACAATACTCAGTCACTATAAGATGGGAAAAGGAAAATTGTCAACAACATATACATAAGAAAAAATTGTCCCATGAGTTTCTATCAGTGATCTAAGGTCAAGAATATATGAATATCTCCACAAGCCACAACACATCTATCATACAAAGTTCTGTCACATAAGTCTTTTCAAAATTCAAGTCATTGCTAGCACACTATTCAACAAGATATCAATATACAACCCTTATAATGTTATAGATCCAACATGAAGGTAAATCAATAGAGAGTCTCATTGTTACTGCAACAAATCAATTCATTACACTTTGCATTTAGATCTATGCCCTAGGTTATGAACCTCTCTGTCATTAAATCCACCATTAGAGAAAAAAAATAACATATATTAACCTATGTCTTACCCAATCCTGTGTCACAAATATAATCTATAGATCCTAACATCAATGAGATAAGTTAGAAAATATTTTTTCTGCAAAACCCCTTATTATATTCTTTTCATAACCTCTACATCATATCCTTTTATGAAAAACATAAGTGTTATTATATTCCTTCAACAAACAAGTGAGAGACCACAAAATTTGTCTCATACAACCTTTGTTCATATACTTCATCTTGATCTCATTAGTTTAGATACCTCATATTTTTTTAATCTCATAATTAGATTTGTACTAATATTCACAAACACAATAATTGAACCATTAGATCTAACCCTTGAAAACAAGTTACCTCACATATTAAAAGATAGACCAAGAAATAAATATTTCTAATATATATCCTTCATATTCCAGCCTCCTCCTTGCGCTTTGTTGTACACCTATTACAAAAAAAATCACAAGCAACTCAATGAATGCACACATTGTCGATCAAACTCCTTTGGATTTTATAGCCCTTTTTACTTACCATTACCATAGAAAATATGAAGTATTTACTTAATGGTTTTTTTTACCATTACAATTGCAAATTGGATTAACCTCGCACACAGAATTCCTGGGAAAATCGGTGGTTTTGCTCATGGTTTTTAATTTTCATTACCTATAAGAATCTTTGCTTGGACAATATAGGCCTCCCAAAGACTATTTTCACTTGGATGTTATGGGCTTCCTAGATACTATGCTACTATATCCGCTTGGAGCATAACTACTTCCTAGAGAAAATATTCTAACTCGTGAAAATATCCTCCACTCTTCTTAGAACTTTTACATTGGTCTTCAATGATTTTCTAACACCTATATAGCCTATGCAACCTCATCCATCCTCCAAAACTTGTGAAAATCCTAAGAAATCATTAATACTCCTCTATAATAATTAAGAAACATCCTTCAATCATGACCTATTGTTGTAGCTGCTACAAACCCCCCCCCCCAAAAAAAAATTTTGCCTATACCAAATTTCAGAGCCTTCCTTGGTATTTTTCATTATTGTCGCAAACTTTGAAGTTCATTTTATCGATTTTCTTATGATGGTGTGATCCATTTCAAAATTTAGGAAAAGTGTCGTATTTTGGTATATTAGTTGTCACATTGTATGTATTAGCCTGTTTTAGTGGTTCCAAGAGGTCACAATTATGCAAATGATATTTTCTAACCTTATACGTTTCCGTCGCACTCATTTCCAAAGTTATGAGCACTCTCTTACAAGTGTCATCATAGAGGTAAATGATTTATTTGTATGTCATGAATAATCTATGTTTTTTAATTCATCAAAATATGCTAAGTGCGTGATCATACTCAAATTTTATCACCGTTCACATCGATCTCATCGGTCCTGCAATTAGTCATTTTACGAAAAACTTCCTGACTGAGAAACCTAGCTTCACCTGACCTACCTTGACCTATGAAATGTGAAATCTCATTCCTCTAGCTGTGACCTTGTTTCTTGGCACTACGTAGTGAAAAGTTTCTGTCTCCCAGGACTATTGCACTGCATAGTTTCTATGAGAAAGCCTTCACACTGACCTCCAAAATTGCGTCGTCATGACCTCCAAGCCAACTTTAACTACACACTTAACAAACACAAGCATCACGCTCATTCGCTGAGTTGTTCAACTGCATAATATCCCATCCTTCCTTGATTCCAGGAACTATGTATTAAGCTCTCTTAGTTCCCATCCCTTCATCCCGTCTCACTAGCTCTAGAAACTGCACAATTTTATCCCTCAACCCAGCTGAACTACGAACTGTGCAGTATAAAGGCTAAAGGCTTCCCTTTTATTACATGAACCATGCAACTATGTAGTCACTCAGTCTCCCTGTCTAACCTATCACTTGTTCTGGGCTCATTTCATGGATCATAATGCATCATCTTACGCCAGGGTTTCTCTGATTGATGTCGTCTCGTCATGAATGAATTGCAAGAACATGTACTATATCATGTCATGGAAATATGATGAAGAGGATGAGGAAGGAGGGAAAAATTCTCAAAGGCACTCTTTCAGCTTAAATTATAATTTTATCAATTAGGAGAAAGCGAAGGGGCACTAGTTTGCGACCACTATCCAAGACTTGAGATCATTGAAGACTCCTTATCACCAAGGCATGCAGAGGTGAAATGGAAAACTCTTTCACGAAGACAATCAAATATCAAGAGAAACAATGGCTTGATATTTCCATGTCATCAAGCATTCCATGTCAGCAGTGTCATGTCATGTCATGTCATGAGTGGTCATATGCCACATCACTATTATGGACCATGTATATTGTATTTAAATTGTATTGTAAAGTGGAAGTCCAAAGGACACACATGTAATGTAAAGATTCATGTAAGTTGAAAATTAATAGGAAGTCAATCCATCATGAGGGTAGTCAAAGAGTCACCCTTGGTTATATATACTCCCTCATTGTATGAGCAAAGGACTTTTCACCTTGGCTCCACAAAAAAAGCATTAGAGAGACAATCTAGTTCTTTTGTGGAGCAAGGAGTGGCTCCAACACTCCACTATTAATGTTAGTTATGTTTGTTATATATATGTTTCTTGGAACTTTAACTTAATAACAAAAGCCTTTTGAGGCCAACATGTTCTTCATGCATGGCTATGAATGTTTGTAAGACTATTCTGTGAATGTTTATATTTCATGTTTTCTTTCACATGTGCTAAGATAGTTGAACTATTTCGGTTGTTTTAGTGCTTATATTATTGATAATGTGTTGTAATGGCTGTTATTATTGTCCCATCCTTGTGGACTATTTCATCGGATATTAGGTAGATTTTTCCCAATTGTTGGTTGTAATGACTGTCGCGCCCCTTGTGGACTATTCCATTGGATGTTAGATAGATCCTTCAGTTCAAGTGTGTCTCTTCTTGGTTGGTACTATTACCTCTCTCTTAGAGGCTCATTTCTCTCTTTCTCCCTGTAGTAGAATAACCTTGATACACTTGAAATTTGATATTCATCAGGCACACCCCCCTTTCTTTTCAAAAGTACACCTACATCCCTCTCTCTTGTTAACAGTTAGAGCTAAGAAAAATATTTAAGAATATGGCAACCAAGACTTTATTCCAGATGGGACTACTCCATCGAACAGTGTGAGGTCTAATTGGGACTTCATATCAGGGATATCCCTTGAATGTTGGCGAGTCCAACACCGTTAACACCTAGCTAGGCACATCAATTCTTCACACTTACCATCAATGTCATAATGTTGCAAGACCATGATGAAATAATGTGACGATCTAAGTTGACATCCAAGCATCCAAGTTGAAATATAGGTTGACATTAAGGCCAACACATTAGCCATAATGGAAACATCATAGTCCGGGGTGGATTTACAATGTGATACACTAGGCAGTCATGAAACACGAAGGTGTCACACACTTGAGAGGTCACGATGCACCCAAAAGAAAATTCTAACCATGCATTGCCCCCGGGGTCATGACAGGTAGTTTTAAAGTGCATAGAAAATAAAATCATAGCAAGAAGTCCAAGAACAGAGTTAATAATATATGATGAAGATGGTTTTCAATTTACCACGGTCAGATAGAATCCAAAGTCGAATTTAGTGGAAGTGGTCACATATGAAGTTGCCTATACTTATTACAAGAGTGGGAAGGGGTATTTATGTGATTGTTTTCCAAGAGGGAAACAGGGCTTTGGCTATTGATTTCTGTTATAGGGGATAATTGGGCAGAACTTGTGTGAGTGTTAGCAAGGACACATACAGAGGCTACTATTCGCAAGTCGGAATAGTGAACATAAGAGGTGGATAAATTACCCAAGATTAGGCTACATTGGTATATATGGTCCAAGTTATCAAGAAAATATTGGAAAATGATGGTGGATGCTATGGAAGACTAAAAAAATGAATTTAAAGAGATTCTTAGGGATATTGGAGAGATATGGGAAGTTATATATGCATGATCCTAGCAAGTTGAGGATATAACAAAGAAGTCCCAAGATCAGGAAGATCGGATAAGTTACTTGGAAGAGAGAGTGAGATCACTTATGGCATTGAAATGTTACCAAATTGATGTGATAAAAATGTTGCCCAAGGCCATTGGACATTGTTCAATTGGTTCATCTATGAGGGTGAAGCTGAAGGAACCAAATATGTATGATGGGACAAGGAGTGTTGAGATACTTGGAAATTATTGTTGGGATGTAGAGAAAATGTTGGAATATATGAAATGATGTTGTGAGGAGATGAAGGTTAATGAAGCTATGATGCATCTCACAAGAACTACAAAGTTATGGTGGAGGATGCTAGTAAAGAATTTGGTAGTTGGGCATATCATAAAGAAGATTTCAACTTGGGGCAGAGCTAAAAATAGCTTTGAACATGTAGTTTGGACCAAGAAAATAGGCATGGCTAGGAAGGGATCACCTTATGGATTTTCAACATATAGGGAAGATACAACTTACATCAAAGAGTTTTTTGGACTTATGCTAGATATCAAGGAGATGTATGATGAGGACCACATGTACCACTTCAACAAAAATCTATAGTTGTCAGATAAGAGATACTATTAAGAAGTAGGGTGTCCAAGCACTTGTAGAGACTATTAACATAGCATAAAAAATATTGGACTATCAAACAGATGGAAAGAACAAAGATGAAGTGTGGGGTGATATGAGAAATAAGAAAGAGGACTAAGAGATGAGTGAGTTTTCCAAAGAAGAAAAAGTAGTATAATAAGGTACTATAAGGGAGAAGAATCCAATCACACGTTAGATATATGGAGAGGATCATTTTCTAAGGAATAGGTAAATAACTTGAAAATAAGGATACTGCAAATGTATAAATGTTGCAGGTAGCGAGTACCTTTGATACTCAAAGAGGAGATCTGATCAAAAAGAGGTTATGATTGTGGGATCAATGGTTAAAATATATGACCAAGAGAGTGTGCCTTGGTATCATAAGGCTAAGGATGAGGTCAATACATCTACAATGAGCCTAGGATTTTGGACACAAGATCCTGAGTCAGAGACACTTGTTGAGGAAGCAAAGGGTAGGATCAAATCATACCCACTTTTGTTAAGATACATGACATATAAGTATGGAGGAATACTTATGAGTGAGTGGATGGATAAGAGAGATAAATGGGGTGGTCACCATGGCTACCACACTCTTTCTTCACATTGATCCATGAGAAGGTGGATCACTGTTTTAATTGGATGGTGAGCCAAGAACATGGGCTACCTAGGGTGGTACCCCTGTGGTAGGGTAGATTGATGTCGGACCTTGGATGATTCTAGTTTTAGGACATTGCACTATGTGGGGCATGATTTTTTATGGAAGTTTGCACGATGATCATATTAGCTACATGATTAGCTGAATGAGATGAGGTGATCCAACACATCGAATATATGTGGGTGTGATTTCGAAAGATAAAGTAATATATACCATCCAGAGGAGCGACACTTCATGATGATGATATCCATATGGTGATGACTAAGAGGTTATGGGAGGACTACTAATGGGACAAAAAAAAATTTGAGTGGGGGAGTATTTTAATCCTTAGAGATAGGTGTGATTTTAACTAAACACACACCACAATAAAAATCCCCATCACGCTATTTATGACGTTCATATCACAAATATTGTGGTGATATGGATTTCAGTTGATGACTTAAGTGTGGGAACATGGGCATCAATGAAATTTAGATGTGGTAGAGAATAAAATAAAGAGGTGTGGCCCTTAAGGTGAGAGCATTCCCAACCAAGCGAGTGGTTAATTAAATGTTGGGGTTTCCATATGGGAAAAAATAACACAAGATCACATGACCATATGTTGGATTTTGTAGCACGAGTGCCACAAGGGTGCAACACCTAAGTGCATGAAGAGAAGAGTTGATCTAAATAAATGAACAGAATAAAATGGCATGTGTTGCACGTTGTCTTGATGGAGGTAGTGTGCAGTTGGAATGAAGGAATGAAACACCAGTAGCATGTTACAGAAGTAGAAAGTGATTGGAACGATGAGCAAGCTGACATAAGAAGGTGTGAGTTAACAACTCACATGAAGGGCAAGCGAACCAACCAAATCGTCATAGCTATTGAAAGGGTGAGGGTTGATGAAATTCCACACCACATATATACATGAAATGATGTAAAATTTAATAAGGGGATTAGCGAGAATAAGCACGCGAAGTTTGGATTGTGTTAGGGTGAATCGAAAGAAAACCGAAGACACAACACACAAAGTAAGAGCTCAGATAAGTCTGCAGTCAGGAAGATAGTTGAGTGAGCCAAGACAAGCACCAACCAAGGGTTAAACTAAGACAAAGGATTTCAAAGAGAGGTCCAAGGTGGTGAACCAATTTAGTTGTGAGGTTCTTAATATTGCAATTTATAATGTCCCTTTTTCTGGATGTGTGGAATGAAGAATAGCTAAGTACCCTAGTCAATTTCCACGGGATATAAATTCAAATTAATTTAGAAATAGTAGGGAATAATTAATTAAAAGTGACTATAGAAAAAAAAATCATAAAGCTATTTTATTAAATCAAAAAAATGGTAACCCATGGTATTCTGATGGCCAAATTAATAAAAGAAAAGGAGGAGCTCATTCATGGTGATTATATGTTTTGGTAAATTGATATGTGGGCTTGTAAGCATTTGTATGAGACTTTGTAACCGTTAATGTGGATCACCTTTTCTGGTGACCTATCCACCCTTTCCATCAATACTAGTTTCAATGTTGCAATAATACACCCTGACCAGTCAACAAGGAGGAGCCATCCAGGTTTCTCACTCATACTCAATTGGTGAATTTCTTTCTAGTTATTTTATTGAAGGATTTTGTGACTATGTGGTAGTATCAATATTAACAAGTGATCAAATGAAGGTGTTTTAGCTATAACTAAATGGAGCTTAAATTGCAATTCAAATTCATCAGTCACCAGAGGTTTAGAAACCCTAAAGTTGAGCTGTAAATTTTGAAGATGCCGAGATATATGTTTATTAGTTGCGCTAAGAATAGAAGAGGCCAAGTGTTTCATTGTGAGACCTCATGGAGCTAATTTTGTGTTGCATCTAATTACTTTATAAGACAACGACATGATTTATCACGGGTCGAATGGGATGTGAATACTATGTCTAGGAAAAGTGCATTTTCCATAGGAGGGCTAGAAGTCAGAGTTTAAATAAATTACAAGAAATATGGATAAATATTTACAATTGAATTTTTATTTGTTCTTGTAGAAAATTACTTATTTGGGTGCCAAAACAAATTAATGGTGTATAGAATGAAATAGTGACACAAAGATAAATTCATTAATGGTTAATATTGTTACTTGAGAGGGAAAGCATGTACATTAGAGGGCTGAGTATGGCAGGGTTTCAAACATAGTTTGAGAGGCCGAAACTTTAAAGAGGCTAGACTTATAGAGCAAGCTTCCCTGTTTGTTGATTGTCATGTTTAGTAGAGGCACAGAGAAACTGTGCATGTTGTGTACAATCTTGTAGATTCTCTCGGTATGGGGTTAAGTTTATATTTGGAAGGGGGATAGCTTATCTATTGCAACGATTAAATTTTAGGATAGTAATCATGTTATATCCAACACTCTTTGGAAAACATTTCCATTCTTAGACAAGCTATACTCTTAGTACTTCTTGCAGTACTAGCATAATAATTGCATGGGAAACTCTACAACTAAGTTTATTATTATATTCTACAACCAGTTTGCATCTATGGTGGAGAAATATCATAGGTATCAACTCTGATTTTATTATGTAATTCCATGTTTCCCAATTAATAATTTGATTGAGTAGTTGTTGGTTTAATTACGTTTAATTAATGAAGGGGGGTTGTTCCTTGTTATATTGAATGTGAAAATGTTTAATAAATTACCCTTGTTTTAGTCATTGGCACAAGAACTTGATGAAGTGTTGAAAAATGTTTGGAAATTGTATGCTTGTCACGTGTTTGAAAAAAATTCCCAATGAAAAATTTAAGTATTATTGGCATATTTAGAAAAGGGATATTACAATGTCACAACATTCATTTGAATCAAATATAGGGGACATTATAGTGGTATCAGAGTTTGTATTTCTAACAGTATAAGGGGCTGTATCAATTGATCAATATGGAAGATAGGGAGTTTGTGACATAAAATAAAAAGAAGAAAGGAAAGGAACTCCCCCATCCAAAATCAAAGGAGGATAAAGTAGAAATGGGTGATCGAGAAGATCAACCATGACGAAGAATCATGCATGTTGTTGGAACAGGGTCTCCTACGAGCTGCAAAACTGGTTTGATTTTGTATATTTTTTATTATATTTAGTATAGCGCAGGGTTTTTGGGGTGGGTCAAAGCCCCGAAAGCATTGTAATGGGCAAAAGGGTAAACCTAGGGTCCGAAAACCACGGTTTGCAAACCATAGGAAAGTTTAAGCTATATTTTTATAAATAGAGGAACATTTTGAATTGTAAGGTAGAGAAAATGAGGAGATATTGATGCGAATTATGGCTTAGGAAATCTGTTTGGGTTTTTGGGGAAGGACTCTACTGGCTGTGTGCGCGGAGATCCAAAGTCCTGTTATGTGCAGACCCTGGTGTTGTGTGCATAGGCTGGGACAGGTATTGTAAGAGGGAATTGATGAATAAGAAAGGTTGTTGAGAACTAAATCTATGTGTACTATTTATGTGAGTCATTGGTAATTTTTGTATTATGCGCATTCTGTATTTAGCTGCGAAAGCTTTGTGTAAGTGTTTTACTGCATCTAGATCTGTTTTGTTTTGTTTGATGCAATATTGAGCTACTGCCTAGGAAGTATATGATTATTGAGCACCATATCATAATTGACCTTCCACACGTGGATGCGAAGAGAGACCTATTGGCCCTGCTCAAGCAGATTTTGACATCTCGAGGTAGGGTGCAACTCTGCTTGCATTACCTATCCTTTCTCAGGGTGCGAAAACCTGGTTCCAACACCCACCCATACTACTTCGGGTGAGACTTTGACCTGCGCAAGTAGGTCACTGCTGAAAGGGCCAGTAGTATAGGGGTTTGTTAGCAAAACTTGAACTTCAAATCTGGGTCAGGATCCCCTGAGCCAACAAATGGCTCCGTTGCCGAGACCTAGAGCATTTTGAGAAAGGGACTAGGTAATAACAAGAGAGTATTGGAAGCATGAAAAAGAAGAAGATCAGGTTCGAGGGGATGTATTCCAATCTGAACGAGGGTACGACACAAAGCGATAAATTCTATCAAACCAATCAAGAAGGGAGAAACCTGTCTATAGGCCACAGAAAGGATAAAACCTCGTTCGGAACACCGCCGAAAGGAGACATGGAAGCGCACTTGAAATTACGTATCTTTAAATGAACAGGAGATGAGAACATGGACTGATTTTGGTTTGTTGCAGACTCGGTGTGGATGGCGCAAGGTGTGGTGAGTGATGTTATGAAAAGGGCGAAACTGTCCTTGGCCTTCGAGGAGAGAGTGTTGGACTAGTATATGCGGTACCTATCTAAAAACGGGAGCGCATCCATTCAATATATTAAGAACACCCTGAAACAACAAATCCGGAAACCTAAGTCCTATTCTCATTTCGTAGCAGACGTGAAATATTTCAAGCAAGGAACAATCGAGTCTGTGTGGGAAGCCGATCAACACCTAAAGAAAGCTATTAGAGAAGGATAATTTAAGTATGACAACATACAACATACAGAATGGTTCATCGCTATGCTACTCCCACACCAACGCGTACCTATGAGCCACCAGAATTTCGACTCACAAGACAAAGCTTTGAAAGCCGCTATGAAACTAGAAGCTACACCTAGGATAGATGCTTCGTTAGGAGTACAGCAAATCTAGGCGCAGCTTGGGGCAATGCACATGGAGATTCAGGACCTACGATAGGAACGCGGAAGGGAAGCTAGCGCAAAACTCTGGTGCCTACAATGTCAAGTATCAAGGCATACGAAGGACCTGTGGCCAAGGCACCCGGGATCAAGCAAGGGACCCAGCCCAGGATGACGAGGCCCAAGTGGACCCGCGTCTTGGTGCGATGATAGCCGCATAGTTGTCTGCGTGATACCAACCGCTTCCCCCATCCAGGCACCGACATTCCCAGACAAAGGCAACACTAGTGCCGGTTATGTTGGTCAGTAGGGCATGATGAGCAGAACTGTCGAACCTATAACCTAGTGATAGATCGGGGAAACGTGTATAAGGTGTAGTCAGACCCTGCCTCGCCTAAAATCCCCAGAGGCATGAATGGCTCCCCCTCTAGGAGCAGAGAAGGAGGCCGAAGTGGAAGCGCAGGTCGGAGCCGAGGCCAATGGATCTGCTATAACTGTGGAGACACATGGCATTTTGCGAAGGATTGCCCAAACCCTACGAGATAGTCTTACAGGTATTGCAGATAGTTGGACCATAGGTTTGAAAATTGTCCAGTCCTGATAGCAAAAATACAAGAGAAGCAGCTCCCACCTACATAGAAGGTGTAGAGGGTTAAGACTGAGCTAAGGGGTAAGGGCCCAAGAATAAATGTTGTCACGCACAGCGAATTGGCTACTGGAGGGATTTAGGAGAAGGTCGAAACTAGAAAGCTGATCCACAAGGCAGTTAGTAAACAAGAAGGGTTGGACCTAGACAAAGCAAGGGAAACGTTTATGGAAACTCAAACGAACTTCCTCAGGACTGAGGCATCTACATCCCTACCCCCTGAGGGTCTTAAGGCAGCTGAGGAGGTCAAACCTTTCCTACAGGCATGTATGAAATTACTGCGAAACCCAAGGGCAGTGCAAAATTTGCAGGCTTTAATAGATAGCTGCGCAACGCGCTCTGCCCTATCCCCCGATATTAAGGATGTACACAAATTTTATAGGTATCAGAAACGCACTAGGAAGGAGATGCGGTTGACAGCCCAGATCGGCCATTATGAGATGGATCGGGTTATCCTAGACCTCGGATCAGATGCCAATGTATTACCTAAACAAACCTGGCAATGAATGGGTGAACCAAAGTTGGAATGGTCTACTATCCAGCTACGCATGGATAATCAACAAAAGATCGTACCGTTGGGAAGGTTATCAAGAATTATGGTAGATATCGCATGGGTAAGCATGTTTTATCCATAATTCACAATTCTGGCCCAACAGGATGTTTCCATCATGACCATTTAGACATAACAAAAATAAAACTTAAAAAAATACAAGTGCCTTCGAATTCCCCAATGATTGAGGAATTTCATCAGTAATGTTGTTTCTATACAATTCCATGTTAATAAGGCTCTTCATATTGCCAAATTCCTCTAGAATGTTTCCTTGAATATGACTTTTGTAGAGATCATTGTCGAACAATGACAAAGTAAGGTGAATTTCAATAATGATATGAAATGCAATCAAACAAATATGCTTGAAATAATATGCAAACCCCAAGGTCAAATCAAGAAAAGCTTGACATAATATGTTTAAGTTATGAAAATAACAGTTGTATACACAATCTTTCAACATGAATACCAGATTCAGAACCACAACTAAGTACTTGATACCAAATCCTATTCAATCAAAAATTACAAATTCCACGTGGAACTGTACATAAACCAAGAAATTAAGCTATATTATTTCAAACATAAAATCTATGCAAAAAGGATAATATCTCTCAGAATAAAAGTTGAAAAAAATAACTTTCAGCCAAAGGTTCCCATTTAGCTAATAATCATGACCTGAATTTATTTCTTATGCCAACATTTTTTAATTCTATTACTATTTATGCTATCGTACTTAACACCACTTTCGGGTGCATAAGATGAACGCTTATCCTTATAAGACTTGAAACCAACTTACAAACGTCCAAATTAGAATTATGTTAGCCACATAATGAACGAACTTCAGCCTAAGGCTGGTTGATAAGCTAAATCACACATGTAGATATCATGCTTTATCACAGTTTGAAGCTAAGAAAATTGAAAAAGCACCTGACAACACAGACTAGATAACCCATCTTACAACTAACTCGCAATGCCTCATTGGATTTATCGAACTTTTGATCGAAGGAATGCTCCTTATTTGTTCTCTTATTCCCACTAAGATCTCTTCCACCACTATTGACAACATAGCGAAGTAATATATTTTTATCAGAGAAAGTATTATACCAAAAAGTGGAAGTAATTTTAGTATCATTGGCATTTTTATTAATAAAAATTCAATAACAGTAATGAAAAGCATTTCTATGTCATAAAATCATGCAGATTGTGCTTTCACTGTAAGGTACTAACCATTCCTAGATGCATAGTTTTAACAAAAATAAGTTGCACACCTTCTAGTATAAGGAAACCAATCACCATGGTCCTCAACATACTCATACCCACTAGACAGTGCTACAGATTGAGCACCATAGTCAGACTACCCATAAATACCAACAATGTAAGGAAGATCAACACCCTACTGCTTACATTCCATCATGTCTCCCCAACATTCTCCCACAAGCATACTTTGGTTTCATTCTGGATCATTCTCTGGAATTATTGGACCAAAGGGATCTAGTGGAACAGTAACAAAAATCTGTCCACTATTTGCATTTAATAAACCCTTATGTTTTACAGGTTCATTAATAAAAGCTTTATCATGCTTGTCTTGATTCTACATGTAGTATAAAATTTCAAAGGTCCATATTTGGATTCACCCGCATTTGCTACAGAATTTACCATATGGATAACTATTACAAGGGTTGCATTGATTCTAAGCTGAGAGGCCATTTTGGAAGGAATAGGAGATCGACATTTTTTATAGTTCTTCTTCACCTGTCCCATCCATTTTTGGAAGCACTTCAAGAAGAAATTGTGGCCACAAGGAGTTTGGGAAAAATAGAGAAACAAGATATAAGAAAAGAAACCACCCATTTATTCCAATTAAAAAATTTTACTAGCAGTAAACAAATGAAATAAACAGTCAAAATAATTTATTTCAAGCCTTGCAAATCCATATCTTGCTAAATCTTATTATTTCTAGATAAAACTATTATCTGCTAGAAACCACACCTACAAGATGAATGGGGATTAAACTAGTAAGATGCATTTAACTTATAGGCATGATAAAATATAAAGAAAAATAGATTAAAAATCAATAAATTACAACAATTGGATATTTTTTATCATGGCCCTTCAAATCATAATAAAGCAGGTTGTAAGACTAGCATATATCCTAACAACATTGCATACACCATGTGGAAACTAGATTGAACAAAACTCGAATTCTTTAGAATAATTAGCATATTGTTGACCAACTTTATAAAACATTGAAAAAAAATGTAGGCAATCACAACCAAATATATCCACAAAATAGCATGCAATCCCAAATACACATATCAATAAAAACACACAAAATCAATCACAAGTAGAACATTTTTGCACACTATATATGTTAAAATAAGTGTACAAATAAAAATTCCAACATTATATTGTAATTGTCATAGTCTTCCAATCGACAATAAAGAAGATTCTAAGACTAGTGTATATCCTGAACACAATAGATTCATCATGTGTAAAATGTGGATTAAAAAATACCCCACATTTTTCAGAATAAACAACATGTTGTCCAAATTTAGCCAAAAACCATGACAGGTTAACAATGGCTTTCCAGGTCAGTGAAATTTTGGTTGTCATTACCCCCACGAGGGTTCTAGTCCCTCCAATGAAATGTTCTTCACCTATGCACATGCTTATTTTGGCACACATGCATGTAAATGGATTTGGGGGCAAGTAAAAGTCATGGGAAACTTTGCATGAGCTTTATTAGTCGAGCATTGTAAATGAGCTCTGCTTCGTTGTTGAGCTTCGCTTCATTGTAAATGAGCTTTGCTTACCTCTCTTTACCTTTCTCTTTATCCTCCTCCTTTGACACAATGATATTTTTCATACCCACCAATTTCTGTAACTGAAGAACCATACTAGTAGCCTACATAAAAATAGTTGGATTTCGAGAAATTATTGGAGCCATAGATGTCAAGAAGGCTCAATGAGAAATATGACCACCGTGATGAATTAACATGTTCATTAGATTCTATAGTATCTATACCTCCATAGCAATCTGAAGAGTCTGAGGATCTTAAAAAATATGGCATATAATAGCAACTGCCACATTATAAAAACCTAGGAAAAAAAAAATTCTAGAAAGGCTCAAAAGGGAAGATAATCCACCTCTCTCAAGAAATTACAATGCCAAGAAATGTGACTTTGTAAGTCGCACACGGTTGAAGAACCGCCTGAATTGTAATTTTTGGGAGGTGTAGTTGAAAATATTTTCAAAATATAATCATTACTTTGTTGTTCATCTATTGTCATGTATCCCAAAGGCTTTCCCAAAATCTTCATGAATGGACTACTGCCTTTAATGTTGTCATCCAAGGAAGACTTTTTACTGTTATCTACAACACATGCACCTACACTCACCAAAGTTGTATCTTCAAAATCAAAGACAAGTGAATTTCCTCTTGTAGTACCAGTATTCTGGGCATCTATAGTAAGCTGATATATTCAAGTATGAGCATATGGTCAAGTATAAGAAATAATGCAGTCACCCACTTGGGAACTGAAACTTTTTCCCCTATCAGGTTATTTGGCATAAAATTTTTCAATAAGTCCAATGTTTATCAACAAGTCCATTCTTGGCTCCTATATCTTTATTATTGTTTTCTTCGCTCAAAACTAATGCCAAAATATGTGAAAAATTTAATAATGGCCTATTGCCTTTTTCAGATCCATCCACCTACAAAGCTTTAGTTGTTGAATATAAAGGAAAACAACTCTCAGAAGGTATTGACCTTTGCTTCAGTTGCAAAAAATCACAATCAAATTAGTCATGGAAAATAAATTTCATCTATACTTTGCATTAGATTCATACATGTAGTTAAGATATCCTCAAAGAGAGGATTTTATAAAGGCTTCTCTTCATAAGAAACATCTCTTCCTTTTTCATTGGCATTGTCTTTGGGAACCTCAAAGTTACACAGTGAGAAGGCAAGAGCTTGGGAAATTCCATCACCTTATTACGTTGTCTCCTAAGGATGACTAAATAGCCACTCCATAGCTAGTTCAACGCTATTTGCTTCAATGCGCCTCAATGCTTCCTCTACCCTGGACCTTGGAAATCCCATGTCAACCATCATAGAAATGGCAGCCTCATCAGGTGGATGACTTCTAAATCGTTGACCTGTGCTTCCAGGAATGCCATTATTCTTCCTTTAACATTGAATATGGCAGTGTATACATGGGTAATAATGGAAATAACAAAGATAATCAAATATGGATTGCAGCGACAAAACATTGGATTTCTCCAGATAGGTAGAACAACATTTAGAACTTCAGCTTGTAGAGTGTGGACAAAAACTTTTGGATCCATTGGAACAGTGAAAATGCCTCCATCAAATGGTTGCACTAACTGTGATGCAGAGGGCACATTTAACAATGAAGAATAATTCACAAGGTACTCCAAAAGCGTACAATAGCTTCGTAATGCCTCTAACAAACAAGGTACATGCTCTAGCTTGTCATTTTCAATGCCTTTGTCATTTCCTGTTTCAATTCATTGTTGGGACATAAATGGTGTTGTCCACAATGAATGACTTGTTGCTTCAAAAGTAGTCAAAAGACTTTTAATTTTACCATGAGCATAGAAAAAATTCACCACTATTTTATTGCACATTCGCTTATGGTTGTCATATATAACTGTTGTCATGCCATCCAAAAATTTCCTAGGGTAGTGATGCTTTGAAGAAAGTGATGACTCAAATTCAGATGAGCTACAGTTCTCATCCACAACAAGACTGTCATGAAAATGTTTTGCAAGAATAACCACCACACTTCAATATTAAATCATGCTATGGTGTTATCCAAGCTTCCTAAATCCCTAAAGGAGATTGCAACAAGATTACTATAGTCCATAAAAACCTCAAGAACACACACAACAACTGTTACCAAGTGTATGTATTGTGGATCTAAATATTTGAGAAGAGGGAGAAAATTTGACATTAAATCCACATCTCTCAAAGCAGTGCATCAAGAATAAGAAGAAAAAACTAGAATTTTTACAAGAGAAAGTAGTGCTTCTAGGAAGGATATTGTACAATAGGATGATTCACTAGAAAGAGAACTTCTTTCCTTTTGCATTAGACTAGGTAATATGCCATAATGTCCTCCTGATGTGATGACATTTAAAACCTTTGACTGACAAGACCTATCCTGATAGAGGGCCCCCAATGCCAATATTTCCAAAATACAAATATCTCCAGGAACCACATAATCAAATCATATTAACTTTACAAGTTCATTCACAAACTCAGGTTCGTTGGTGAAAAAAGCAGATAAATCGTTGGTGTCATTACTTTCTTGCACTAGCACTGTAAAATCCAAAAGATGAATACAGATGTATTCTCACCTGGTATCTAGACATGAAAAGGCTCTTAAAAAATTTAATCTTGTTAGTAAAGAAAATATAAGGCCAGCAAGAACCTTGTATTCATCTACTGGATGCTTCAAAATCTGGAGATCACTTAGAGGATTCATACTCAAATCAGGTATATTAATTACTTGCAGCCCTGGGGGTCTTGACAATTCCAATTCAGAATCTCCCTTTTGAACAAATCCGTAAGCATAATATTCAGCATGAAGGGAAGAACCTAGCTGCTATGCAAGAGGGTCAACCCCAAGCTAACAACCCCAAAACTTCTTCTTTACCACCCCATCCTTGAGAAGAGGCAAACAAATTTGTATTACTAATCGGTCATTTTCCCACTGGTTTCTTTACAAATGTAGCCAATGTCTGGAGACTAGAAATTACTACATTTGCATCTGAAGAAGCAAGCAAAGTCAAATGATGTTGCTACACAAAAACAACATATAAGAAATCAACAGCAAAACATAAACATGCATGCATCATTTCAAATGCTACAAGTTGGAAAATACATAACATGAAGGAAATAATTTAACCACGAGTATAGAACAAATCATCACCATAACATGTATGCATTGTTAGGATATTCTGACACATAGGAAATAATTAAGTATAACTTAGTCTAGAGTAGAGTTAGGTAAAGTGTGTTTCTTTAATATGTGCATTTGTAGCTTATAATCTGATGGTCACGATATGTATTGATCTGACAATTCACTCTCTCCTCAGTATTACCGACAATTTATCTGTGGCATAACACCCTATTGGTCCACGATCTCTATTTAAAGAGCATGGAGGGTCATTTGTCCAGTAACCATTTATCAGAGAAGCTTATGTAAATTTTATTTCTTTATATTAATAAATTTCCTAAAGTGGTCGTGTTGGCTCAGGTCATGGACTGTTTCCCTCTTTGAGGGTTTTAAGCAGGTCAAGTACTGGTGTACTGATTTGTGATATGTTTGTGAGTGGTGAAATTTTGTGTTTGATCTAAGGAACTTTCCTTGTAAATTCCTACATGCATTACCATGAAAAGTATACAAAACAATAAAGAAAAACTAAAAATTATAGAATTCATAACTAGAAGGTTTTTATGGGTAAAGAAAAATAATTTATATACTTCTTGGGATGAGAATCAAAATAGTAACAAAAATTACCTGTATTAAAATTACAGAAGATAGAGAGAGAAAGGATGTCGCACATAACCTATCATCATCTTATTACTTACAGTGTATTTTAATATATTTTTCAATTTTATAAACCTTCAAATATTTGTATTAACTAGCTACTTAGGAAAAGAGAGAGAGAATTTTGGGTAGTAAAAACTTGAAAGTAATGAAAAAAAGCATAATGCATATAAAACCTCAGAGTAGGAAATTTTATCATTCATAGATCTTAAAAAGAGGAGGGCATCAAAGAGAGAGGGAAAAGGGCCTACGCAATAGAGACATTTTATGAGGAGCTTAAAGTACAACATTGTGCATAATCACAAGAAAGACGAAAAAATGTTCACTTCTTGCAAGAAAATCTACATTCAAGGATTTATATTTAATAAATGAGCACACAATATTCTTCATGTACAAATATATCCACCATTAAAAGTTAAATTTATATATTTTTGTCATGCTAGGAAGGAAAGAGAACCTCGTTCTAAACCATATCAGGCATTTGTATCTGATAGATTAGGGACAACAAAATATGCTCAGTATTGTCTTCTAACATGATCCATACCTTCTTTCAACAATGTTTCCCACCTTAAAGCATCAATTTTCAGGTTCATGTTTTGGTACTACACAATATCTTATTGGATGCCATAAATAGGTTTCTAAACCTCAGTTAGGAAACCACTTGAGTAACAAAAATGTTACAGAGATTCTAACTAGCCTCTGTACAAAACCATGCACAAATATATTTCTCATAACACTCAACATTGTCATTTACTGTACTACCAAGCTTATAATTTTCTAGCAAACTCTGTTCCATAAAAAAAATTACAAAATTTGAGCTTTGGATGTAAGAGGCTAGATTTATTTTCCACTCACAACAATATGAAATAATGAACAATTGGATACACTTCTGATTATGAGCTCCATATTTTGATTCTTCAAGCCTTCATAATATTCAAACAATTTTATGTGAAATAACCTTGCCAAATCTCACAAACAAATGTCCAGAAGAAGTGATACTTGTGCTAACTATAACATCTTCGTGATTTCCTTCCACCTATTCATCCAGCTATCTCTTGTATTTTTTGTTAGGGGATGGTTGGTTTACTTGGATACCTAGAGATTTTTTGAGAAGCTGGTACTAAAAACTGAAAAACTCTGGTAACCTCATGCATGGTGGGATGGTTAGAAGGCTATCTCCTTGTGCAAAGTAGTGCAAGTTGGAATATCTTTCTTACAACCCCAAGATCTGTTCAGGTTGTTGCTACTTCTTGGTCTACAGTTTCCATTACTATATCGTTGTCTGTTTTTGATAAAATATGCACTCAAATTCCCATGTCAAAGAAACCAAAGTTATTTATTTATTTTCTTGGGCCATGCAATATCCAAAGAAAAAAAATCTTCACAATTGACAAAAATACAATCCCAACTGAAGTAAATTTAGAGTCATTATCATCATACCAACTCAAGCAAATTAGATTCATTATCCATAGCTTTTCTCCCTATAAGTAGTTCTAAAATAAAAATGTCGTAGTTGTACACATCATACTTCTCATTAAGCCTATACATCCTTGCATTTTCAAGGTCAATATAACCAATAACACCCATAACATAGGTAGAGGAGTGGGTTTTTGCAGACGAGATACACTTGGCAATGCCAAAGTCTGAAAAATGTGCTTCAAAATTTTCATTGTAATATCCCCAAGCATGGCAGTTATATTTCATTATAATATTTTAGTTTCTCTATTCAATCTGGTTTATTTCAATAGAATATTAGAACGTGAGTTTGCAAAGATTGAGTAATGTCGTAAACATGATATATGTAAGAAAATGTGTGTTTTGTAACATGCATAAGATATTAGGAGAGAATGAGAGCTATATTTTTCTTTTACCACTGCTTGGTTAACACATTAGAGGAAGATATATTTTTTAGGAGGAACTAATGGCGCACTATGCTATAAATAGAATTAATTTCTCAAGGAATATCTCAAGAACTTGTGAAGTAACATCTTGTATTCAGAAAATGAGAAAAAATAATTGTTGACAAACTAGAGGCAGGAAACTTGGAGTTAATACAATCAATGCCCATATTTAAGCTTCAGTTTCCACCACACTCCTAACCGTAAAGGAACAATGAGGATATCACTGTAAAAAACTTAAGAGTAGATCCCTGCTATGATCAGATGGGTTTGGCTAGGGCAAAACAATGAGAACAAGACAATTGACAAATCATACAACAAGAAAGGACGACCTTAAAGAAAATAACGTGTTTCATGCAATATATTTAATAATATACCAACAGTTCAGGGAATAAGTATTGGTATCAACTTCCAAGGTAAAATAAAAATAGTTGAATCATTATAAAGGTCTCTTGTGGGTGTTCCACACTTTCTTGCAATTGTATACAGTAGTAAAATATCCGATCTATTAATATTCAATATTCTATAGTTTTCTTATATATATTGACTACAGTAACTGCAGATACTCAACTTAGACCAATGTATATCATGAACTGTCATCCTCTTTATGTATTTGAGAAGATTTGTTTACTCTACCAATGGCATCCTAAGTGTTGGTTTATAGGCCAGAAGTTTAGGAACTCTCTGTTGCACCTACAGTTTTCTATGAGAGAATGCTCAACCACTAATGAAGTAAAACTAAGTGAAAATTTAGTGATTCGGTAGGTCCTTATTTCAAATTTTAGTATTGAAGTTTGCGAAAACTCGAAAAATGTGGCAAGTTTAGAATCAGAAAACACAGAAAACAAAAACTATCAAATCACAAACAAACAAAAATGTTAAAATCCAATATGTTTGATGTAAATTAGGAAACCCAAAGAAACAACTAAGAATGAAGGTTTCATTTACTACTAGTGGACAGCGGTAGCCGCCAATCATCACAATTCAAAATTCCACTGGGCCATTGCACTTGCAAACATTGTCAAACAATAAGGTGTGCTACAATGGGAGCGTGGCCACTCAAGCTTAGAAAGCTGACTAGTTAAGACAAGTTACACAAGTTCCCAACTTCCCATAATATGATGAAGAAAACTAATGTAAACAAAAAATACAACAAATTAGCCATGATGTATTTGACACCATGTTTCCATGACAATGTCTGATGAACCAACATTGTGGGATTGATATGGTGGCTTATGATAATCTAGTGAAACCTTATCCACATCATAGTTTCCATGAAAATGAATGATGTGCCCACATTGTGGGATTTATATGGTGACTTATGATAGTGTGGCTAAACCTTAGCCCAACTATTGAGGCAAGTGCTAACTATTATCCAAAGGCCAATGCAAAGTAACCATACGAGAACCTAGAAATGTTGGAATCCTAGCCTTCTTCAGCTTTGAAGTCATTATGGAAAAGAAAGTACTGAATGTAGAAGTGGTTTAAATGAACAGTTGAGATTCAGATATTACTAGAAAGGCACAATAGAGGATGCTGCAAATTGGCCTTTGTAGAGTTTCCTCACAAAAACGCTACAGGGAGGAGTCTCTTTTCACATAGAAGGCTTTTGCTAATGAAGCAATGAGAAACTTTGATGTTTAATTCTACAATCATGAAGAAATATTTTTAAATAGTGAATGAGTTTGCACCAATGTCATTAGAATCTATATTCTATAGTATCGAAATGGAAATGAGTGTGATACATTGTTTTCAATTGAACCATTCAGTGTAGATTGATGATATAAGGCAATATGAATATATTTCTAAGTCATAAACAGTCCATTTCTTAGATTGAAATCAGCATATACAGTGAGAAAATAAGGGCAATAGAACCTAGTTTTGAGGCTTATAAATAAGTGGCATTATCAGTTCTAAAGGCAGAAATGGACCAGGATTGGCCCCTTGAATTATGAGCTTAATTTATGGAGTACAATGATCCCTTCCTCATTCTAAAAACTCAGCGGAATTTATGGCTCTCTTTTTCTCCTAAATGACACCCTCTGCACACATGTAATTAAGGCATCTCCATAGCCCATGCACAGAGATTGTGATAACAGCCAGAAGAGGTTAAATCAACCCACAATAATGCTATAGCCAACAAGGAAATTTGTCCAGTAGCTCGTCCTTAAACACAATGTCACTCTCAGAAGGTACGAACTTCATCACATGAGAAAAATATCAATCATGCCTTCCAGAAACACGGCCACAAGACAAAGACCAGATTTGAGCTCCCTTGTGACTAGTTATTGTACTTCATTTTTTACAGAATTTGGCCAACTCAGTGTAAGAATGAATATGGCCCTCTAGAGTGGAGAACTTGATCCCTTGGAAAAAATTAACTTGACCCACGGGATAGAGGATTTCAACCTCTTTCACATTACTAAACTTGTTCTTCCTTGAAATGAACTTGACCAGCAATGAATAGGATGAACCCAACCCTAAATGAAATGTTCACTTCTTTTCTAAGCATTATTGAGAGGTCAAATACTTATAGGTTGGTGTCAACAATCCCAGCTACATTGATCCACACTTTATGTTTATGCCCAAAGATAGCCTTGCCAGCAACAAAGAAGCTCTTTGTACGTAGAACTTTCAAATCAAGCACAAACTAGCATATATGGTCATTGATAATGGAAACCAAAATAACCTTCTCTTGCTTTAATTGTAAAAGGAACTCAATTTACCATACTCAACTCATCCACAATCACATTAGCTTGGATGGGTCAAAGATGCACATTAGCTTGTGCTAATCACTTGACAATATATCTGAATGTTGCTAGAAGATGGAAATATTTTTCCCAATATCTTATATGTTCTTACAAACAAAGATGAGAAGACTTATGGAAATAATATGATGATAACAAGTGTAACTAATTGCATAAATTAGGGGCTTCTTGGTTCAACCTTAGGCATGTGCCCTCTTTCAATCCTAATATTACTTGGAATTATTTCTATGGTGCATGTCAAATGTTGGGTGATTATGTTGCTGGTATTGTCCTTCATTATAATTATGATCATTAATTATAACTCAATATTGGAACTGGTAGAGGTAATAATATTCGTGCAAGGTCAGTAGCCCTTTAGGCCCTATTAAATTTTTCTATGGTTAAAGGTGTTCAGAATCTTCAAGTTTCCGAAGAATCAAAGTGGTAATGAGAGTTTTAACGGATTTGTGTCATTGGATAGTTTGGTTCTATCTCACTGGCAGCACTAAGTTAAGGAACTCCAAGAATCTTTTCATTCAGTTTCTATTCAATATGTTCACATAGAATTTAATTCTCAAGAAGATCATCTTTCAAAGGACCCCATTGCAATCAACAAAGGCATTATGCATGGCAAAGCGGTTTTGGTTTCAACTTTCCCAGAAATACTGTTTTAAAAGAATTTTACAAGCAGTTTTAAGATATTATTTTGGGTTATCTACAATGTTATCACTATAGCTAGAAATGTCATTTTGATCTTCAACGTTTATTAGAAGGATGTTTTTCAGAATCTGATGATAATTTGGAAGTTGTCTAAAGGGAGATCTTATGCGTAGGCACAAATAATGTATAATTTCATTTCTACTTGAAATAATAGATGCCAAATATACATTTGGTTTCTTGGAAGAAAAAAGACACAGAAATGAGGAAAATTCTATGTGGAAGAAGATATGCATTTTTCTGTTGGTTTCCATTTTCAAACAACTCTTTTTTCATTTACAAACCTGACTCCTTTCACCATGGTTCTTTAGATGGTTGTAAAGACATAATTTTATATTCATACTCTTTGTTTGCTTTAGTTATTATTGGAAGAAGCAGAGTGACTAGTCCTCTGGAAGAGCCAAACAAGGAATTTATTTTCCAAGAAAAAGGCTTTATATTCAATATTTCAAGTGTGAAATAAACATATACATCAAACCACCAATACATGATCAAAAAAAAAATAGTCCTAAGGCTTAACTATAGAAATATATGTTAATTGAAGTTAGAGATGGAAGCATTCTGCTAAATTTGGAATTTTGGCAAAAAAACCCACATGTGAAGCAAAGGGGCAATCTCACTTAAGAAAATTCTCTAATTTTATTATAGTCAAAAATATCAAATCTAACAAATCTAACTAAGCATGCATGGATATTTTATCTCACTATGACTTCAATTCAGTGAGGTAGTTTGACTCGAGTTTAAAAGGCCAGTTTTCTTAAGTTATAGATGTCAATTAAGCTTGAGTTCGGTGAGGAAGTTTGACTTGGGTTCAAGGAGCCAGTTTGCTTGAGTTGAAGAGTAGTTTGATCCTATAAAGAGAAGATAGCAAACTTGGTAAATACGTCATTATGCACTAGAAACATTTTGTGTTTTGAGGTCAGGAAAATAGTTCTAGATCAGTGCTTGAGGTCAGGGAGAGCACATCACTTAAGGAGGCCAAGATACCTTGCATAAGGAGGGAGTTCTCTCTGGTTTTTTGTGGTGTTTTGTGGTGTTTTGTTAATTGTAGGCTTGTGTCTTTATGAATTTATTTTCTGTTACAAATTCATTAGAATACTTAGTAAATTTGATCAGTGAATTTCACAGTTCAAATTAGCATCTCAGAACATTGTTCAAATTAGCAGTTGGGTATTATAAAAGTAACAATTTTTGCTTCTATCCTATTACTACTTATTACATTCACCATAGGCTCCTAGTAGGTAACCTTCAGAAAAAGGACTCATTCATCATGTTGTTCGCTAAAAGGGTCCAATACATTAACAATAAACAAAACCATATTTTTTTTAATGAACTTCAACTACAAAAGTGGCCCTGCGTCAATACAGGACTCTATCAGAAATTGAGACCTTTGAACATTCCCCAATATCCTACTTTGGATTTTTACCCTCATGCGTAAGAAATATTATTTTATGTAAATAATCAACTAGGGAGTTGAATGCTCACCAAACATGAAAAATGAAACTTCATCAAAGAACCTCTTAACCTCCTGCACTTGGGTCGTTATAGGTTCTAAGGTTAGACTATCAATTTTGTATTCATTTTTTGCCCAGTTTAAAATTAGTTTCAAATCTCTGAAGACTTCCAATTTTTTGAAGCCTTTAGTTGCAGTTATTTTGAAGAGGAGCCACATGGAAATTAGCTCAGCCCTATTATATGTACAATTTCCAGCAGCTATGTTACATCATTTTTTGGTCATCTAACTTGTTATTATTAGATGGACCAAAGTACACCATGTAAGACCAATTTTACCCTAAGTAAAATTTCTTTCACTATGAAAAATAACTTAGTAAACACATTTATTAAGTTGTTTATGGTCTAAACAGGAAACCCCGTGAGGAAATATTGAATAAATCCACATTTTTTTGATTTTCCTCAAGGAATAATTAGTTAAACAGTGGTAAAATTAATATTCCTGGTCATATTTAACCTAAAAGAGGAAAATTAATTAGATAAATCATTATTTATCTTATTATTTTCTAGGAATAATTATTTAAACCTTATTTAAATAATATTTCTTGTTAAATTTGACTAAATCATTTATAAATAATTAAATATATCACTATTTATTTGATTATTACTCAACCACGTCCTTAAAATAATAAATAAATCATTTATTTATTTATTATTTCCAAATAAAGGGATTTGACCAAATTCAAATTCCTTTTCCCTCCAGCTAATATAATAAAATATTCCATAAAAGTTGGATCTTGATTTGGTTAATAATATTTTAATTATGTACCAATATCTAGACTAACTCAATATTTTGTTATAAATAGAAGGGTTTTTCCATTCACTCACTACCTTTTGTTGCCTAAAGATCACTCTAGATCTATACTTTTGGTCTGACTTTGATCTTCCATCATTGTCATATTTTGCTATCATTTTTCTTGTGAGCTCCCTTTGAGTTCCATTTTTTTTTGGGTTTCTACACCATCAAGGGTGTTGACACCTAATCCTAAGGGATTGGGTGAGATTGCATATTATTGTAATTTAGTAAATAAGGAAGGCCAAGAGACATTGGGAAGTGAATCCCAATAGCCTCACCTCCATGTATAAGTACACACACAATCTCCATCTAAATTCATATTCGGTTTTGCAGAGTTACCTCCTAGTCTGACATGGTATCAGAGCCAGTCCCATTTTTGGCATTCTTTCCTTTGGTGTAACTCCCTCATGTTCTGCATTTTTTCAGACTGTCATTGTGCATTTAGTTTTCTGTTTTACTGATCCTGGCATTCTGGCATTCTGGAATAATTCTGCATTTTTTTTTTGGCAAATTCTGACTCATTTCAGCTCTGTACATTTAATTTTACTGTGCAATTTTAATTTTTTTACAATTTCTCTCACCCTCACAGTCGCTCTCAGCCCCCACCCCCTCACAGTTGCTCTCAGCTCATAGTCCTCATAGCCCATGGCCCCTTGAACCCCGCCCCCTCACAGTTGCTCTTAGCTCACAATCCTCACCCCTCACAGCCCCTCCCCCTAACCCCTCACAACCCCCGCCCCCTCACACAGCTCTCCCCACTCAACCCTCCCTCCCTACTCATGACCATCCTCCCCACCAGCCTCCCCATCCCCCTCACCCACTCTCCTCATCCCCGCTCACCTCCACTCCCTCCCCGCTCACCTGCACTGCCTCCTCTTTCACGGCTGCCCTCGCCACCCGCTCTCCCCATCCCCCTCACCTGCCCTCCCCTCCCCTCTCATGGCCGCTCGACCCTCCCCACCTGTTCACGGCAGCTCGACCCTCCTCTCCCGCTCCTCCCAACCGACCCTCCCCCTTCCCTTCCGTCCCACACAGATCTTATCTGCATTTTTTTATTCAGCCTCTTATTTTAATTTTTTTTACACAGTTTGGCCTCCCCCATAAATTACCTCCCCTGGTACAAACCTTCCCCAGAAAATACCTCCCCTGGTACAAACCTTCCCCAAAAAATTACCTCCCCTAGTCAAAACCTTCCCCAGAAAACCCCTCCCCCATAAAATACCTCCCTCAAATAATACCGATGTTTTTCCCCAAAATGTTTTCTTACAAAAAATATATATATATATTTGTAGAATTGAGTTTTTACAGTGACAGCAAAGTTTTTTTTCTTCAAAAGAATGCATTCTCTCATATCTATTGTAGGATTTGTTCTCTCCAGCAAGGAGAACTATCCTGAATGGTCTTATAAAATCAAGCACACTCTCATTTTTAATGAGCTGTGGAGAGGAATTTGTGAAGGAGAAGGAGACCTTCCACCAACAAAGCCCACTGCAGACAAGGAGATCGCAATTTGGGAAAAAAAGAACTGCAAGGCCTATGCATTGATTGCAGCTTCCGTAAATGAAGAGGTGATTCACCAAATTACACCATTTTTTAATGCCTATGAAGCCTTGAGCAAGCTAAAATAACTCTATGACTCACATTTAGAACTTGAAATTGTTCAATTAATGATTAAGCTATCCAGTCTTAAATTGACAAATGATGACCCTCTTGCTTTAGCTTCAGAAGTAAGATCTATCATGCATGACATTAAGAACACTGGTGTAGAAGTTTATATACCTCTCATAGCATATGTTAAGGCATTGTATCCGACTTACTCACATTATCTTGAGTCATTGCAAGTAAATGGAAACCTCGTGAAAATCACATTTTATTCCCTTGAGAAAAAGTTTGCAGAAAGAGAGAAAGCTTTTGGAAAGATGACAGCCCCTATGTCTTCTGAAGAGGTTGTATGATTTTCAAAAAGAGAGAATATTCATGCTCAATATTATTCCAGAGGAAGAGGTGGCCAAAGAGGAAGAGGAAGAAGAAATTTCAGAGGAAGGGGGGGCAGACAAACTCAAACTGAAAAATCTGATCTTCATTGCATACGCTGCAATAAAGACTGGCATGATTCATCTACATGTAAGATGCCTTGGGATAAAATTGAGCAGAAAAGAAATGAATAAAAAGGTAAAACTCATGATAGAGACAAAGGTAAAGCACCTGAATCCTCTCATTATGTTGTAGCACATTGTAACAATGGAGTAATCGAAGACGTGTTTGATGTTTCATTTACTTGTTGGAGAAATGATTGGTTGCTAGATTCTGGAGCAACATGTCAGACATTTAGAAAAGATTTTTTTGAAGAATTTACTGACAAAGTTGATGGAGCAGTATACTTCGCAAATAAATCCAAACTCAAGCCATCATAGCTTGGCACAATCAAGCTTAAGTTGCCTGGTCTTCCAGATCTTCTTCTACATGAGGTTCTATACTTCCCTGAGTTGAGGAGAAACTTGCTATCCTTGGTCCACATCTGCCAGCGAGGACACTCCATTCACATGTTTGATGGCAAGGTTGAGGTCAAAAAAGCATCAGATCGCTCACTTGTCATGGAGGGAATAGAAGAAGGAAGACCCTTAAAGCTGCAAGGTTCCTCTGCTCATGCACAAAACTTTGCATTTAGTTCGCATCATGATGAAGGTAAATTCCCATCAAGTCTCTTATGACATGCTATATTTGGACACTTAAACTATGACAACCTTCGATTTTTGAAGAAAAATGGTGTTAATGGACTACCTGCAATTTCTAGGAAACTTAAGCAATGTGATGCTTGTATTCTAGGAAAGCATAGCAAACAGCGATTTCATGATTCACATTCCAGAGCACATAGAAAAATTGAGCTTATTCATTCAGATCTATGTGACCCTATGCCTATTTCTTCTACAAATGGAAATAAATATATGATGACATTTATTGATGATTACACCAGAATGTTTTGGGTTTACTTATTGAAGAACAAATATGATGCTTTTCAAACATTCAAAAATTTTCGTGCATGGATTGAAAATGATGCACAAACTCATATTGGCTCTTTGTGTACTGATAATGGAAAAGAATACACTTCAAATGAATTTGAAAATTGTCTTCATCAACATGGGATCAAACATCAAATAATTGTGCCCTATAATCCCCAACAGAACGGTGTAACTGAAAGAATGAACAGGACAATTTTAAATATGGTTCGCTCCATGATATTTTTTAAGAATGTAAAATTGATGTTTTGGGTTGATGCAGTTCTATGTGCTATATACATAAAGAATAGGTGTCCTTAAAATTCAATCAAAAACAAAACTCCTTATGAAATGTGGCATGGCCACATTCTTTCGGTAAAGCATTTCAGGGTCTTTGGTTCCACCTGTTATGCTTTGATACCCAAGGTACAAAGGAATAAACTTGGTGCTAGAAGTCAAAAATGTATCTTCTTGGGGTATTCCAATACCTCCAAAGGATATCATCTCTATTATGAATTCAATAAGAAGTTTTTAATAGCAAGATATGTTATATTCCTTGAATCTTCCATTGCAATATTCCTAAATTAGCATGCAGCTAATTGGAATATTAATTTTGCTCTTATCATTTAGTTAGATGAATAAATGGGTAGGGAGACCCATAAACCTCTTTTGTAGGAATAAAATCCCTCTTAAATGTGAAAATGGATCATCTTCATAGCTGGATAAAGCACCCTCATGTGTGAATAGGGGCTAATGCATGTGGACAAGGTCAAGTTTGACCAAGTCAACCGCGCAGTTTTGGAGGGAGATTGATTGCATGATGGTGGAAACCCTCATGAGTGGGACCTAGGGTGAGAAGGCTCACATTTTTTTAAGGAGGAGGATTTCAGCCATAGGATCTTATGTTATGGATTATTGATTTTGTGGTCTACATGACTATTTTCATTCTTCAGTTGTTTAGTTGAGATTGTTGTTTTGTTTAGCATCGGGTGTTCCCAATCGCGAATCCCACCTCTTCCATTGAGGAGCTCTTGGAGGAGTCTTGTACTATCATTTCCACATTCCATCATTCTTTCGAAGCTTCAGTCTTTAGCTACAGCGCAGTTTCTGTTCAGATTTTTTTTTTTGCGGGGTGTTGTAGTGGAGGGTTGAGAAACCCACTTTCTGAGCTAGTTTTCCATAGGAGGAAGGATTCCTTCTCTTGGGAGATCAGCAAGGAGGTTTACTAGGCATATTTAACATTTTTGGCATCAAGCCAACCTATCCCCATCATTTACAGCGCAGTTTCAGCTAGGAATTGCATTATTTTATAGTGTTGTTGTAGTGGGCAACCTAAAAATGGCCGAAAATCCAAAGTTAAAATCTGGCTAACCCATTTCTAGGTTTTTCTGGGTGTTTTGAGTAGAATATGTGGTTAAAATCTTGGATCATTCTGAGCACGCTAAAAACCTTCCACACATGTTTATTTGCCTCAGAAGTAGCAGGTTCCAACAGCAGCAGTTTCCTCAGCAGTAGTGGTTTGCTTTCTGTTGAAGGGATCATCCCTTCATTGAGAGATTCTTTTTGGAGGATTTCTTTCAGATCTACATCAGATTCAGCCACCTCCTTCATTGAGCTTCAGTTGTAGTGAATATTCATCCCTAGGGCTTTAGATCCACCATTCATACTTTGTGTATTTCCGGAAATCCTTCCCGGGTTCTCTTGGAAAGGTGTTTAGGAGGCTAGATCTTCACTCCTGGCATTATTTGAGTTATAAAATAGCATATATACATTGATGTATCTTTATGCAGAATTTTATGCCCTAAAACTGCACTATCATGGCTCATGGCACTTGTATGGTAGTGTTTTTACATGTATTGACATATTTTCTTACAGGAGGTTTGTTTTCTATTGCTTGAGTGATTAGATCCTCAAGGTCTTGAGCCTATTATTTGCTAATATGTTTAATAATATGGTTGTACATTTTTCTCATATTATGGTGTGTTGATTAATTCATTGTTCTTTCCACTATTATGTTCATATATTATTGCTTCCCCATTCAGGAATATTACATTGGTATCAGAGCATAATCTTGGCTCAGCCTATGAGTTTCAGCCAATATGCTATAAAAAGAGATTATAATGATGGAGAGAATGAGCTTTGTCTCATCACTTTTCAGATCCATGAAGAGCCTCTCCAATGAGGTTAAGCAGATACAAGAGGAAAGATACAATGACACCACTAGAGGGTTTCAAGAAGAGGGAAGTCCATGTACTTCCTATTCTCAGAAGAAAGAACCGATGTTGCAAAGAACTTCAAAGCAATACACTATGCCCTTTCCTTTTGAGGAAGAAGACAAGAAGCATAGAGAGGGAGGGCACTTGGAGCATGAGATCCTAAGCAGATACTTGGCAGAATATAAGTCTCAACCTAGATCTTTCAAGGAGACTCTAACTCTTCCACAATTTATTCATCTTGGAGAAGAAAGGAGGCCTTGCATCAATAGGAAAATGAGGGGCAATAGATTTCTATTGTCTACTTTTTATGGGCTATCCACAAGTACAACAAGGGCTTGGGTAATGAAGCTAGATGCATTATTCCTACTACATCTAGTGGTAGAAAGAGAGGTTGTCGAGATTGCAGCACTGCTCCTTGAGGGTGAAGAAAACATTTGGTGGTTCAGCCATTTGAGTCATGCAAGAGTGAGTGCATTTGCAGATTTTACTCAAAGGTTGATCAAAAAATTTGTCAAGAAGAAATCAGAGGAGGAGAAGCCTTCACCACCATTTGAGGAGACTTGTACCAGTGCTGATACAAATATGAAAGAGCAGCCATCATCTTTAGCAGTTGGGGGAGCCATCACATTGGAGGAAAGAACCCTTGTAGCCATACAAGATATTCCCAAGCTACATCAAGGTATGCATAAGTTTCCACTTTCTATTATTTCAGCACATTTTATGGAGGGTGGTGGAAAAATTCCATTGCATGACCAAGGGTCAAAAGATATTGCTGATTTGGAGTAGAAAACTTTCACGGCCTTGTGTAGCCTTGGCTTGTTCAAGGAAGGGATAAACAATCCTCCTAAATATTCATTATTGAGATGCACACAACTTCGGGAGTTGGGGTGTGAATTTTTGGAGGATAAGATGAGCATTGCACAACCCTATGAGGAGGTTTACCTTCAGCATATTTGGATCCTCATGGATTCAATATGGTCATTGGTGAGGAGTCTTCATTAGGAGATCTCTAGGAGGTTGCATTTCAACATCCCATGAAATGTAAGAGTAGAAATCTGATATGGGAGGATGGTATTCTCCATTGGAGGAATACCAAGGTGGAGCATGATAGGAGACACCCACAGTTGGATGAGAGGGTGCGGATGGTAAGCAAGAGGGTGGTGAGTCACCTACATATCTATGACACAGAGCAGCAGGAGGCATGGCTGCATTGGCTACTCTTGAAAGAGTTTGGCCATCATGTGACATATCCTTCTTCAAAGAGTATGTTAGTGGAGGGAACTTGGCAGGGCACTTACATCATATGGTGTTGGCAAGGAAAAAGGTCTTGGGCAAGACCCAGGTTCAGGATGGAGGCCAACAAGGTTTTTCGCAGTAGTCTAGCACAACATCGGAATTTTCACCCTGCTCCGAAGAGCAAAGAGTCTCACCCGAGGTGTGTCGCAACCTTACTAAGGTTAAGATCAGATCAGGTATCGATCAAACACAACATATCCTAAAACCCACAAGACTACGTGCTACAAATAAGTGTAAATACTCTATAAATGACAATACTCATCAATGCATTCAGGACGGAAAAACAAAATTTAAAGTAACCCGCAAATTCAACTAAATCAGAGACACAGTACTCAACTTAGAACATCAAACTTAAAACATAAGCTTTTGCATTAGTTACAGTGCTCCTCAGAGCGATCCTGGCAGAATTGATTACAATAGTGTCACATATGATAGAATAGAATGAACAGAGAGAGAGAGAGAACAGAACGAACAGAACAAACAGAGCTCTCCTACGGCTCCTATTCTCTAATCCCTACTGCGCTAACCTCCTGTCTCCACTGGCCAGCTGTCTATTTGTTCCTTTTCCTACGCAAATGACAGTTCTCCCTTCCTTTCCATTCTAGCATTTTTTGCATCTCCCTAATCACTGGGCATTCCAATTCTTGTTCTCTGTTGCTTCCTTCTGCCATTTTTTCTTGTCCCACAACAACTGCGCGACATGCTCTTCGATTCTTCGCAACCGTGACAGCTCTCTGTCTATCATGGTTGCGTTCTACCACCTGTTATTCACAACTCAAAACCCATTTGATTTCAAAAAAAGGTCCCCAACAGGCCCCAACCACATCCTATTGACTCGTCCAAAGTAAATTATTTCCTACTGCCTCAGTCTCCATCTGTTCACTTGCCTTTGTGTCCAGTTCTGTCTTCTCCCTTACTTCTTCCTGTCCAAACAAGGGCCCCAACTCAAGGACCTTCGTTAGCACTGATGCTTTGAGTTCTTTGAAGCTAGCAATGGCCTGTTGCCATCCCTGCATGAATAGGTCCATTTCTGTAGTAACTTGGGTAACTTCTTTCTCCCCTGAGATGGTTGGCAGCTTACCAAATACGTTATTAATATGAATGTTGGCCTCAGCGGCCATTTGTTGCATTTCTTGGGCAGTAATATTCACAAGCTACCTTAGCTCCCGGAGAGCTTGTTTGGTTGTTGCCGAATGTTCCTCAATTTGTTGTATGTTGACCTCCATCTCTTCTCCTTGATTGTACAAATGATCAAGTCCGTCGGGGTTTGTGGCTTCCTTAATCTCCTTTGACACCTGTTGTAATTGTGCCGAAATTGGATGTGATTTCAAAGTGAGTGAGGTTGAACACTCATGTATCCCTTCAGTAGGTCATACGCTTCCCTTGCCGCAGTACTTAGATTTTCTTGCATCTCGGCTATTTGGTTCTATATTTCTGTTATCTTCTTCGTGTAAATGACCGTTGGGTCTGGAAGCGCCGGCCTTGTTGCCAGTGCTGCTTTTAGTTCCTTGTTTTCTTGACTGAGGTTCGAACAGGCCACTCGGATGTGAATGGATCGTCCGACTATGTCACTATCTGATATATCATCTGGTATTTGAGTGTTGTGAGCCGTTACCGTGGGCCAAATATCTCGGAAGACCTTGGTCATCATATCCAGTTGGCTTTGTAAGTTTTCTTTCTCTATCTTCAGTTGTTCGCGCTCTTCTGTAAGCGTGATGATTTGTACCTGTTGTTGCTCGAATTTCTACTGGAGTTCTGCTTGAAGCCCTTCGGCCTGTTATGTTTCCCACTGAATAAATTTGTACAAATGCGTCGTTCCCCAGGTCTGCATGCTTTTAGCTCTGGAGATATCTTGATTTGGTTGTCTCTCTTGGAGCGGTTGACCGCTCGCAATGGACTTGGATGAGTGCTCCTGTAGTGAGTGTGGTGGTGTTGGTTGCGGCAGTGGATTATTTGGGTTTCCCATGTTTAGAGTGGGTTGCATTTGGTGAAATATCAAATTGGCTTCCTGAAACAGGTTCAGCTCTTCAGACGGAGGTGTTGTATCTGCAATAAAATATCCCCCTTGAGTTAAAAGGTCTTGGAAAGTGACCTGTTCAACTAGGGTTTGGTTAACCTCAGGTATCAATGATGTATCGGAGTTAACTTCAGCCTCGGTGTCCCAGTTTGTTTTACTTTTTTCTCTGACTGGGTTAGATATGGTGGCTGATGTGGAGGGTGTGCGAGTTGGATGGTCTTTGGAGGTGAATGAGGTGTGGGCCGATGAGTGGTGAGTACGGGGTAGATATACACAGATATTTAAAAATGAATAGGGGTTGAGTAGAGGTAGTTCCTGAGTTACTTGGAGTTCTATTACTGGCTCTTCTTGGATTCGGGCCCCCGTGTCTATTGGTTGCGTTTGATCTTCCCCTGTAAGATCAACGACCTGGCTAGAAATTGTAAATTTTTCCTTCTTAGCCTTTGGTGTAGTTACGGGTGGCTTTGAGGCTTTACTCTTTTTTACAGGAACTGTGGTTATTGTTGCTGGTGAATTAAACAAACTAAGGGGTATGGTCATGACTATGGGGACTGTGATGGAAGAGGATGTAGAATTTGAGGCCTAAAATTCCGTAAACATGGGAAACAATGAGGAATCACTTATTAGAGTTTGAACTACCCGGTTAAAGCTTTGTACCTTTGTATTCAACTCCTCGAGTATTGGGGTTAGTTGTAGTCACGAAATTCTGGCCATCGCTTCCTCTGATTTTTCTCCTGGTAATGGATCCGGCAGCATGCCATCAAATGAATAGACATAGACTCCGCTTCTGACCTCTATTGCTACCCCTGGTCATGAACATACTTCTGTGTGGAAAGTTCGCTCATCGATTTGAAACTTCAACATCTTCATCTTGAAGGTCAATCTTGGCACACATGCTGGCCTAATGTAGGTTTTCTTATGGATAACCCCAAACCATACTTGCGTAGAATAACTGTCCAGCAAGTTTCTTGGAATTCTCTGCTGACTCATCGCGACATCCACCATCTGGTTGTACCATAATTTGAATGCTTCCTCGTTCACCTCCTCGGTGTTGGGGTCCCCTGATGCTTTCCAGGGTGTGAACTTCATTGCTAATGGTTGGCCTGTTACAACTTCCAGAGGTTGTTTGATTCCTGTAAATTTCCATTTCCACATTTCCAACACCATGACAAGATACCCGTAGATGAACCTAGTGGCCCTCTTATAGTTGTCCTCACAGGCTTCGAATAATTCATTAAGTAGAAATGAAAACCAATTTAGTTGTGCCCCCTGGATATAGTGCTCCGCAACTGAGATGGTATCCAGCGTGCACTCCCCTTTTGTGTAATGTCTCATCTTTTTGCTTGAAATAAGATAGCAGGAAAACTTGACCGATGGCTTGTTGATCAAGTCTATCTTGGCCCATTTTCCCCCTCTCTTGGTGTCGTACTTCTTATAGTAGTCACCATCTCCTGCTTTCTTCACTCTCTTGGACACATTTTGGAATGTCGTGGAGATGTCTCTCCCTTCTTGTGAAAGCCCGGTTAACCTGTAAATGTCTTCCACATGAATTGGTATTTCTCTTCCCAGCCATAGCAACCCATTGTGGATTCCGCTCAGCAGAAACTTGGTGCACTGCATCACAGCCACTGTAGTGTCGAACACTAGAATATTTCTTAGTTCAGTATAGTGGATTTCTACACACCTCTTAACTCTAGAAGTACTCTTGTTGCTTCCTGTCCCTCTTCTATGGCATAATTCTCCATGTAGACATGTTTCTTCATCGTTGAAAATTGGAAGGAGTCAGTTAGGTCAGTATCAATCAACGACGCGCTATCATATTTTCCCACCAGGGACTCCATTTTCTGGACTCTTTCATCGAGCTCCTGCTCAACAACTGCTGGCGCTACTCTGTTCATTTTATCTCTTCTCTAGTACACTTGCAGAGCTACTCCTTCTCTTTCCTTATGAATTCCTGCTTCGGAATATCTCCTCTGCTCTTCCTCTGGTGATTTTTCTCTTTCTACTGTTGTTGTTTATGGTTCTAACTCGGACTTCTCCGGCATTCTCACTCTTTCTTTCATGCCAGTTATGTAAGTAACCGGCACACATGAGGTTGATAAGACCCCATAACTAATTAATTTTCCATCCCTTCCCCCACGGCTATAATCGTGTGATTAGTTACTGGGCTGAGGTGGGTTCTGACAAAGCTAACTGTGGCTTCAAGATTTGGGCAGACATGATGGGTAATGATTATGGCCTATTATGGAAAAATTATTGCGGTATGGATGATGTTAGTTATGGCAATTACTTCTCAAATCTCGGTAATCCTACCAACTAACATGGGTACTATGAGTCATGATGATGGAATTATGTTCGACACGCTTTTTCTCTGACATGGATGACACGCTGGACACTACCCTCCCCCCGACCACAATTGGTTGCATTGCGGTCTCTGCATCGCAACTTTGAATTTTTATTGTGCTTTAACATTTCTTTATTGGGAAACATATCTAAGCTCTTCTCGAGTGCGAGAGAGTTATTGAATCTATCTAATCTAACCTAATCTACCCTATTGACTCCTCTTTGTTGCGAGAGTTATTGAAAATGAAATGCGGAACTTACTCATGATAGGGTTTCAGGTGTGCGCCGTTCACCCATTCTGGTAGTATCTGGCCGTCTAGTTGTGCTAACTGAACTACTCCTGAATCTTTGATTTCTATTATGTAGTACGGTCCTAGCCAATGAATTTTTAGTTTACCTGGGAACTTCTGGTACTTACTGTCATAAATTAAAACTTTTCCGCCGACCCTGAAAGTCTTGCGCTTGATATGGCAGTCGTGCCAAGATTTTTGTCTCTCTTTCTGGACAGTTTGGTGGAATTCTACTAAAAACTTGTCTTCTTCTAGCGCCTATAGTTCGTGTAATCATTCCTTTAACAAGTCTTCCTCTGATAGTTCCCCTTGGAATTTTTTAGTGAAATGTGGTTCTTCTTCTTCCTTGAACCTGGCTTTCAATGCTGCCGCAACTTTGTCCCATCGCAACAGTGAGTTGTGGTGGTTATTCCACCACCTTGCTGATGTGGATTGTAAGGCCATATCCATGAGTGGGACCCTATGGTCCGCTGGCACCTTAAATTATATTTTGGCAATAAAAATATTCACAGCGTTCATATTTTACAACATTGGGTAATCTCTTACCTCAGTCTCGATCCAACTGATTCTTCCGATTTTGGCGCATATTCTTGTATTGGTCTCATATCCCCCTTGTTGCCAATCATCCCAGGCTATCCCCAAGACTAAGTCTGAGCTTTGAATACTTCTCCAACTCATTTATCCCCCCATTGTCGGATTGATATAATCTTCTCTTTTTCCTGTAGTCATCTGATATAGATGATCGAGAAGTTGAGCATCTTCTATGTTGTCAACAGACTCTGTGTATCAGGGACCTTGATATGGGTCGAGTGGCTAGGTGACCCTGACCTCCCTGTCCTCGAAGATCATTATTTCTTTCTTCAAATCTATTACTGTGTATTTTTCAAAATCCCAGTCGATCCTCAGTAATGTTGGATAGGGATATTTATCCCCCATAATGTCTATCACCTTGAAGTCCGCATATGTCTTTACTCCCGCGACATTGACTTCAACCTCCTCCAGTCTGCCTATGGGCACAATGCAGTACTGGTTTAACATACGGAGTTGTATTGGTGAATATGTCAGCCTCGGTCTTCCCAATGCTTCACATGTCTTCCTTGGCAATATATTTACATTTGAACCTAGGTCAAGCATGGTATCTTTAATCTGGAATCCCGCGACTTGAGTATTCACCCAGAACTCTTTTCCTGTCCTTCTCTTATTTCTCTTTACTCTTCGTATGTATTTCTGAGTGGTACCGCTTGAATCCCCTAGTCTCGTTGCCTCCTGTACCACCCTTTCCAGGTTCTTCTTTAACTATTCCAACATTAGTGCATTGTTAACAATTTTTAGGAATAGACAGAACCATTCTTCAATCATAGTAATTGTACTAACTTGGTTCTCGTTATCTTCCTTGGCCTGGGGTAACTCAATGCCTTTGCTTCCCCCAAGCTGGGCAAAGGTTTCCACTTCTTCTTTAAAGTATTGCTTTTGTCTTTCTAGCCTGAACAGTGGCTTTGGAGATGCTGGCCTTATCAATTTTATCGGTTCTGTCGTCTGTGCATCTGCTCCAATTCTTTTTCCTCCTCACGTCACTATGGCCACATTTGGCATAGCTTGAGCCTCTATTATTCTTGGCTTTGCATTTACCAAATTTGTTCCTCTTTTTCTGGCTCTTTCTTCCCATATTTTAATGAGCTCTAGGCAATATTTTGTTGCATGCGTGTTAACTCTGCACTGAGAGCACAAGGGTCTTCTAGGAAGTGGAAATTCCCTAGCTACGTGCCCTTCTTGGTCACAGTTGTAACATCGTACTGGCCCTCTTCCTCTAGCTCGGCCTCCTCTCATGCCTCCCCCTCGTCCTCTAGGAGCCTCGTTTACTCTATATGAGGGCCTGTCCAATTGTTCCACCAAGCAATTCAGAGCCCTACACTGCTCTATGTTGTGTGTGGTAGAAGCACAGAACTCACAGTGTATGTTGTTCGAAACGTTGGAGTATTTTTTCAATATTGGGCATAGACGGGGTGAATGACCCATGCTTTTGCATATTTCGTAATATTCAGTTGCGACTGAATTCTGTTGCGTGGGGAACCCTAGGTACTGGTGTTGTGGCGAATATAATCCTTGGGTGTTTATCTGCATAACACCTCCTGCTGGCGGAGCTCCCGGTGCCCCTGTTGCTGATGTTCCCACATTCTGGCCCCGCAACCGAGGACATTCGGTTACCACGTGTCCTTTCATTAGACAGTGCATACACCATACATTTGGCCTCGCTAGCCGCATTGGTTGAATTTCTTTCAGTTTCTCTGTTAGGCTAGCTATTTGATGTTGTAACCCCAGTATGGAAGGGTCCTGAGTTGATGCTCCTCGTTTAACTTCTTGCGGATATCCTGCCATGGCCTCTATCTTCATATCTTGATCCAATGCATCTTGTAGCATCTCGATCTTCTGTTGTGTTAATGGAGTTCTGGTTAATGGAAGAAGGGCCTTGATGAACCAATACCTCTGATAGTTCGGATCAATTGGATAGCTAAGTTTTCCAATCGCATCCTTGAATCTCCTCATTGGATCCCATGCAGTTTCCCCTTCTTGCTGCTTGATCTCCCACATTTCTAACAAACCGTGCTGATCTGTTTGGGGTAGTTTGAATTCCTTAATGAAATCCCTCTTTACATCGTTTATCACTGGGTTCTAATGAGCCTCAAACCACTTTATAAACTAGCGCAGAGCTCTCTCCCTGAGAGTAGTTTGAAATTCTATCAACTTACCTGCCTCTGGTGTCTGTCAAGCCCTCCATATGGCCTCGCAAAGGTACCAGTGTTGTTCCATGTCATCATTACCCCTCCAAGAGAACTCTAGGTATCGGTTAAATGATCCTGCCATGCTTCCTTGTGTGGGGGTACTAGGACAAAACCCCTGACTCCCGGTTGTGAAATGGGATTACTAGCACTGTTGCAAGTGTGTATTATTGTTGTAGACTGAACACTATTCAACTTACTCAATTCCCGTAACTTAACAAAAATTTCACCTAGTGGTCGATAGAGTACCAGGGGAAGGTCGGGACTAGAGCTACTTGAACTTTGTGGAATAGAGTTACCTAGGGTTATGGGTGTCGGCCCCTCTCGGAATAGCTGCTCCATCTCAACATGCAACTCCACGTCGGACGTTTCCTCGGGGCATGCGTCATCTCCATCGTACTCCTTTCCCTTCTCTATTTGCGTTGGGCTCCTATACACCTGCCGCACTTCCTTGATGGTCCCTCCTATATCTTGGGAACCCACCTGACCTTCCATCTCCCTTGTCATCTGAGGCGCCTTCTCTTTGTCTTTTCAATTCCTTTCCCATTTCTCCAACTCCTTCATCACCCTTTCTCGCCACTTCTCAGCAATTTGCGCCCTCCGATGTGCTCGTCGTTCCCTTAACCTATTGGAGGTATCGGCATCCATATCCTATTCCCCTTTTCAACGTACTTGTAGCATCCTTCCCTCATCTCCTTCACCTAGTAATAGAGGTTTAGGTATCCATCTCAGATTTTTGGAACTCCATTAATCCTTTGTCCACCATCAAAGCTTTGATCCATAGGGGGGTCTCCTTCAACAGCTCTCTACACAGCCCTGATCTGAATATGTCGTCCGCTTTCGAGAAAGACTGGTAGCATTCAGCTGCAAACTCCACTATGTATCCTTCCAAGGTAGATTGCACCTAGAAATATACAGCTCGGGTCAAATCGGTATCCAACAGATGGAGTGATACAGAATTTCTGCGAGTTTCTTTGGACTGTCTTGGCCTGTAGTCTCCACAACCAGTTGTAGAGCTCCTCTGGAAACTTTCCCCAGAAGATCTCGTAGATATCACTGGCAGATTCAGATAATAGAACCCAATTCTTAACAGCTTTCTCCTTTTGTTGTCTCACCTCCACTTGTTGAGCGATGAACTAATCTAGGTGATTATCCCACCAGTTTCATATTTCTTTCTTGAAGATCCGTGATACCATGATCTAATTCCAGAATGAAATTTTGGATCCCAGTAATGGAACCATTTGTTGGCAAGGAAAAATGTCTCTTGGGCAAGACCCAGGTTCAGGATGGAGGCCAACAAGGTTTTCCACAGTAGTCTAGCACAACGCCGGCATTTTCACCCTACTCCGAAGAGCAGAGAGTCTCACCCGAGGCGTGTCGTGACCTTACTAAGGTTAGGATTAGATCAGCTATCGATCAAACACAACATATCCTAAAACCCACAAGACTATGTGCTACAAATAAGTGTAAATACTCTGTAAATGACAATACTCATCAACGCATTCAGGACAGAAAAACAAAATTTAAAGGAACCCACACATTCAACTAAATCAGAGAGACATTCTGAACTCAGAACATAAGATTTTGCATTAACAACAAGAGATAGTTACAGTGCTCCTCAGAGCGATCCTGGCAGAACTGATTACAATAGTGTCGCATATGATAGAACAAAATGAACATAGAGAGAGAAAACAGAGCAAACAGAGCTCTCCTACGGCTCCTATTCTCTGATCCGTACTACACCAACCTCCTGTCTCCGCTGGCCAGCTGTCTATTTGTTCCTTTTGCGTAGTTCTTTTTCCTATGCAACTAACAGTTCTCCCTTCCTTTCTGTTCTGGCATTTTCTGCATCTCCCTAATCACTGGGCGTTCCACTGCTTGTTCTTTGTCGCTTCCTTCTACCATCTGTGCTTGTATTGCAACAGTCGTGCCACCTGCCCTTCGATTCTTCGCAACCGTGACAACTCTCTGTCTACCATGGTTTCATTCTGCCACCTGTTATCCGCAACTCAAAACCCGTTTGATTTCAAAATAAGGGCCCCAACATGTGGCAGCAAGGAGTTTGGTTGCATTGTGTTGATATGACATTCTTCATCTCAATCATCATATTTTCACCTCATGATTTGTATGATGGAGGTGTGAAGAGGCAGCAAGAGCTATTGTTGCTTTGGCTACTCTTGGGAGAGTATGGGCATAATTTTTCCCATAATTGGCATGATATTTCAGCAGAAAGGGATGGCACAATCAAAGTGCAAAGATGCTACCCTTCAACATTGGAGGATCAGGAGCTACTTCCACATAGGAAGGAGACTCCCACACATAGCATCATGATGGTGGATGACTTTGGCACATGGCATGTCAAAGAATGGGGTCATGGAGTGGCAAGAGCCTTATCAGGCCAAAAGCGTTGTCACTTGAGAGTATGCATCTATTGATGGAGTGCTCCAAGGGGAGTATGCATCCCTTTATTTCGTAGACCTTTATGAGGAGATTCTCATGGGAGGGCTCATATATGGACCTCACTTTCAGCCTACTCACAATTCATGGTAAGAAATGTCTTTATGTTCTTATTGGTCATTTCATAAAGTATTTGCATCTTCTCACCATCTATGTATAGTGCATTGTTCCATAAGGGGGCAAGATTATCTTTGGGTTTCATGGTCATTCTAGGACCAACATGTATGATGGAGATAGCCCTTCTTTGCATGACTTTGGGCAAATGTGGTTTTATTTTTTTTATTCTCAGCTGATTTATAATGCCATTTACTACCTCCTAGTAGATGAGCAAACATGCACAACTAGCAACTTGTTGGGAGACAACTTGCCACATGATGTTCTAAAACAGTAGTTGGTAAAACTGCGTTGTATCCACTAGAGAAACCATTGGTACCATCCAAATTTGCACATAACCTTCAGCATTTTTCTGATTTGGATACCACATGGTGATGATGTACCATTCACTTTGTATGGGATGGATTGGGCTCATGAAACTAGAGGAGGGGTCTTTGGAGATCCAGTTTCCCTTTTGTATCTTGAGGGAAACATTATTTCAACCCAATATCATCAGCAACTCTACACTTTCCATAAGTGGAGAGAGAGACATCGTGGGGTAGGCCATTTGGTCTACCATGTTAAGTTATGCATCCCACCTACATTGCAGGAGCCAAAGGTGGAGGAGTATTTATATGAGTAACCATTTTGGAGGGTGACTCATTTTGTATGGATGATAGCCTAGGGATGGGAGCTTCACATGGGAAATATGGTTCCCAATATAAATCAGAGTCTATGCCTCAAGAAGGCCTCTAGACAGCATATTGTTGCCTCTATGGGTATTTCACTTTTTCATGACGATAGCTATTTGGGATTGTCACCAAAAGCTAACCTGCATACTTGGGAGGAGCAATTTGGAGATTTATTGATGAGATAGCATCTTGTTCCTTGGAGGATATTATCATATGAGGATGTTACAGGAGGAGGAGAGGAGGCTCTTCAGTTCTATCCTTGCAGTTGCTTGAGGACAAGAAACATTTGGGAGGGGAGGACTATAATATTCCTAAATTAGCATGCAGCTAAATGGAATATTAATTTTGATCTTATCATTTAGTTAGATGAATAAATGGGTAGGGAGACCCATAAACCTCTTTTGTAGGAATAAAATCCCTCTTAAATGTGAAAAGGGATCATCTTCATAGCTGGATAAAGCACCCTCATGTGTGAATAGGGGCTAATGCATGTGGACAAGATCAAGTTTGACCAAGTCAATAGCACAGTTTTGGAGGGAGATTGATTGCATAACGGTGGAAACCCTAATGAGTGGGACCCGGAGTGAGAAGACTCACATTTTTTGTAAGGAAGAGGATGGTAGCCATAGGATCTTATGTTATGGATTATTGATTTTGTGTTCTACATGATTGTCTGCATTCTTCAGTTGTTTAGTTGAGATTGTTGTGTTGTTTAGCACCGGGCGTTCCCGATAGGGAATCCCACCTCTTCCATTGAGGAGCTATTGGAGGAGTCTTGTACTATCATTTCCACATTCTAGCATTTTGGCCAAGCTTCATTCTTCAACTACAGCGCATTTTCTGTTCATATTTGTGTTGTGTTGCAGAGTGTTATAGTGCAGGGTTGAGAAACCCACTTTCTAAGCTAGTTTTCCATAGGAGGAAGGATTCCTTATCTTGGGAGATCAGAAAGGAGGGTTCCTAGGAATATTTCAGATTTTTGGCATAATAACAACATATCCCCATCATTTTGAGTGCAGTTTCAGCTGGGAATTGCGTTATTTTAGTGAGTTGTTGCAGTGGGCAACCCAAAAATGGCCAAAAATCCAAAGTTAAAATCTGGCTAAACCATTTCTGGGTTTTCTTGGGTTTTTTGAGTTGAATCTTTGGTTAAACTCCTATATCATTCTAAGCATGATAACAGCCTTACGCACATGGTTCATTGCCTCAGAAGTAGCAGTTTCCAACAGCAACAGTTTTCCTTAGCAACAGTGGTGTGATTTCTATTGAAGGGATCATCCCTTCATTGAGAGAGTATTTTTGGAGGAGTTATTTCAGATCTACATCAGATTCAGCCACCTCCTTCTATGTGCTTCAGTTGTAGTGAATCTTAATCCCTAGGGCTTTAGATCCACCATTCATAATTTGTGTATTTCCGAAAATCCTTCCCGGGTTCCCTTGGAAAGGTGTTTAGGAGGCTAGATCTTCACTCCTAGCATTATTTGAGCTATAAAACAGCAAATATACATTGATGTATCTTTATGCAGCATTTTATGCCCTAAAACTGCGTTGTCATGGCTCATGGCACTTGTATGGCAGTGTTTTTACATGTATTGACATATTTTCTTAAAGGAGGTTTGTTTTATATTGCTTGAGTGATTATATCCTCAAGATATTGTGCCTATTATTTGCTGATATTTTTAATAAGATGGCTTTACATTTGTCTCATATCATGGTGTGTTGATTAATTCACTATTCTTTCCACTATTGTGTTCATATATTGTTGCTTCCCCATTCGGGAATATTACATCCAACACTGACAATGTTGTTGAGCGGCAACTTGATCGCCTGGATAGATTCACACATGCAAAGTATTTTCAAGAATTTGATAATAAGATTCCACATCTTGAATGGGGTATTCCTATACTGAATCAATCTGTGGAATCATTTCTCGAAGCACTCTCTCCCCCACATGAAGAACCAACCATGGATGACACCTTGAACGATGTGATTGACAGAATTGAGAGATTGAATCTTGATTCAATTACAACTCAGTCAAATGAGCAGCCTGGGCCATCTCAGGAAGGTCCCCCCAAATGGTTGACAAAGACACTAGAAAACATTCGTCGTGATGAGGTTGGAAATACAGGAACAAGAAGTTCCACTAGACAAAACAAAGGTGATGTAGATAATTCTAATTCACCTGTTGATATGGATATTGATTATAACTGTGAATTGAGTTTGTCTACAGATCATAAACCAACTTCCCTCCAAGAATCTGCTTCTCATGACCAATGGAATGAAGCGATGCAAAATTAGTATGATGCCTTGATAAATAATGGCACTTGGAAGCTGGTTGATCCTCCTTTGGGAACCAAACCAATTGGCTGCAAGTGGGTCTACAAGAACAAGTGCAAAGCAGATGGCTCAGTTGACAAGCACAAAGCCAGGCTTGTGACAAAAGGTTTTGCATAGAAAGAAGGAGCCGATTATGAAGAAAAATTTTCTCCCACCGCAAAATGGGCCACCATCCGGACACTCTTTTCCCTAGCAGCTCAGAAGGTATGGAAATTCCATCAGATGGATGTAAAAACCACCTTTTTTAATGGGGATCTAAAGGAGAGAGTTTTTATGTCCTGGCCAGAAGGATTTTTTGTGAAGGGCCAAGAACACAAAGTATGCAAGCTTATAAAATCCTTGTATGGCCTCAAGCAAGCACCGCGTGCCTGGTATGATAAATTAACTGAGCATCTTCTGAAAATTGAATTCAAACATTTTGATCTCGATGATGCAAATTTGTTTGTTAAGAAATTTGGAAAAACAATTGTATATCTTGTGGTGTATGTAGATGATCTTTTGATGACAGGGAACAATGAGATTTATATTTCATCCATAAAGAAAGTATTGAAGAAAGGTTTTGAAATGATTGATTTGGGTAATGTTCATTACTATTTGGGTATTGAAGTATCTCAACATCCTAAATTTATATTTCTTTCTCAAAAGAAGTACATTGGATATATTTTGAACAAGTTTGGCATGGATGAATGCAATCCCTTAACCACTCCAATGGAACAAAACTTGAAGCTCACATCCATTGAAGGGAAGGAATTCGAGGATGCAACAAAGTATAGACAACTTGTAGGAAGTATTATCTACCTGACTAACACCAGACCAGACATCTCATTTGTTGTTGGAATCCTCTCCATGTTTATGCAAAAACTGTGTGAAGGACATTGGTCTGCTACAAAAAGAGTTCTAAAGTACTTGAAGGGGAATCAAAACTTTGGACTCAAATATACACAGGTAGGCGATTTCAGCTTGATCGGATACTTTGATTCAGACTTTGATGGGGACAAGGAAACTGGGGTGTCTACTTCAGGTTATACCATGAGTCTTGGATCAAGAGAAAATAGTCAGTTCTAGCAGATTCCACAAACAGTCAATTCCAGCAGATTCCACAACCGAGGAAGAATATGTGGCAGTAGCTGAAGCAACAAAGGAAATTGTGTGGCTCAGGAAAATCCTAGAAGATTTGCAGATGAAACAAATGCACTCAACACCATTCATGATCGACAACACTTCTGCAATAAAGTTGGCCAAGAACTCGAATTTCCATGATGAAACAAAGCACATCAATACAAAATACCATATTATTTGACATCATGTTGAGGCCAAAACCATCCATCTACGTCATTGTTCCACAAATGAGCAGACCGCAGACATCTTCACCAAAGCGCTTGGAAGAGAAAACTTTGAAAAGTTCAGAATGATGCTTGGACTCACCAACATCCCTTCAGATTAAATGGGGGAATGTTGACACCTAATCCTAAGGGATTGGGTGAGATTGTATATTATTGTAATCTAGTAAATAAGGAAGGCCAAGAGACATTGGGAAGTGAATCCCAATAGCCTCACCTCCATGTATAAGTACACACACAATTTCCATCTAAATTCATATTCAGTTTTGTGGAGTTACCTCCTGGTCTGACAAAGAGAGAGAGATTTTAGATCTGAAGTGTTGAGGACTAACAAGAACCCATCCCATTGAGGGAGACTGGTAACATCTTTCTATGTTCCCTTCCCAGGTGTCAAAAAAATACAAAAATTACTTAAAAATATTCTTGTCTTATCTATTGGATGCAGGGAGCAACTCTTGCTTTTATTTACTGCATAGATCTAGATTTTATAGCATTTATCTTGGTCAACTAACTGCAGATCTAAAGAAATTGGTAGCCATCTTTGTTGTTACGGTTGTTTTTTATGCACAGCTAAAGTGAGCCTTTTTCGTGCGCTTGTAATTAAGATTCATACTAACAACTAGCGACTCCACAAGGGTTTACGATTACGACCTCTATCATTTTTAAGATCCCTACATGACCAACTACTTCAAACCCTAGGATTTCTCTTCAGCTTCTTGTTTTTCTTTTCTTGATGTTGTTTTTAACCTATAAAACCCTAAAAAATTAAAAATTCTAACTTTCATGTGTTTTCGGACCTAATGCACAGGTGACAGGCATCAGCCGCAGCTGAGACGACAAAATTTTCTGAAACCTGCTCCCGAGAGTGCCAAAACCTGCGACCTAAACCTCCAGGATGCAGAAAACAGGCCAAAACCTATGGCCTCTACAGAAAACAGGTCAGAAACTGCAGCCTAAACTTTGTGCAGGAATTTTTCTGAGATTTTTTTTGGTTTGTATGGGCCTCTGTTCAGGGTTTTCTGACCTCCGTCTCCGCCCATTTTGGACGCGTACTTGCTCTGTTTTACTCATCAAAGTGGGAACCTAGCCCCCTAGGGCTTCAGTACCCTCCACCTTTCTAGGAAGAGTTTTAGCTGCAGCAGGTCGTCTGAAATTTCAGTATGTTCAACCATTTTTCAGATCTGATCCCTTACCTTTATATCCATTTCAGATTGGTTATTCATCCATCCAAAACACCTCTTTTCAGTTTTGTTTGGGTCTTCCTCTAGGGTCCCCCCCGTTTCCCTCTAGGTTGTAGCCTTTCGCCACCTCATTTACAACAGTTTTCCCTCTGATTTTTTGTTGTTTTTCTGCACCTATTTCCAGCAGATCTGACCTTTAGATCTTTGTCCATATCGACTTTAGATCTATTGGCTATTTTGGTGTGTTTTGACTAGATTTTTTCCCACCCATAGACTACTTATTGAGAGGCCCGCTTCCTTGGGTTTAGATTAATGCATAATTAGCTGTTTATTTTTTTTATATTCAGTTTCATTCACTGTTATCTGTAGATTTATTTACAGTTATACAACACACTTTTTATTTTTCTCTACAAACGTCTGGGTTTAAAAATTAAAATTTACACACTTAACACACACACCCTAAGTGAAGAAGAGCTTGGTTAACACCGCCAGGTAAAGACTATAACATTGTAATCAATTGATCCTACACCTCTCTACCCTTGTTTTAACATTGTAATCATTTGATCTTGCACCTCCTTGCCCTTTTTGGTCTCTCTATCCTTTGTGCCGTGTTTGTGCTTTCATCATTGCGCCCCAAGGCATTTATCCCGAAGACTTCTTGGCCTACATCCTCAGTTCCCAGTAGGAAGACTTACTCCTCCGCGTAGGATTCAAGTTAGTCCTCCACCGAGTTCGCACTCCAACTCCTCTTCTGGTTCATTGGGTTCCCCTTCTGGTTCCATCCCCAGTTCTCCCCTTGTCACCTTCACCATGTATGGCTCACGACCTAACGCTGGTGGTAGCCCCGGCCCTAATGCTGGGAATACTACTAGTGGGACCGCAACAAGAACTATCATGGCTGCTCCCTTTCTCCCCTATATGGCAGGCCTCAATCTTCCCTATTTTAAGTAGTTGATGAATGACCCTATACGCCATGATGTTTGTTAGCCTGCTATTCCAACCAAGCTCCCTTTTGACATCCCCAAGTTTGAAGGTCTTGTTGGAGAAGATCCTACAAACCATGTTCGATCTTTCCACATGTGGTGTTCATCTAGCTCCATTACCGATGGCTCTGTCCGTCTTCAGTTGTTCCAACGTATGCTTACTGGCAAAGCTTCTAAGTGGTATGTTGATCATGCCTCCTCCTCTCATACCACCTTTGCGACTCTTGCCTGGGCTTTTTTGTCTTATTTCCAGCTTCCCCTTCATTATGACACTGGTACTGAACTTTTGACTTCTTTTCGTCAATCGTCTGTGACCCGCCTATCGGATCATGTGCAGGAATGGTGGAGAAGAAAGAGCCTATGTCAAGCCCCTACCTTCGAAGACCGTGTCTACATGGACTGGTTCCTTAGATACCTTTTGCCTACTATCGGAAAACATGTCGCATCGCATTTCCCCCAAACCGAAGAATCTGCTCTCCAGATTGCATTAAAATTTGACTTGATCTACACATGGTCTGGTTATGTTTATACCATTCTACCTGATCTCCCTAGACCTGGTGGTGCCAACGCACCGAGGTCATCCCATGCCACCGACGATATCGTTGGAGCTCTTTCTCATCCATACGCTCAGCCTCCCATGGGCTATGGTTTCCCTCAGGGAAGGGCCAGCACCTCCAGCACTTTTCCCCCTCTAGGTCACATGTATCCAGGATACAGCATGCCTCCCCCTTTTTCCCAACCTGTTTACCACAATTTTATCCAACCTCCTTATTATCCATATCTGCAGACCGGTGCTCCATCTCCTCCAGCATTAGCACCCCCGCCTCCCTTGCCTTCTCAACCCCCGCAACAGCAGCCACTGCCCCCTCAGGGGTAGGTGTATGCACAATAGGGCATGACTAATCCTCCTACTTCCAAAAAGAAGAGGAAAGACAATCAAAATCAATCTTCCCCCAGTAATCCTAGACCTAATCACCAAGGTAATGCACCTAACACTGCTAACCAGCAACAGGGCACTCAACCCAAGCATGACAAGCCTGTTCACACGAATAAGCCTTATTCATGTTGCGGTGTCTATGGTCATTACACACCGATTGTCCTCTTTTACCACAGATGCAGTAGATGTGGGAGACTCAAGCATCATCGCGAGGATAGCAAGCCTACCCTTCCGTCCCTCCCAATGCTCCGCCTAGTCAGCCGATTGTGTTTACTAATCCTTTCCCTTAGAAAGGATTTGTGGCTACCCAACCACCTAAAGGTCAGGCAGCCACTCAACCTCCTCCATTTGGCACCTTCGATTACCAGATTCTCATGATGAACTCTGACCAACCCATTACCGTTGACCTCAACCTTCAGACTCAGTCCTGTCAATACAACAAGCCTCCCGCTACGTCTGCCCCCGAGCCCCCTTCTTCAGGTTATACAGAGCCTCTTTCGACAACCAACGGTCCTTCGCATATCCCTCAGCCTAAGGCAGAGGTTCATAACAAGATCCCTAAGGGACCATTACGCTGAAATGCTGCTTTAGGCAAAGCTGCCCCTTCGTATAGTATAGTAGATGATTTGGCACAATATCTTGTTTCCATCTCAATGCTGGGACTCCTCCAGTCGTGCCCTTCACAACGAAAATCTCTACTATCCGCCATGGGCACTGTAGATCCTTTAGATGATCACTTGATCATCTTCGATGTTGACTGGTCAGAATATCCTCCCCTTCCTACTTCCTTCGCCTTCCAAATCCTCGTCAAGATCCGGAATGCCAACGTCTCCGTTGTATCACTGATGAGGGGGAATCCACCTGCATGATGTCCGCTTCGGTTTGGAAGCAAATCAGATCACCTGAGTTGAACCCTTCCACTATCACCCTCCAAGCGTGGGATGGCCACTCCTCCAAGCCCATTAGCATGTTCTGCAATTGTCCTATTACTCTTGCGGGAAAGACTGTTTGCGTTGATGTATAAGTCATTTATGCCCCCTTATATTACAACATTTTATTGGGTCGTAGCTACACCTATGCGATGTCTGCTGTACCATATGCGGTTCACCGCAAAATTTCCTTTCCCCATAACAGAACTATAGTCATCATTGACCAATTTACATATTACAAACTGAAGTCTCAAACCTCCATTGAGTCCATCATATCTTCGGTGGCCAATAAGCAAACCTTCAACCCCTTGACCAGTGTCTCACCCGAAGTCTACAGAGACTCCTCTTTGCTTGGTTCATTCCCTGGTCTTCCTCCTCTTGTATCTGATCCTAGCTCATCGAATATTTGCATGATGCAATCATCTGAGGCTTCCCTCAATTGGCCCACTTTGGCTCATCAGCAGCCCCGCCCTCTGCAACCTGCTCCTAGCACTTCGACTCAACCTTCTGGACCCCCTCCTCCTGGCCCTTCACCTACAGCTGGTATCCATGAGCCTCTCTACCCTCCTGGAACGGTTCCTCCTAGCCTTAACCATCTCGAAGACGTCCAACCTGGCCATTACCCCTCCGGTCAGATACCGTTCCTAGCTCCCCCTCCTAGAGTGTTCTTGGTACCTGTCATGGCTACCCTATCCATTCCTAACCTAACCTTGGGGATCCCCGTCTGGTACATCGATCCCCCAGCCGCTACCCCGCTTGGTCAACCCAAACCTTATCTTGCTTTGACCCCGGTTCAACTAGTCCCCATGACCCCTCCTACTGCTACTATGCCTCAACCACCTCAACAGGAACCTTCCCCTGTTGTGACAGCTTCGAGTAAAAAGGGCAAAGCTCGCAAGAAGGCATCAAAAGAAAAGGCTTCCCTAACTAACCCTGCTCCTCCTCAGCCTCCAAAGCCTTGTTCTTTGTGTGATGTTGTTGGTTATGCCACCCATCATTGTCCCGAGTTACCTCGTATCAAGCCCATGGTTAATGTTGTGTTCTGTAATATTCCCAAATGGGGAATGCAGCAATACAATTCAGAATTTTAAGAAAATAATGCAAATCATCATAGACAAAGTAGGAGGCCAATATGGAGACTTTTCATATATATTTATAGCAGAAAAATAGATGTAAAATATGGCCCATAAGATGTATAACAGGAAATACAAGTCTCCAATGAGAGAAAATCCTCAAAATGACGTGTTGCAACCATATATAAAGACTGGGAAAAGCCTTACATCATTATTTTATTGGACTGTAACAGTTGTAGATTACACATTAGATCTAGAGCAAATAAGTGCATAAAAAGTCAGATCTATGACAGATCCATCCACTATATAGGCTCCTACTTACTAGGTAGTTGAGGGATCTGCAATCAAGTGTCTAAAATATCATCATAATTGTCTAAAATATAAAACCAACATGCATGCCCACCATTTCAGATTTCAAAAGTCTTCTAGATCTACGACTACATTCAACAGAGTCCCATCTCAGTAGTATTTGTTCTAGTAGAAATTTCTTCAAAATATTTATGGTCTTCAAGCGAAAAGTTCCTCTCTTTGTCAAATTGAATTCATACACAAGTATGTCAACATCCTCCAATTTTAAGACATCAGTGCGGCAACGATTTATATTTGTGCCCTTTCTTTTTCTCTTTCTACCAATTTTTTTTTCAACTACCATCTCTGGCTTGTACACACCATTGAAAGGGTGGGTACTTGTGGCATACCAATGTACTTCAACAGCTGTAATATCTTCAATTTCCTTAATGACCTTTATAACCTTGGCAATCCATAAAGGATAGCCATGTGGATATTCATCTGCTAACACTGTTATCATGCAACCCTCTTTAACATCCTGCACAGAACCCCTATAAAGGTGTTCTATGGCTTCACGTTGTGCACGTGACCTTCTAGAACCAATATAGATTTATCTTTCCTCTACCTGTGGAAAATTTATAATAGCTTGAGACTGTTCTTTTTCAACAATGTGTGTTTCCTCATGTTCATTTGACATATTTGTGGCAAAAAAAATGGAGTATTCAAAAGTGTATCCTCATTTATTGATCTTGAAATCATATCACTTTGATTATTGAAAAAAGACTCCCACCAAACTGAATCAGCAACATCAAAGTACTCATATGTATCTCTAATACATATTTGAATTTCCTCTAGACATGCAAAATAATTTATGTCTCTCTTATGCCTCTGTGCATTATGGAGTTCAACAACTGACTTTAATAACAATATCTTTGATGAAAATATTGAACGCTCTGGAATGAACTTCAAAAATGTTAAACCTGATGATGGCCCCCATTCTGAAATAGTTGAATACATCTTTCCCCATATAAGTGTTATCCCATCAATTTTTTTGATAGGAAATTGATGCTGGAAGCTAATCTCGTTAAGTTGTTTAATGCATTTCTCCTCACCATGCGATCCCAGAATAAACCTTCGCATGTCAATAGTTTCTTTTAACACATGAAAAACAGCTCTGGAATGTAGGATTTATTAATACATTCAATTAATGATGGCAGGCTCCTAACACCTTTCCTCCTCAATGTTACTGAAAAATGACTAAACATTTGATCAATATGGTCATGAGTATGCCTAACAAGAAGGAAACCAACCTTTATCTTTTTAAAAAATTTCAATTCAACAAGCATGTTTAGATACCCAAAAATAACTTGATTTTTGTTTTCACGTCTTGTGTTGTCTAATTGTAAATACAGAACTTTAGGAAGAATATCAAACCAATGAGTAACCACATCATGGATTATAGTTATGGCCATATTTTCATCATTATGAATATTTGGAGTTGTGAAGTAAACCCTTGGAAAAATCTTCTTATTAAACACCATACAACCAACCAAGTGAAACTGAATGAAATTTTCCTCCTGTAATTTTTTTGGCGTGCGGCCAAAATGTGGCAGAAGTGTTTTCTTTTGGTCCATACCATCAATTATCAAACCCAAATATTTATTTGGATTATCATAACACTTCTTTCGATGTTTATACAATTTTTTCCTTTCACTTGTTTACTGATTGCGATGCTCTTGAAGTTCTTTGACAACGGAATATATACATAAAATAAAAGAAACATATGAATAAATATATTTTCATAGTTGATAAGTATCCAATTTTTAAAAATAATGTTTTGAACACATACCTCTTTCTTCCCCTTGACATTTATCACTTTTTGCTTTAAGAGAAGCACATGTTTTGCAAACCCCCATCCTTGTCTTCTTAGGAATACGAACATTTTTGAATTTGTTCTTCCATACCCTTGTAAAATATGAATATGAAATAAAATTACCAACTCCTTCAGCAGCTTCTGCATAATCTTTGTATACGCTGAAGGTTTATCGTCTCAAGAAATTATCTGAAATATGTATTGTGTCTTTATTTGGCTTACACTCTCCATGCTTTGAAAAGAAGTCTGTCATCCATGACATAGCAGTATTTGCTAATAGTCCAACCTCCCATTTATAACGTACTTCTGAATAATATGTGGGATCCTTTTCTAGTATTTCTTGGATTCTTGACAAATGACAATTACCAATTGAATGCAACATTTTGAAATCCTTTCTGCAGAGCAATACATTCCCAATATGATAATCATAACCTGCTAGTGTAGATTGCTTGCAACCCACTAAATATGATTTTTTCATGCTTTTATTCATTGACAAATATCTTTTCCTTTTCTCCAAAGCAAAGTTGAAATCCATATGTTTCAAGAAATCCCTTCGACAACATTCTCTTGAAATCAAGTGAACGACATAACTTCTTTTTGTGAGATATGTTGTCCTCGCCCTTATATAACCGGAATGTTTTGGGTGATATGAAAAGTTATACTCCTACTCCTAGTTACAATATTTAATTGCAACAAATTCATCATTCCATTATCCTTTCTAGAAGAAGCTTCATCACCATTAAGAGGAATATTATCTCCACTATCATCATTCTCAACATAGTTAAGAAATTCATGAGCATCATTGCCTGGAAAATATTCAATACCATCCTCACTTGAAGAAAACATCTCACAAGAATCATTTGTGCTTTTGTAACCTTGACTCAGATGAAATTATTCACCATATTAATCCATGCTTTTGAATTCTTCCCTTCAAGAATTCAATTCTTCATCACCATGAGTGTCTTTGAAACAATCACTTAGAGAAAATTCATTATTTAGATCTGTGCCTCTAAAATTATCATTTTCAAGAAGCTCTTCATCCTCCCCTTCCTCAATGGTGCTCTCATAATACTTGGGATTAGGCCTAAGTGGAAGCTTTGAATTTGTATTCACTATAAATTCTTCATCCCACCCCTCCCCTTCCTCACTGGTGCTCTCATAATCCTTAGGATTATGAATAAGTGGATGCCTTGAATCTCTTTTTATTGGAAATTCATCATCCCCCACTTCATCAATGGTGCTCTTATAATCGTTAGGACTGCAAGCATTGATTAACTATCTTATAGATCTATGTTCAAATAAAGGAGATTGGGTTTTGGATTTATTCTCAGGTTCAAGTAAGTTTTATTATACAAATTTGAATTTAAATATTTTATTTTTTATTTTTTATGTATTTATACTAATTTGTTTATTTATTTCTTTTGTGCTTGATGACTAGGTACAACACTAGTATGCTGCCTACAAAAAGGGAGAAATTGCATTGCCATTGAGAAAGACCTAGTGCAATGAAAATTTATTCAACAAAGAATTAACGCTCTTCAATTTCTTCCAGATGCGAAGCAAGAAGTTGGTTTGAGGAAAGGGGATTTTAATGAATCACGTATGGCAAAAAAAAGAAATGGAACCTCAACCACTATTATATGGAATGTTTGGAAAGGAACAATTTGGAAGATTTGCAGACATGAAAGATCCATTAGAAGATGACAATGACCAAAATGAAGTAGAAAATGTTGCGGAAGAAGACATTAATGATGTACTAGAAGATGTTGAACATGGATTAGTTGATATTGTTGATGATCTTTAAGTTATGCTTGCAAATAAAGCTCAATTTTGAGAGATATTAATCAGTTTTACTTGTAATGTTTATACTTTGATATTTTATGGGAAGAATCTTTTTTTTGCAAAAAACCTGTCGTTACTATTATTTTTGACATAAAATTAAGAAAAAATGTTATTTTTTTAAGTTTTTTTGTTAAGATTTTCCCCAAAAAAAGTTTATTTAACATGTTTTTTTTAACAAAAATTCTCTAACCGTGTATTTTTTCCATTGTATTTATATTGAAAATGTGTATTTTTTTGTCATATGGTTCAAAATATTGGTTTTTTAGCGACAATTGTTTAATGTGCATTGAAATATTAATTAACGATCCATAAACATATAGAAAATATAAACTTTAAAATATTGATTTTTTTTTTAAATTATCTATGTGAAAAAATGAAGATTTCATTACAAATGTTTATTTAAAAATAAAAAATTAAAAATAAAATTAAAAACACATACAAAAATGCACTTAAAAATAAACATCTCGGAGAAGAAGAAGACATTAGAAAATGTATAGTGTCAAAATCAACCCTCTAAAAAAAGTGGGTGATGATGCACCACCACTATTCAAAATTGACATGAAAATCATTAAAAAAAAAAGAAAAAAAAAAAGATTAAAGTGCCAAAAACATGCTTTAAAAAAAAGGGTGATTCTGCATCACCACTTTTCAAAATCGGGTTTTTTTTTGCTACCTCAATAAAGTAGGTACCAATTCAGTTACCTATTTGATCGGTAACTATGTTTCTAGTAGGTGATGTAGTGCACAATGTACTTGGGGCATTGGAGTCTGATCTTTCCATTATATCCCTTGATATGTATCCCTTCCAGAGCATTTTTCTCCCATCTTATGAGAGCCTCTTGGAAGCCATGGCCTTTTGCAAGTCATGATCAAGACACTTAAACACAGTTTCTTTTCGCATTTCAAGCTCGTTAAAAAATGAAACAAGGTTCCTAGAGAAAAGTTTTTTTTCTTGTGTCAAGCTCCTTAAAAAATGAAACAAGATTATTGGAGCAAAGTTCTTTTTCTTGTGTCAAGCTCGTTCAAAAATGAAACAAGGTCTGGAGTAGAGTTCATTTTCTTATGTCAAGATCGTTACAAAATGAAACAATGTCTATGAGCATAGTTCTTTTACAGTGTCAAACTCATTTAAAAATGAAACAAATCCCCTTCTAATTCGAGTCTTTGATTAGATCTCATAAATTCTCAGTCGAGTCTTTCACTTGTTCTCGTAAATGAACCTTCAATCCATCCACCCTTTAGTAACCAGTATTCTACTTAGGTGAATGAAATGAAGTTTGGGGGGCATGTACCTTGAATTGAATCATTATTTTGGGGGCATGCAAACTTATTCCAAGCATAGTGTTTCTCCATTTCAAGCTTGTGTAAAAATGAAACCACTCTCAAGCATAGTTTTTCCTCATGTTTCAAGCTTGTGAAAAAATGAAACCAATTTCAAGCATAATTTCCCATGTTTCAAGCTTCTGTAAAAATGAAACCATTCCCATCGTACCTCTCGTGATTTCCATTTTTATTAGCCTATTTTTGCCAAATGAGCCTTGGTTTTCTTATTCTGTCGTCACCATATGCTTGGTCAATCATACGTTTTCACTTGGTTGTTTTACCATTTCCTAAGGAATAACTGCGGTGATTGGTCTTATTAGCCATCCTCTTGACCTCCACGTGTTTTGAGCAGTTCCATCATCACCGGAACCAGCTACTACCCTTTGATACCACTTGTTCCTCCAAGAGGAGTCATCTTTCATCTCTTTTTAGACTCTCAAAATATGAAAAGATTGTCAAATACTTGTCTTTTCGAACTCATAAAAATAAATGAAAATACGTCTACTCAGTATAAGTTTAACTCTTTTCTGAACTAAGATAGACTAGCTACGAAAAATGAATACCTTAGTCGAACATAGCTAAGAGGTTCTCTTGCATATTGTTTTCTACATTTTCGGACTTAAGAGACTATCTATGAAAAGGGACATGTGGATTTTTCTTTTCCGCCTCTTTTTCAAACTCTCTAAACATGAAAAAGATGTCCAATTTTTCCTTCGTTAGACTCGTTAAAACATCAAACAGTGATGGACTTGTTGAACATGACAAGGTCGAACCACTTCTTCTCAGGGTTCGTTAAATATACTTGGAGGGATTAATCCAAAGGATGAGCTTATAGATCAAGCATATGTTATCCTCCTCAAGCGTGTTAAAAAATAAATAGGTACTAACGAGTATGGTTGGGGAAATTTGGAAAACATGGGATTTCATTTTGCTAATGACAGTGAGTCGCTCTTGAACACGACACTTTTCCACTTCATTTCCATGGCCATTGGGTTCGGTAATCTACTTGTCTCTTGGTTATCATATTGTTTTTCATAGCCTCCATTACGATTTTGGGTCAACGCTACCAACTCCCTTCAATGTCGCCAATTTTCAAAAGAAGTCATTCAGTGGATCTCCACTACAATACTCTCAAGCCTTCATTTCATGTCTGCCTTTCCTGATCCAGTTCTATATCAGTATCATTATGTTCATTCTATCTCCATCATGATACTCGTTTCATGTTGTTGATGGGGGATACATCAAGGCCCTCCTGCAATGGGTTGCTTCTTGTTGACATCAATACATCATCCAGGAAGATCACTTAGGAACACCCCTTTGGTACCTTGGTCCTTGCATACATCAATGGCAAGATTCCTCGCTCTCGGCAACAGGTTTACATTAATGGCCTTCGACAGGAAGATTTTATGTGGTGTTCGACATCAGCTCATTTACTCGCACCATATCGATTATACTGTAGTACCTTGAGAGTCATTAAAATCATCGGTGGTTTCTCTCACGTCTGTTAACGACTTACATCTTTGGTCGGTAATCAGATAAGGTCTACCATGTTCGACTCGAGCTCATTGATTCACATGGTTAGACTTGTACATTAATTGGTCATGTGAACGAGATAGAAGACCTCGGATCTAGTTTCATCCATCCAAGTTATGATTTCAGGAAGTATACACAGATCACAATGTATGATGGTTGTGATCCTATAAACGATTATCTAGTCATGGGTCCATCAGTTGCATCTGTGAATGCGTCTTTTGATCATTGTACATGTTATGTTAAGCTTATGAGTTGAGTATGGGTATGTCTCCCTCAGCGACAAGATGTCATGATAAATGTATTGTAACAGATGAAATCCCATTGGTTGTCCTTGATCCCTACTTGTCACAAGGTAAAGAACTTCAGTCATCAGACATCACCTATGACTTTGCACTTCAAGGGGCATTCTATTATAGGTCGTTTTGTCACGTCCGATCAGTGAGCCTCTTAATGGGATCAATCAACATCATATTCCCCCTTATCATCATCTTGCACAAACCGTAAGCATTTTCCTTTCATACCCCAGAGTTTCAGCCCTAAATTGCATCATCTGAGCCAATTTTAAGACCAACGCCTCTAGCTCGCCCATCACAGATTGCCTTTGGCTCAAGCGCACTTAACTGTGGAGTTTTTCCCACAATCAAGCCCACTTAGCTTGCTACCCCATTTGCAAAACCTTAGCATGTATTGTGTCTCATGAACCATTCAAATAGAGCTCCCTTTACTCTTTGTATTTAAGCATTGAAGGGTTTTCGCAATGCATTATATTAGATATCATTTTTTTAGGATTCAATTGTGTTAAGTAAATCATTCATGTGTGACCATTTCCATGAGAGGTAGTCGTTACAGACTCATTTCTCATGATTTTTGAATAGTCCACTTAGCACTCATTTCATCGGTTGAAGCTCACATGGGTGAAGAAGTGGGATTGAAACTAATGAAATGAATCACATAGAATCAATCATCACTTTCGAGACCTATACCCGGTAACCAAGACTTCTCAAGAGGTCACCCATCCTAGATCGCCTCTAGCTCAAGTGCACTTAACTGTGGAGTTTTTCCCACAATCAAGCCCACTTAGCTTGCTACCCCATTTGCAAAACTTTAGCAAGTATTGTGCCTCATGAACAATTCAAGTAAAGCTCTCTCTACTCTTTGTATTTAAGTAAGTCATTCATATACATAAATTTAGTTTAACTAATAATTTACTAAAAATTAAAATAAATCAAAAAAATTATATGCAATTTTTTCTTAAATTTTACACTTACAAAAAAAATTACATTTTGAAAAATCTGATCCATTTCCGTTTTTAATAAATCTGGCACTAAAATAAATCTATAGTGATATAATAAAATTGACCTTATCTTTCCCAATATATAAACATAGGGATAAAATATAAATGGGGTGTTTAACTTATTTAAATATGTCGGCTGGTCATTTCAGAGTAGGGAAATGAGGCATATAGTTTATGTCAAATATATTTTCTTGAACATGTTGCTACGTGTTAGGGCTTTTAAAATAAATCGCGGTTGGGATTGGAACATGCAATTCATAATGATAATGCATACAGAATGTTTAAAAGGAAAAATGTGTACTTCCCAGCCAATTTGGGCTCTAAAAAGATATTAAGCATAAAGAGGTTTAAAAATAGCTGGCGCGGACAACGAAGACCAACTTTTAAAAGAAGCAAACGCGTATAAGATAGGTTTATTGAAAGGTGATGGTTAAAAATATTTAGGTACATGGTGTTACTTCTTGGCCAAGACATTGCTTGCGGGTGGGGAAATGGAAGGGAGACGGTTCGAACCCATCCCGATTCTCATGGCGCAGAATCAAACCACAGCATTTAAAGAAATTAAAAACCAATACAGGAACCAATGGCACAGCAAAGCGATTTCAATATCTGTCATTAATGTATTTGTTACAGCAAGTGGGCTTTCTTGCGCCCCTCGTCGAACCCTGAACTTCAGGGTTTGAGAAGTTTACAAAGAATAAAAAGAAACACATTCTGAAGCATTATGTACAGTGTTCAGCACTCGCTGTTCGGTATGGATCTGTAGATTAGTGTATTGTCTGCTGCCTGTGAGTCCTATATAATCTGTTTTTGAGGCCTACAGGCATTCGTGGCCATTGAACGGCTACCTTTCTTGCCCTTATTAGCGCCATTGGAAACCTTGCGGGGCATTTTAATGGATTCGGCTTAACCTACCGAGAGGATTGATGATCGGAAATTCTGATTCTTATATGATGATTTGACCGTCGATTCCCAACTGTGGGAACTTTTGAGCTTCTTCTCCGGCTTGGCCAGGTCTTCTGCGCATTTCACATCTGCCAGAGACGTAAAGGACTGCGATTTTCCGGTGAAAAAGTTGGACAAACCCCTCCTGCAAAAATTTCAAAGAAAGAGTCAAAATCAGTAAAAGATTGCAGTAACCCCGATTTAAAATGAAGACAAGGCGATTTTCTTGATGAATATGCGGTTGTCATTCGACTTACTTGCGTGAAGGTAGGCTATCTCTGAGAGATTTCATGTGGAAAAGAGAGCCGTCATTGCCATCGGGCATCAGTGGAGGCGAGAAACCCCATGAAGAATTGCCTGTGTCTGTAATGTCGTCCGAGGAAGCCGAGTCGTTCGTCGAATCGGTCGAAGAAAGAGAAAGCGAAGAAGACGATGAAGACAAATCCCATGCTATCGCGAATCGCTCTTCCGCCATGGGTTGTCGCAGGGAAACTAGGGTTTCGAAATCTTGAATTTCTGTCACGGAATTTCTGTTTGTTTCCATCTTTCTGCAACAACCAAAATTCTCCTCTGGACAGCGATCGTCGTCCCCATTTTATAGCGGGCAGCTGATAAGTACATCTCCGCGTATGCCCACAGAGATTTCGCCACGTGGAACCTCTGGGTGGGCGCTTTCCTTGCGACGCGACATACTCATGCCCATAAAGAGCGAAAGCTTCCCCAACCAGCAGTTTAGAGGTTCCAGATGGCGGTTTTGGTAGCCTTATCCAGATCTTTCCTCCAAACTTCAAACTTTCGTGATAAAACAAGAAACAATCTCGAGGCTCTTCAATGTGACTTTTACGCCCTGTGTGGGAAAAAAAATTGTAGATAACACATTACGCGACATGTCCATATGAGTTTTCCATACCTCTCTTTTTATCCCTCATCTGGTTTCACAAACTATCTGCCTATTTGTAGTGTTGATTCAACCCTTGTTTTACCTTGGCAAACTAACTTCCAACATGTCACCACATAGAGACTATGTTCAAGAAACCATAATTTATCTAGCAAATTGCCAGTCTTCATTCAAGCAGCAAGGCACCTCTATGAAAGTACATGGATTGTAATCAAACAACCTCAAAGAATAAAGACAAGGAGGGATGAACATAAGGAAACCATATACATATTTCAATGAACTTGAAGATTTATGTTGCATGAATGTTTCCAACCCATCCTACAAAGAATTGTGTGATGGAATGAAGGTGGTGGGGTCAATTATTAAGTAATATACACCATTCATTTCTACCACTAGTTCATTGATTCCAAGACTCTCAACCTTAAGGTTATGTTTCACATGCATTTCATGGAAGGTAACATGATATAAGCGCCCTTGTCCCACTCCCCATTCATTCTAAGTGATCCCAAATGGAGATTGACCACTTTGCTGGGTTTTTTGTCACGCTTTTCTTTTGGTTGATAAGTAGAGGAGTTGTTGCAAATATCTCATCCACTTATATTTCCTTGCTTGCTTCATTTTTTGTCTTTATATGTATTGTAATGAGTAGTGATCAATATGGATTCTGGTTTATTTTTCAAGAGATGGTGTTTCCATCTCTTAATTGCTTAAATTAGGGTAAAGCTCCTTATCATAATATATTAGTTGAACACTATCCCTGAGAACAAATATAAATGTCAACAAATTGGTTTTAATCCTTGCACAATGATTTCCTCTGGGCATATCCACTTTCATGAGTTTCAATCTCCCAATTTTGTTAAGTTTCAATATCAAAAGTTTGTTGCAAATTAGGCATGGAAAGCATTGGTGCATATCTCATTTTTTTCTATAGTTTACCAAAAGATTGATGCTAGTAGTTTTTCCCCAATGAAATCTCTTTTCTTTTTTGCATGTAATGGTGTAACTACTATTAAAAAGGATGAAATAGAATTGAAATGATGAAATGCAACCTTTTACCTATTTCATGCTAGTATATGTAAGCCATTTTCTAATGACATTACTGTTGGTGAACCAATCACATGTCTAAGGTGAACTAAGGAATCTTCTCCAAATTAAAACATCCTAAGTTTAGCAATCAAATCGCCTTAATTAGTATGTCTAACACATGTTTCTCCTAGATTAGTGTGTCTATTAACACTTGTTTTAAGTGTGACATGTACTCTTACAAAGTAGCATTGAAAATCTATCATCCAAATATATGATTACAAAAGAACATATTAATGAACCTAGCACATTATTCAACAAATGCATAAAGCTTGCAAGTGCATTTTATAATCCAAAAGACATAACTAAACATCCATACCAACCTTAACTTGCCTCCAATGTTCTCTTCCAAGTGTGTCTTCCAAAGTTTCACTCTCATTGGATGATAACTTCATTTCATTTTTAGTTTTGTGAAGAACTCTAATTCTTTGCAAGGATACTTGGTGTTAATAGTCACCTCTTCAAAGCTTTAAAGTTAATGTGCATTCCCCAAATTCCATCTTTATTGAGTACTATGATGATGGGTAGAAAATGAAGTACTAAGCTTCATGACCCCTTCTCTAACAATTATTATAATTGCTTCTTCACATCATTAAATTATAAATATAAATAAATTGTTTATATTAGATTATGTTGATTCTAAAAGCGATCAAAGTCCATATTTTATTTACTTGATATCTAAAAAAATTAGATTCTTGAAACATTTTTATATAAAACTTTATTACTATTGATTACCATTAGATATTCTTAGAGTATAATTCAACAATGTTTCATCCTCCATTTTATTTTATTTACTTATCATTCAATTTATTTCATTATGGGCAGACAAGCACTCTAGAGTTCAATATGGATGGAAGAGATATTGTAATATCCATAAATAATGGTAAACAATTAATTGTAGGTGCAATATGGAAGAGATTAAAAAATAATAATAATAATAAAACATAATGTAGGTGCAATTAAAAAAAATAGAAAGTGAAAAATAACAAAAATAATAAATCCATTCAATTCAATTTGTTATATTGTAATATCATATTTATTAATAAAATTACAAACAATTTTTCCAAGACAAAATCATAATATGAATATCACATTAAAATAAATTTTAATAATAATAATTCATATTCATAACCATAATCATAAAATTTCAAAACATATAATTATTTTTTTTGTAAGCTTGGTAGGACCTTTTCATTCATTTTATTCAAAAATGACAGGTTACAACCAAAATCAGGTGGTTAGGTGGCCTCAACCTACCCAGAGGGAAACCAGATCTGTTGGCCACCTCACTGCATTGTATGTCATCTAAATACAAAGAAGTTTAAGCCTTTCAAGCAGCGCTATATATGTTTGAGCATATTTAAACCTTCTACATTCTAAATAGCTAAACACGGAAAACATACTCTGCCAATTCTTCATATGAAAAAATTAGAAACCAAAACTAATCCAAACATGCTACTAATCATCAGAAGAATCCACTAGGCCTAGATGCTTCGCACTCGATCCAGGAAGTTATGTCTGTGGGGCACATAATATGTCTCTCAATACCACTGAGATGACCATTCCGTTGTTGGAGCTAGAACTGAATCAGTTGGAATTCCTTATGGATTTCTGAAAGCCCATGATCAAACATTGGGTGGATCAACACGAGGGTTAGCCAAGGCTTTGGCTACTATGTTCTTCATCAACCAATAAAGATAAATTGCATGCTTATATTGAGAAGACCTGCCCCTGGAATGACCAGGGTCAGGCACCAAGTCCTGCCAATCACCTAAATCAATTTATGTGTATGCTGCTTGTTGGTTCAACTCAGCTTCCCAACCCAAAATTCGCTGGCAGACCTATGGTGGAGTACCAATTTGAAAAGCTTGGGTTGCATCTTGGATAAGTTGTAAGGTTGTTTTGCGGCCTCTACTTCTCGCTAGGCGAGAGTGCGTTTCACTGCCTTTGCGGCTCGACCCTGGATTCCTATTGTGTCCATGGCTGCCACCAACCCGAGAGCCTTTCACAGAGGCAGGGCGGGACACATTGATATTTACCTTTGAGCCCTTAGTATGACAGACCTTGGGACAAGGTCTTAGAACCTTGACCTCGCAATAGAAGATGAGCTTAGTCTCCCACAACCCTCTCTCAACAAAAGAACATGTAAGGATACCATGGCATGAATGCAGATAACACTGAGTATACAGGGGGGCTAACCAACGATTGTCGTGGAAAATGCTTGGAGTCTAGGCCTGCAGTCCAGATACAATCAACCAAGGTCTCTTCAGTCGACTTAGGAAAAGATAAATAAACAGAGTAAGACAAACCAGAACTAGGAGAAACCAGTACTTATTGACCAACAAAACCATTGAGCAGTCAAGGGAATTACCACAAACAACCATGCACGAGATATAAATAAATTGCCAGCCCGGAAAACCCCTATACATCCCCATACGAGATAGCAAGATTATGAAATATACAGAAACAATAGGGCAATATTTAGAAAGACTAGCATAAAAACTCGCTTCCTTCCAACAATCGCAGGTTTTCTTCCAGTAGACACGAGACATCGATATATAAACACTTCTCCAATGAAAATGTAGAGCTATTGAGCGAACAGGGGAGGCGGGGCAAGAGAAACCTAGAAAAGAAACATACCCGCTGAGAGAGACCGATGAGGGAAGGAGGTTATCTGTACCTGGGTGGCAAACCACTCAAAGCTCAGTCGCAATCTCACGTCAATCCACTGACAAACCTGTAACCATAACCTTTCTCAGAGGATGAAAATTGCGGATCATTGTTGAGGAATTTCCACCATAAAACCCCAGCTCGAGAGCGGTCCAGTCACCTTTCCCTGTATCATTAACGTTGAGCATGGGTGATGCCACCTCTCCATATGATTCAAGTGTGTGAGGGTTTGTGTATAGCAGCGCTCCTACCTTGCTCTCCATCATGTTAAACATGTCCATGATCTCAATGTCACCTTGCTCTCCATCAAAAAATTCAGAAAATTAAAAAACATGTGGAAAAAACTGAAAACTGTTTTATATATGGCTTTAATGTATTAGTAAAGTTTTAATAAAATGAAAAATAATAATTTTATTAAAAAAACAATTGAAATTTATATAAATACAAATAACAATTGAAATTTATATAAATACAAATAATATTTTTAAAAACAAGCATAAATTTATTTTAACCACTGATTTACTTTTAAAAAATTGAGATGAATTAAAAAAAATTGTATATAGTTTTTTCTTGAAATTTTACACTTGAAAAAAAGGTTTGCATTTTAAAAAATCTGATCCATTTCAGTTTTTTAATAAATCCGACACTTACCATAACCGTGTCACTAAATTGGCCATTGCTAAGCATAGCATTCTCACTCCACTAGCCACCTTATATGCTTTGATAAATCCAAAATCCTATCTCCTACCCTTTTCCATTCCCATTGCTAAACATTCTCACTCCACTAGCCACCTTATATGCTTTGATAAATCCAAATTCCAGATGAATCATTAGGGAAGCCCTTGAAATTGAGAAGCATCCCAATAACTTTAATAATCGGCCATCCTAATGGATCATTAGGAAAGCCCTCAAAATTGAGAAGCATCCCAATAGAAAGCCCTCAAAATTGAGAAGCATCCCAATAACTTTAATAACGATTAAGGGTATCATATAAGCCAATCATGGAAACCCTCCCTTTCCATCTCTTTTTTTCGTTTCCACTCTTAGCCCCCTTTTGATAATTTCTTATTGGGCTTTGCTCCTCCTTAATTCTTAAAAATTATGAATTTTATTTATCCCAAAAAAATTATTAATCCTTAATTTTAAAATTTTATTAATCTTTAAAATTTTATTAATTCTATTAATTGTACTCTTTGATTTAATAATGTGTCGCTTAGTCATTAAACAACCCATCCCTTCTTCCGCCCTCGTCTCTTTATTTAATAAATACACCTTTAAAATTCATCATCCATTAATTTAATCCCTTATTTTTTCTATATTATTCTTTCAATTTATTGCCCTTTATTTTTTATTTATATGTTACTTGTTATCTCAAATTATAATAATATATATCATCCAAATAATTTTTATTTTATTTTATTTTATTCTAATTTAATTTAATTCTAAATTTAATTTTCATTTAAATAGAATTTAATTCCAAAAATTATAAAATTATACTGCTGACTTTCCCAAAGGTAAATGATCATGAATTAATTAATTTAATTTTTATATCATTATCTGAATTTAAATTTAATTTTATATTCTTCTTTTTTCTAAATTGGTTTCATTAATTTGACTCATTTAATGCTCATAATCCCTATTATCCCTATACATTCTAACAGCTAATTTGTTCTCTATATAATCTTGGTTCAGCGCTCTTTGTATCTTATGCTATGGCTTCCTACTCTTGAAGATGGATGAAGTGTGTCCCTAAAAATGGGTAAAGTGTTCACTCGAAACAGTTATCCAAAAACTCTCAACATTACAAAATCTAACATTAAAATAAATCTTTACTAATATAATAAAATTGACCTTATCTTTCCCCAATATATAAATAATAAATAAAATATAAATGGGGTGTTGGACTTATTTAAATATGTCGACTGGTCATTTCAGAGTAGGGAAATGGGGCATATAGTATGTCAATATATATTTAAATTGACCTTATCTTTCCCCAATATATAAATAATAAATAAAATATAAATGGGGTGTTGGACTTATTTAAATATGTCGACTGGTCATTTCAGAGTAGGGAAATGGGGCATATAGTATGTCAATATATATTTTCTTGAACATGTTGCTGCGTGTTAAGGCTTTTAAAATAAATCGCGGTTGGGATTGGAATATGCAATTCATAATGATAATGCATACAGAATATTTAAAAGGAAAAATGTGTACTTCCTAGCGAATTTGGGCTTAAAAAGATATTAAGCATAAAGAGGTTTAAAAATGGAGTTGTTTATTTAGGCAATGGAATATCTAGGATGGTAGGTTTTTTTTGTTCGAATTCAGATTTTATCAAAAACCCTTAAAACACTCAAAATATTAAAACTCAAAATATCTACAGAGGCCGCGTTTTGGCCCAGACAGCAGAAATCTGCCGGAATCCGATCAACTAAATTTTAAAAAATCAGGGAGTTGCAGTGCTTGGAATCCATTTTCGATAGTGGAAATGGATTCAGCACTATCAAAAACCCCTGGGGCACTCAAAATACTAATGTTTAACAACTATAAACAAGTTTCTGGGCAAATCTTTGCCAGATTTTCTGGAAATCGTTACCGGATTCTGGGTCAAAACGCGGCCGCGAAATTTAACAACTGTAAACAAATTTCTGATAAAATCTTTGCCAGATTTTTTCAAAATCTTTACAGGATTCTGAGCCATTTCATTGCCTAGATAAACTACGCTTTAAAAATAAAATAGCTGATACGGACAACTAAGACCAACTTTAAAAGTAGCAAATGCGTATAAGTTAGGTTTATTGAAAGGTGATGGTTAAAAATATTTAGGTAAATGGTGTTACTTCTTGGCCAAGACATTGCCTGCGGGTGGGGAAATGGAAGGGAGACGGTTCGAACCCATAACCGATTCTCATGGCGCTGGATCAAACCACAGCATTTAAAGAAATTAAAAACCAATACAGGAACCAATGGCACAGCAAAGCGATTTCAAGATCTGACATTAATGTATTTGTTACAGCAAATGGGCTTTCTTCAGCCCCTCGTCGAACCCTGAACGTCAGGGTTTGAGAAGTTTACAAAGAATAAAAAGAAACACATTCTGAAGCATTATGTACAGTGTTCAGCACTCGCTGTTCGGTATGGATCTGTAGATTAGTGTATTGTCTGTTGCCTGTGAGTCCTATATAATCTGTTTTCGAGGCCTGCGGGCATTCGTGGCCATTGAACGGCTACCTTTCTTGCCCTTATTAGCGCCATTGGAAACCTTGCGGGGCATTTTAATGGATTCGGCTGAACCTACCGAGAGGATTGATGATCGAAAATTCTGATTCTTATATGATGATTTTACCGTCGATTCCCAACTGTGGGAACTCTTGAGCTTCTTCTCCGGCTTGGCCAGGTCTTCTGCGCATTTCACATCTGCCAGAGACGTAAAGGACTGCGATTTTCCGGTGAAAAAATTGGACAAACCCCTCCTGCAAAAATTTCAAAGAAAGAGTCAAAATCCGCAAAAGATTGCAGTAACCCCCATTTAAAATGAAGACAAGGAGATTTTATTGATGAATATGTGGTTCTCATTCGACTTACTTGCGAGAAGGCAGGCTATCTCTGAGAGATTTCATGTGGAAAAGAGGGCCGCCATTGCCATCGGGCATCAGTGGAGGCGAGAAACCCCATGAAGAATTGCCGCTGTCTGTAATGTCGTCCGAGGAAGCCGAGTCGTTCGTCGAATCGGGCGAAGAAAGAGAAAGCGAAGAAGACGATGAAGACAAATCCCATGCCATCGCGAATCGCTCTTCCGCCATGGGTGCTCGCAGGGAAAATAGGGTTTCGAAATCTTGAATTTCTGTCACGGAATTTCTGTTTGTTTCTATCCTTTTGCAACAACCAAAATTCTCCTCCTGCCAGCGATCGTCGTGCCCATTTTATAGCGGGCAGCTGATAAGTACATCTCCGCATATATCCACAGAGATTTCGCCACGTGGAATCTCTGGGCGGGCGCTTTCTCTGTGGCGCGACATACTCTTGCCCATAAAGGGCGAAAGCCCAGCCAGCAGTTTAGAGGTTCCAGATGGCGGTTTTGGTAGCCTTATCCAGATGACGTAAGGCCTGACCTGCCAGGTAAGCAAGGAGAGACCTCGCTTTTACATTTCCGAAGATTAGTTTGACTGTGATAACATGTGGGCCAGGTCAGGTTGAGGCATGGTCGGCGAGTACGAATTAATTAATGATGATATGAGCATATTCCATATTCGATTCTCATCCACGCCCTTATCTTCTTAACGTTGATGAGACTTAAGCAACTGTGACCCACACACTCACACTCAACCAAGTCATCCTTATCCAAATCAATAATTAAATACTTATTTCTAAAGTTCTCAATCACATCCACATCTAAACACCTTTATCGTAAAGGCATTTGGAGATTCAAAAATACGTGGTGTATATGATTTTTTATTTAAATAGATAAAATAAAGGTCAAATATTAAACTATATTTATCTTATAGTTATTTATTTATATATTAATAAAAGATATTATATTTATCTTATAGTTATTTATTTATATATTAATAAAAGATATTTTTCACTTCATATTAGAATATTGTCTAACTATATGTAAATGAACAAGACGTTTGAAACGGTTATTTTAAGTAAATGAACTAGGCCTTTGAAAGGGTTGTTTAAAAGGGTTATTTCAAGTAAATGAACTAAAAGTTTTTATTTTTTTCCCTAAAGGTCCAAATATGTCTCGCCTCTTGTTGAGGCATAAGTTAATCGCTATTGTGTGCGGCTTGCAGGCTGTAGCACTTAGCCTAGGTTTATAGTGGCAGCCAGTTGGATTTGAACCCGGGCCTTGCTCTGGCAACTCTCACCAGTTACGGATTGTCCTAGATCTAAAAAAAAAAACCGATTGTCCTAGATCTAAAAAAAAAAAAAAAAAATTCCTTCACATTGTGTAGAAGTAATTTTTTTTTGTATTGTTGTCATATTGGTATGGTGCTTAATCTATCTTTTGTATTTTGAGAGTAGTCATTACAAACATCTTGGGGAGGTGTGGGTATACAAATCTCTCTTTCAAGAATGTGGTCACATGGGATAGAGATTTTGGTTCAAGTCATTAGATGCAAGCACTTTATTGATCAGCTTTGAGTTCAAGTTGTGCATACAAAAACAAAGATGATCCTCCACTAGGGGTGAATTGGCAGAAGTGTATTCAAGGCAAATGTCTCCCTAAGGCAGTCAAGGATCTTAAATAGAAGTAAAATCGAACAAGATTGAGAGCTACACCCAACATATGAAGGATCATGCCTTAATATGTAAGTTCATCAACATTTGCCCAATGGAGAGAGCATTGGTTGGATGGATCCAACAAAAATGGCAACCTTAATATCTTAAGTTCATCAACATTTTCCCAATGCTGAGAGCATTTGTTGGATGGATCCAACAAAAATTCCAGCTGAAGGGCCACATTGATCTCGAGCTAGGATATGCGGGGTTATTCATGAAATTATAGCAAGAAAGGTACAACCTGGAAAAGGAAAATTCCTAGCAACCCTAATTTGGATTCACCTATTTTCATTGCCAAATGAATTTTGGGAGAAGAAAACCTTAGACAATATTAGAAACGTGATCAAAGATTTTGTGAAAATATCTGAAGTGGCCAAGCGAGAACGCTACACCTCATATGCGAGGATATGTGCGTATATGAATATCTCCTAGCCAATGTCGAAATCAATCGAAATCTCCTACCATGATGAAGGTGGAAATAACCTCGGGATTATGAGCAAGTACCATTCATATCCCACATGTGCCATGAATACAACCATCTCTTTAGGGATTGTCCCGTGAATCTCACAGACGCAACAAAATAAAGTTAACATAAATTGGATCATGAGGGTTTTCATAAAGTCAAACCTCATCAAAAAAACCCTCAAGCATAAAATCCAACAACACCAGACGAGCCCCTTCAATCCAAAAATCGCTACGAGGCATTAACTAGAGAGGAATGGGAAATTCTATATGAGGTACATCATCAAGAAACAGATCAAGAGAAAGGGAAATGGAAAACCAAAGGTGGAAGCCCATAATAGAAAAGTGTCAAAGGAATCCACAAAGAATGCACCAATAAAGGAAATTGATATGCCGTATGTACAAAGAACAAGGAATGCTAAAGGGACGAGGGACATGGATATGGATGAAATTGCTTTTTCAAACCTCATTGAAGAATGGATAGGTAAGGACCTAGGACAGATACCAGATTGCCAAAAAAATAAAATTAAACAAACATATCTATGGCTAAAAAAGAAAAGGAAATTGACTTTGAATGGAGCAAGCTCATCCCCAACATTTTGTGAAAATATCCAAAGTGACAAAGCAAGAATGCTACACCTCATGTGTGAGGATATGTGTGTATATGAATATCTTCCAACCACTGTCAAAATCAATTGAAATCTCCTACCATGATGAAGTTTGGAAATAACCTTCTAGATTATGAGCATGTACCTTTCACATGCTGCCCATCTTTTCAGGGATTTTCCCTTGAACAACATAGAGACAACAAAATAAAATTAGCATAAATTGGATCATAAGGGTTGTTAGAAAGTCCAACCTCATCAAAAAAACCCTCAAGCAAAAAATGCAGCAACACCAGTGGAGCCACTTTAGTCCAAAATATGTTATGAGGAATTAACTAGAGAGGAGCAAGAAATGTTAGATGAGGCACATCATTAAGAAACAAATTAAGAAAAGGAAATTGAAAACCAAAGGCGAGAGCTCATAAGAGAAGGTGCTAGAGGAATTTCACAAAGAATGCACCAATAGAGGAAATTGATATGCTAGACATACAGGGAACAAGGAATGATGATGGGTTGGAGGACATGGCTCAGACCTCATTGAAGAATGGACAGGTAAGGACCCAGGAAAGATATGAGATCATAAAAAAAAAATTGTTTATACAAACATATATATGTTTTAAAAATAAAAAGAATGTGACTTTGAAGGGAGCAAGCTCATCCCCAACAAGTCTTAGCATCTAAACACAAACATTTAAAGATACTCCCAAGCATGCATCTAAACACAAACATTTAAAGATACTCCCAAGCATGTGAAGGAAGACAAAGGAGAGGAAGGAAAAGAAAAAATTATAATACAAGTGGGGATGCACTTATTAATTATGGACAAGTGGCTCTCTTACTGGAGGTGTTTCCTTTGCCCAACATTCTTCACAATGAAGATGATTTCATGGAATATAAGAGCTCTTAAATGTTGAGGAAAACAAAGGCTTCTTAAAGAGATAATTTGTAGGGAACTCCCTAGAATAGTAATGTCACATGAGACTAAGTGTGATAGTGACAAAGTCAAATTAATAGCCTCTCATCATTGGAGGGGGTGTCAAACCATAGCACTAGACGCTACAGGGAAATTAGGGGAACTAATTATCTTATGGAATCTAAACAAAGTGGAATTTACATATTGGATGGCTACCCCATGGATAATATCTTGTAGATTCCACTGCTTAGGTTCAAAATAAATGAGATGTGTAACAACAGTTTATGGGCCAAATATGGTGAACAAAAAGGAAAGCTTTCTTAGAAACTTGGCTAGCATCAAAGAGCTTCACCAAGATAAGCTATCGATTTTATGAGGACACTTCAACATGGTGTCATCACTAGAGGAAAAAAGGGAGGTTTCATTGCTTGGACACAAACTCCCAACAGTTCAAACATCCTAAGCAACAAATGAAGTTGGCCTACATGGTAACAATTAATGGAGTATTCACTTGGAACAATCGTTGTGGCAATAAGAAACAAATAACCTTACACTTGGATAGACTTTTAGTTTGAGAATCTCTCTTAGAATTGGATGTATTCCTGGTGTTAGCCCCCCATAAATTTTTTGACAAGCAAACAGGGGGCTAAAATGTTTTCAAGCCTTCAAGGAATGAATTTCCCCTGAAAACACATCATCCTTGAAGCCTCCTTGTGCCTTTGGTCCTTTGATAAAATTCCCTCTACTGATTCCCATTATAAAGCCTCTCTGTTTGTGAAGAAATGCCCAAAGGCCTCCTTTCCCTCTTATTTCATTCCCTCTAAGCCTTTTTTTTCATCCTCTTTCTTTCCCCTTCTAAATTCCCCGCTTACCTTTCAAGTCCTCCTAAATCTTCCCAAAATCCCCTTTAAATTTTACCCTTACCCTTTGTTAGGAAAAATACCCCTTTCCCCCCTTTCCAATTATAAATTAGCATTATAAATCGCTTTATATACAAACGTGATTTATATGTTAACCACTTCCCCGACCATACCTCTTAGAACCTTATTATAAACAAATATCAAAGTTTATTGTAAAGTCCCCGCCCCTTAACCACTTCCCCTTTCCATAACCCATAAACTTTATTATAAAGTTTCATACGATATATATCTCCGCCGCAATCGCAACCCTTCCAATCGCAATGTTTGTTTGAAGTCCTCTGATCGGCTCATCGCAAATATTTGCGATGCGATTGATCGCATCGCAAGTCTTCCCACGATCGCTCCGATCCTCCGATTGACCCGATCGCTCTGATCCCCCGATCGCGTCCCGTGTTCCGATTGCCCGATCGCACCATCCCCCAATCCATTGATCGCAAGTCCTGCTCCGATCCTCCGATCGCTCCAATCCTCCGATCCTCCGATCGCTCCGATCCTCCGATCGCTCCAATCCTCCGATCGCTTCTCTCCTCCGATTGATCGCATCGCAACTCTGTTCTCCCGATTGCGATTGAGATTATTCCCGCTCCCGATCTCCGATTGCGATTGACCTATCGGGCCCACCGTACCTTACTTCCACCTATTCATATAATATAAGGCCTTTCCCTTTGTAAATTGGGAATTCCTATTATTTTCATTCTTACAAAGGGTTTTCCCCAATCGCATCGGAAGTTTTGTGTTTACCACTCCGCCCTACTCCTGACTCCGATTTCTGATTGCGATTGTAACCCCGATCCCACCACTAAATTCCTCCGCCATTCATAACAAAAACCCCTTTTTCCTTTGTAAAGTTTAAAATTCATTCGTTTTGCTATTACAAAGGTTTTTCCTCCCAATCGCAATCGCAAACTTCTGTTGCGCCACCGTCCCTCCGAGCCTCCAGAGCATTCCTCCGCCACCACTGCCCGGGTTTGTAACAGGTTTATTTTATTATGCAGATAGCACAGAGATGGCCACTTCAGCATTTTCCAGCGAACCAGCAGAAGAGATTCAGAGGGGGTTAATGCCTATTATTGATGTAATTAATGTTTAATCCCGAATTCAAAGGAAAGGACGTAGTCGAAGACCAGAGCGCACGAAACAGAGCTGTATCTGTGTTTAATGTCATGCAGAGCACCATTTCTCCAAAATGACACCTCCTATAGAAGTCTCCATGCCTCCTCGAGCCCTTAAATATATTTTACGGACAGAAGCTTCTTTAAGACTGTCAAACAACAGTTATGGAGGTATGGAGAGGTCAGCAGATCCTTCAATCCAAGTCACTAATTCCAGAAGGTAGCCCTACAGAGTACTTACAACGATGCAGGTGCCATTAAGTAGAGTGGGCATGAACTCTTTCTCCACTATGTCTTAATGAGATCCATTTAATATTCATCTACTCCTATTGTTATCTTCTCCTATAATAATTCCCAATAACGTATTGTAAAGGTTGTTGTTCGGCTGTTGCCGTAGCTGTTAGAGGGATGCATTCTGACTGTTAGAACAGTCTTGGGAGGGATTAGCAGAGTAGTTGTTATGTAGTAGGCTGGGAGGAGAAGTTTGGATTGTAACAGTCATTGAGCTTAGTGTATGTGACTGGTTTTGCATCAATTAATCAAAGCACATTTCACGGGATCCTAGTCTATTACTATTAGTGATGTTTTCCTAACTCTGTTTGTTACATTTCCATGTTGTTCATTGTTTTTCTGGGCTTGCATCAGAAATATGGCATATGATTTACCCTTGGTAGGTACCCTATGTCTCTGCTCTCCTTGCCTTCAATGTTTTCTGCTAAAGGTGTTATATAAGGGTTGATTTCAGTTAATTTAACCAGTGTAGTGGATGTCATTGCCTGCTAGTTGATGTATGAATTAAATGAATCTGTTATTAGATGTTCTTATTGGGTTTAAGCTGGAAGATTTGGGAACACTAGGGATTAGAGTTAGCCCTGTCCACTAGGATCCTTGTGCGACCAGCTGTCCTTTCTAAGATCTCTCTGTTAAACTTATCTCGGTTTTCCCTTGGAGCATGCTAAAGCTGACCTGGAGTTAGATGAATCCTGGTCCGATCTATAAGTTGCCCCTTTGTCCCTCCTTTGAGAGTTGCCTATGAGTATTTCCAAGCAAGCCTAGAGTTAAATGACCTCTGACCTGATCTATAGACAGAAATTAGGTTGCTTTCCTTCTTTCACTTTCAATCCTTAATGTTCCATCCCACCATCTAATCTAAAAGATCCTTTAGTATTAGATAACTTGCCCTCTGAAGGCTTTGGCTAGTTGTTGCATGTAATTCCCTTTCATGACTCCATAGCCCAATGGATGGCACTTTCTTAACCTATCCTCTTTGCTGAAACATCCTGCTGTTTTGTTCCTGTCCTCCCATTATTTTCTCAGTCTATGATCTCATGACCACCCCAACAAAAAACCAACCAAATCATTTAAAACCCCCCTTTGTGCTTCATAACTAGCCTAACATCTCATTTTGAGCTTTCATAGATATATAATTCTTTGTTTTATTGGAGAGATCCCTCTCCGGGTCCAGGAGGGCTAGATCCTAGGGCCCCAAAGTGGTTTGATGTTGTCTTATCTTTTGGTATTGCCAAATCTGCCAAAACATAGGAACCCCAACACCTGGAAGCATTTATTATTTCTTATACATTTTTAGATCACTAGCCAATCTGTTTAAAAATAGATATCAAAGCTACCCCTAAAAATAGGCCTTTCAGATTTGAGAGTTTATGGCTTAAGGATCCATCCTTCCTTGAGAATTCAAAGGCATGGCAAGGAGAGATTCAAGTCCAGGGTCCCTCCAAATATGGCTAAGTTTCAACAAAAGATCAAGATTCTTAAGTAAAATAAAAAACAAAGAGGATTTTGGAAATATTTTCCACGAAAAATACGAGTTGGAGGTACATATGTAAGAGGTTCAACAGCAGATGAATATGGAGGGAAGAACTAAGGATCTAGCTGCAAAATAAGAAGAACGACTAATAAAAGTAGAGGACAGAAGGAAAGAAGAGGGAATATCATGGAGGAAAAAATTCAAGAATCCATTGGATTTAAGAAGGGGAGAAGAACATAGGTTTTTCATAAATCGATGATTAAACATCGATATCATAACAAGTTCTTTTTGCTCAAAGATGAAGCAAGGTGAAAACTCACAGATCATTAAGAGATGTAGCAAGAATTGGTTATATATTATAGAACACTTTTATATTAATCAAATAAAATTCTATGGATACCCATTTAGAATATCATAGCAAACATCTAAGTGTTGGTTCAACCAAATCACAATGTTTCCTTAATTTTGGAGGTATCCTATGCCAAAGTTGAAGAGATGGTAATGTCCATGCCAAAAAAAAATCACCGGCTTCAAGTGGTTTCACCACATATTTTTTCCAAGCTTGTTGGCACTCCCTTGGCGAAGAAATACATGACCTATTGGAGGAATATTGCAGTTTGTGCTCTTTATTTCCAACCTTGAATGCCAAAATATTAGCACTAGCACCCAATTCTGATAAGGCCCAAGATCTTGGTAGCTTCAGACCAGTAGCCTAATTCAATGCAATATATAAGATTATTTCTAAAGTTATGATGAATTGTTTAAAGTCACTCTTGCCAAATCTAATTTCAACAAAGTAGGTTGCTTATGTGGAGGGAAGACATACCTTGGATGGAATAGTAGTAGCCCATGAGATCCTCCATTCGTTGAAATGTTTTTAAAAGGAAGGAATGTTAATTAAGCTTGACCTACCTAAGGCCTTCGACAGACTTAGTTGGACTGATCTCTTTACTGTTTTCACAACCTTTGGATTTACAAGTAATTGGATTAATTAGGTAGGAGCTATGGTTGAAACCCAATTACTTATTAGTGATTCTCAATGGATCTACTTCCTCAACAATCAAGTCTTCACATGGAATTCAATAAGGTGACCCTCTCTTGGCATTCTTATATTTTCTTGTTGTAGAATGGTTAGGGCACACCATAAAGGTAGTTATAACAGAGGGAAATATAAAAGGATTGAGACATTATGGCCGTGATCTTCTCATTTCCCATCAATAGTTTTTTGATGATACGATACTAATGGGAGTTCCTACAAAATGAAAATTTAGAGCTCTAAAACAGATCTTGGAGGAATTCATGGAGGCCTCAGGTTCATCCATTAACATGGATAAATCTCAAATTTATTTCCTTAACAATAACTTAGTAGTGTATGGGCACATAGCCAAATTGCTCGCTTTTTAGTGCAGTTATCTCCCTACCAAATATATGGGGGCACCTTTGGTAGAAAATTCCCTTAGAATTATTCAATGGAAGGAATTAGTCCAAAAAATATCCAAAATATTGGATTGATGGACCTTCATATCTCTCAATTTTACTGGCAGATTAGTCTTGTTAAAATTACCCTTACAAGCCCTTCTAGTTAATATTCTCTTTGTGATGGTGGTGCCTAAAGGAATCCTCGAATCCATCAATATTATCTACATATCCTTTCTCTAGGGAGGGGCTACATGGGATACAAAATGGGCCCGTGTATCCTAGGATAAATTATGTACTCCCAAAATGGTAGGAGGTCTTGATCTTCAAGATCCATAAATTTTAAATAATGTTTTAGGAGAAAATTTATGGTGGAGGTGGATACAAGGTGGCCAGGATTTATGGAGGAAACTTTGGAGTAGGAAATAAAACCCCTCTCAATCATGGAAACAAAAATTGAGAGCTCAAAACTATGTTTAAGTACCTTCAATATGGAATTTGGACATCACTAATAAATTCATTGTACAACAACATTGTTTCTAGGAAGTACGAGAGGGAAAGGATGCCTTGTTTTGGATGGACTCATGGAAATAATATCCAAACCTTGTTGACGGGGTGAAATTTCATACTCTGAAAGAACTTATGAAATCTATAGGTCTCTTGATAGTATCATATTATTGGAACCAGATAGCGGAGCACACCTCATGGAGAGAATGGAAAAATAAGGAATTTTTTCCTCAAACTCTTGATCAAGCCAATATGGACACATTAATGGAAGAAATTCACGAACGAATATCTCGTTGCTCGAGGGATAGGACCAACTCATATGGGGCTATAATTATAAGGGTATGTTTACAATCAAAGAGTCAAATGAACTAGTTGCAGGTTACACCAATCTTCCTCAATAGCCAATCTCAAAACACGTTTGAGCTCAAAACTTATGGCCCAAAGTTTCCCATTTTCTTTGGTTTTTAATATATAAAAGAGCCATTTCATGGGATAAATCTTCCAAAGGGGATTCAAAGTGTCAATATTATAACTCTAATTAAGAGTTTAATGAGTCAAAGTTAATAATTGGTCATTGGGAAGAAAAGAGGTTTGATTTTATTCTAGTGAATTTTGTTCCATAGTTGAGTAGAGTAGTTGAGATTGGATAGATAGAGGGTACAAGAAATAGGGTTTTCATTCTAGCATCCCACATGCCATAACTCCCACTCCCTTTTATTTGCACCATTTCCATTCAAATAAGAGAGAGAGAAACAACTTCACCTTTCAACTTGGTTTTCTCTCGAAAGGGTTTTTGAGGTTATATCTTATGTTATTATGGTTTTGGGAGTGATAGTTCTATTTTCTCTCCATTATATATATATATATATATATATATATAATGCAATAATTGCATGCATAATAAGAATGCAATAAATATAATGAAAAATTAACCCTCGTAGTATAGATTTCAAATTTCAGTAATATTTATCCGATCTGTTGTGACACACTATCCAATGGAGTATCCACAACAACTTACATATCACATTTCAAGGATACATTATTGATAAGTGCATACAAGATATGTGAATGCTTCAAAAACAAGAGACATGATCTTCATGGACTATCATGTGTTGACTTGGATGATATCATGGTCTCTCATGGGAAGTTACTTGTTAAATATGATTGGCTTTGGGGAGGTGACAATAGGTTTTCAATGGTTAGGTGATGATGACACAATATCACCTATAGTGAAACGAGCACTTTAATGTTATGCTTGGTTGAAGATGCTTAGATTGGATTTGTTCAAGAAGGTGTATTTAAAGTGACACAAGCAGTTGATGGAAATGCACAACTAGTAAAGTCATGTCAATGCCACACAACAAATAGGATTCTTGAGTGGCATGGTATTCTCAAGTGGAATGAAAAGTGTATCCTCATAAAAAATGGTATCCAAGACATGCTCAAATGTGGAAATTATGGAAGTGTCTCTTTTCCACCAACAACCCTTTCATTGGAGGAGACAATGGAGCTATGTTGATGGGTACATCAATAATTGAAGTGGATATGAATGTAAGAAACCCACTTGAGGTTTCATCATGATAGATGGTGAATCGGGAAAACATGACTTAGGATGTGTCACGAGTCTAATTAGGAGGGTTGTTAAGGTCTTGAAAACATGTTGGATGGGCACACATAGGGCAAGGACCCAATGTCACCTCGACACAATCCTCCACTCTTTAGACCTAACTAACTCTTAAAAGATCAAAGGAGGATTATCAATAGTAACCCAAACTAAATCCAAGTAAGACACATGCCTTAAATGGGGTCGAGAAGGAGTGGAAAAATTAATGTATGGGGTTGTCTTGTTTTTTAGTATAATTTAGTAGTAGAAAGCTAAAAATCAAACAAATTAACACCAAATGAAAGAAAATATATGTTTAAAATGGCACCAAGAAAGATTCTAATTTATTTTTCCCTGAATTAGATTAGGAGAAAATTGTGATTCCACATCACATGACAACTTGTATGAGTTAACTAAGTTAGTTTGACATAGTTGGTTCAGTTAATTCGAGTTGAGGGCCTAACTTGAGTTATGTAGAGTGGTTCCCACTTTTTAGGAGCCTTGGTTGAGTTTATTTTGAGTTGTAATTAATTAATTCAGTAAAACTGAGTTAAAGTCAGTAAAACTAGTTCCAACTGTTGGAGGAACTAGTGGGAGGTCTAGTAATGGGGTGTGTACTGAGTGATCACCTATTTAACTGATAAATCAGCCATAAATAACTCATGCATGCATGCAATATGAGTTACCCAATTGAGATTGAATTTCAAGGGAAATGTACTATCAATTGTATAATCATCCAAATTTTACATGTGGTGCATGCAGTCAGAGGAAGGCCTAGATGGATTGCACAGTTATGGATGGGGAATTTCCTAATTAATAGGCGCTAATTCCCAAGGAAATAGGGACTTGGGAAAGAAGAAAATTGGTTTTGGCCAAGGCTTGTCTAGGAAGCAGTGAGATAGATAGAGATAGTGCAATGGTTTCTCGAGCTTGAGAAAAGCATTGTAATCTTCTCATATTTTTCTAACTAATGCAATATACAGATAGGAGGGGTTTTTAGTTGTGGATTTCCCCAAGAAATCATCGCGTAATGTGTTGATTGAATTATTTCTCTTGTATGCTTCGTGATTTCGTGATTGTTTAATTTTTTTTGCAATTGGTAGAGTAGATTCAAGTCTATTGTTTTAGTAAATTGCAATTAGCAGTTTGAATCTTCAAGGAATTTATCCATGTTATCAGAGATATAATCACAACAAAGAATATAATTTGAAGTTATCTTTCTAGGAGGAACGAGTTTTTCAGATCTATTCTTCCGAGCTAGCAACAGGATTGGGATGGAGTTCTATGGTCTAAGGCTCAAGTATTCCCTTGAGGGTAGCTTGAATTACATTGCTCGGAAGGACCAGATGGAAGAATTCATGGAAGAGAATGGACTAAAGGAATTCATAGATAATGATGTCCTGAAGCTAGTGCAAACTGATGCACGGGATCTAGCAAATTGGAAGAAGAGTGTTTCCAAGGCAAGGAGGATCATATTGGAGGGAGTACGAGACCATATTGTCTCTAATATCCATGGGAAGGAAAATCCATATGCAATGTGGCATACATTAACAAAACTATTCCAAAATAGTAGTGACCACAACAAGCTGGAACTAAAAGATAAGCTTCAAAATATCAAAATGTAGAAAGGGTGACACAATACCATAGTACCTTGGCAAGTTCACACAGTGTCGTGATGAACTTGGGAGTGTTGGTGTTATGGTTGTTGAAGATTATTTGGTAAGCCTAACACTTCTAGGCCTTCCCAAAAGCTAGAACAACTACTAGGATTTAGTCAATGGGAGGGAGAGGCTACCAAAATGGGAAATATTATGGTCAGATTTGGTATAGGAAGAGTTCAGGCGAAATACCAGATACAGGACCTCATCCAAGGTTGAGGATGAGAAGAATTATGCCTTGGATGGAAAGGAAAAGAAAAGGAAAGGGAAGAAATCCAAATCCAAAGGAGATTCTGGTCAGATGGGAAAGAAGAAGGACTTGTCGAAGATTAAATCTTTTCAATGTCATGAGTTGGGACATTATGCCATAAAGTGTATGCACAAGAAGGCTGATAAGAATCCCTCAGGAGGAGTGGTAGGTGAAGCTCTTGCTTCACAATTCGAGTTGTATTTCACCCTCATTGCATGCATGGTGACATCAATGATGGGTAGTTTGGGGTATTTGGATAGTGGAGCCCCATTCCATATGATGGGAAACAAAGAATTTTTCATCGACTTGGAGAAGAAGGACCTCTAGATGCACATCGAGATAGGAGATGATGGAAGGTATAACACGACTGATATCAATATTGTTACTTTTCAGAGGGAGTCTGGTTCTCCACTCACATTTAAAGATGTCACACATGTTCTAGGTCTAAAGAAGAATTCAATTTCAGTTTCTATGTTGGAGGATCATGGCTACGATGTGATATTTAGCAAAGGAATGGTTTTCCTTCATCACATAGCCGCAGGAAAAGTGAAGGGGATTGAGGTTCGGGTGAAGAACCTATACAAATTGAATGTATAATATTACTTCTTTGAGCACGAAAGCAAAGAAGGTGCATAACCGAGACATGGCATAGGCGACTTGGCCATTTGAACCATGGAGCTTTGAAGATCATGCAACAGATTTCTACACGAATTCCCAAGGGTGCACTAGAGTAGCATGATACATGAAATGGGTGTACATTGGGGAAGTACACCAAAGAAAAATTTCATGATAAGGACAGTTGAGCACAAGCGGTCCTTGAAAGAGTTCATTTAGATGTGTGTGGACTTTTCTTGACAACCTCCACGACCAAGCACAAGTATTATGTTATATTTGTAGATGATTTCTCATGTAAGTGTTTGATATTCTTCATGTAGAATAAAGACCATGCATTCTCAATATTTTTTGAATTTAAATAATTTGTTGAGAAATACAAAAGAAGGAAAGTGAAGGCTCCTAGGAGTGATAATGGTGGAGAATATGTGTCGAATGAGTTCAAGAACTTTTTTGCATCAGAAGGCATTCAACGTGAGTTGAAAACACCCCATAACCCACAACAAAATGGGGTTGATGAGAGGAAGAACAAGAGTATTGTTGGAGTTTCATGGGCGATGTTTCATGATTAGGGCCTACTATTGTACTTGTGGGATGAAGCATGCAACACAGCGGTATATGTGTAGAATAGAAGTTCTCATCAGATTCTCGGGATGAGTACACTAGAAGAATATTTTTCAGGTAAGAAACTAGATGTGGTACACTTCAAGATATTTGGTTCATTAGTTTACTATCATGTTTCCAAGGATGCAAGGAAAAATCTAGAACCAACAACAAAGTTAGGAATATTTGTGGGGTACACTAATACACCTCACAACTATAGGGTGTACCTGCCATCTCACAGGATGAAAATTATTCATAGAGATGTGAAGCTCGATGAATAAAAGGCCATGAGATGTTCCCTTGAGAGGGAGCTTCATTTTCATGTAGATGAGGAGTTTTTAGCTCCAAAGGAAGAACCTCAGGATGTTGTGGAGCAGCCTCAAGCAGAGGAGTAGAGAGTGGAAGCACCCACTCATGCAAAGACATCCATAGATGGAAGGAAGTGCACTAGAGAAGTTGGTAGATTGATGCCTGATGCTAGAGAGAATGTGGGAGCACCCATATCACAACATAGACAAAGGAGGTCACCAGATCGGTACACTGGCTACATGGATATCATTAGCGAGAGTGTAGAAACTGAGCCATCCTCATTCGAGGAAGAATTTCAACAACTAGTATGGGTTGATGCCATGGTAGAGGCATATCATTCCATTATCAGGGAAAATTCTTGGGAAGTGGTCCCAAGGCCAAAGGGAAAATCAGTGGTACATTCCAAGTGGATCTACAAGCTGAAGAAAGCAGCAGATGGGAGTGTCAAGAAACACAAGGCCATATTTGTGGCCAAGGGGTTCTCTCAAGTGGAGGGAATTGATTACAAGGAGACCTTTGCTCTATAGCAAGTTAATCTTCAATAAAATCAATTCTATCACTTTCAGCCCAAATGACATGGAAAATACATCAGATGGATGTGAAGACAACTTTCCTCAATGGAGTGATTGAGGAAGAGGTTTACATAGAGCAACCAAAAGAAATTGAGACCTTTGACAGAGAGTCGCATGTGTGCAGACTCAAGTGAGCGTTGTATGGATTGAGACAAGTACCCAATGCTTGGCACACCAGGATCGACAACTATTTCACCGGGTTGGGCTTAACCAAAAGTGAAGCAGATGCAAACCTTTAACACATTGTTGTTGAAGGTAAATTGTTGATTATAGTATTATATGTCTATGATTTAATTCTAATAGGCGATGAGAAGCTCATAAAATCTTTCAAAGAGGATTTAGCAAGATAATTTGAGATGAAAGACACGGGGCTCATGCGTTATTTCCTTGGTTTGGAAATTTGGAAAGGAGATGGGGAACTATTTGTCTCTCAGGGCAAGTATTCCAACGAGATACTTAAGAAGTTTCACATGGAGAGAAACAAACCCATGGAGACTCCTCCAGCAGGGAATTGGAGGAAGGAAGATGCTACTTTAGGAGAAGTGGTAGCACAGGCAGCTTGTGGGTTCACTTATGTGCTTGGTGAACACACGACCAAACATGTGTTATGTAGTTAACCAACTTAGTAAAGCAATGGTTAAGCCAATCAAAATCTATTGGAAGGCGGCCAAACATGTGTTGAGATACCTCAGAGGCACCAATCGATTTGGTATTTGGTACAAACAAATTGAGGGAGTGAAGCTACAAGGCTTCACAAATGCTAATTGGGCAGGGAGTCCATCAGACAGGAAGAGCACATCAGGAGTAATATCTAGTATTGGGTTAGCAATGGTTTCTTGGTACATTAAAAAGTAAATATTAGTTACACTCAATTCAACAGAAGCATAGTACATAGCTGCTAGTCAAGCATCCTATGAGGCTATCTGGATAAGGAAGATCCTTATTGGGTTATTGGGTTAGCAGATGGATCCTACAATGATTTACTGTGACAATCATAGTTGTATCAAACTCTATTTGACTTCATTTTTTCATGATTGATCCAAGCATATCAACATCTGGTATCACCATCTCAGAGATTGTGTGCAGAGGAGGATTATGTTTCTAGAGTACATTCCTATAGAGGAACATGATACAAATATCTTGACAAAGGCATTGTAAAGAGGCAAATTTGAGTTCCGTAGAGGCAGGATTGGGGTATCTGATAATCTCTTTCTTGCTGAGAGGAAGTGTTGAAAATGGCACAAGAAATATTCTAATTTAATTTTCCCTTGAATTAAATTAGGAGAAAATTGTAATTCCACATCACATGACAACTTGTACGAGTTAACTAAGTTATTTTGATTTAGTTGGTTCGGTTAATTCAAGTTGAGGGTCTAACTTGAGTCATGTAGAGTGGTTCCTACTTTTTAGGAGCCCTGGTTGAGTTTATTTTGAGTTGTAATTAATTAATTCAGTAAAATTGAGTTAAAGTGAGTTAAACTAGTTCCAACTGTTGGAGGAACTAGTGGGAGGTCTAGTAGTGGGGTGTGTACTTAGTGATCAGCTAGTTAATTGATAAACCAACCATAAATAACTCATGCATGCATGAAATACGAGTTACCCAGTTGATATTGGAGTTCAAGGGAAGTGTAATATCCATTGTATAATCATCCAAATTGTATAGGTGGTGCATGCAGTTAGAGGAAGGACTATGATGGATTGTGTAGTTATGGATGGGGAATTTCTTAATTAATAGGGGCTAATTCCCAAGGAAACAACGCAAGGAAATAGGGATTTGGGCAAGCAGAAAATTGGTTAAGTATTGGCCAAGGCTTGTCTAGGAAGCAGTGAGATAGATAAAGACAATGTAGAGGTTGCTTGGGATTGAGCAAAGCATTGTGATCTTCTCATATTTTCCTAACTAATGAAATATACATATAGGAGGGGTTTTTAGCGATGGATTTCCCCAAGAAATCATTGTGTAATATGTTGATTGAATTATTTCTCTTGTATTCTTCATGATTTCACGATCATTTAATTTTTTCTGAAATTGGTAGAGTAGATTCAAGTTTATTGTTTTAGTAAATTACAATTAGCAGTTTGAATCTACAAGGAATTTCTACAATATACGTGTAACTAATCAACATGGATGTACAAAAAATATCCTAACCATCTATGATATTATTTTTAAGTTTAGATTATTGATGAGGGACTTATCGGTAAAAATATAACTCTTGAAATTCCTCTATGGCTTGTCAAGGTCTTCCACGCATTTCACATCTTCTAGAGACATGAAAGACTGTGAATTACCAGAGAAAAAATAGACAAACCCCTCATGCAAATTATTCAAAGAAACAACCAAAACCAACAAAAGGTTGCAACAACCCCCATTGAAAATAAAGGTAGGGAAATTTTCTTAATGTATATGTGGTTATCATTTGAATTATTTTCAAGAAGGGAGGCTATCTCTGAGAGATTTCATGTGGAAAATAGGGTCACCATTTCCATCAGAAATCAATGGAGGTGATGTGATGTCATCCAAGGAAGTCGCGTCATCCATCGAATCGAGTGAAGAAAGAGAAAGAGAATAAGATGATGAAGATAAATCACATGTCATCATGAATAGCTCTTCCACCATGGGTGGTCATAGGAAAAATAGATATTTTATACCTTGAATTTCTGTCACGGAATTTATGTTTGTTTCTGTTTTTTTGAAACAACCAAACTCTCCCTCTGCCAGCAATTGTCATGAGAATTTTATAGCGAGCAGTTGATAAGGACATCTCTGCATATGTCCAGATATATTTCAACATGTGGAACCCTTTGGGTAGGTGATTTCCTTGTAGCATGACATATCCTTGCCCAAAAAGGGAGAAAGCTTCTCTTGGGATATTTTGGCATCCCTAGCCAGCAGTTTAGAGGTTCCAGACGATAGTTTTGGTAGCCTTATCCATATGACGTAAGGCATGACCTACAAAGAAGACAACTAGAGACCACACTTTTACATTTCTAAAGATTATTTGAATGTGATAAAATGTGGGACTATAGGGTTCTCTAGGATTTGAGGTAAGGTTAAGGCATGGTCAACAAGTACGAATTAATTAATGATGATATGAATGATATGATCATATTCCATATTCTATTCTCATCCATGATCACACCCTTATCTTCTCGACGTTGATGAGACACGCAATTGTGACCCACACACTCACACTCGACAAAGTCATCCTTCTCCAAATCAATAACTGAATAGTCATTTCTAAAATTTTCTATCACACCCACATCTAAACACCTTTATCATAAAGGTATTTCAATATTTAAAATATATTTGTAGATCCAAATATGTGCAGTATTTGATTTATATATAAAGAATAAAGGTAAATAATTAAAGTATATTTATCTTTAAGTATTGAGGGGTTTTCACAGTGCATTATATTATATCATTTTTTATTTGGGATTCAACCGCGTTAAGTAATTCATTCATCTCTGACCATTTTGATGAGAGGTAGTCATAACTGACTAATTTCTCATGATTTTTGAATATTCCACTTAGCACTCATTGCATTGGGTGATGCTCATATGGGTGAAGAAATGTGATTGAAACTAGTGAAATGAATCTCATGGAAATGGTCATAGATGAATGACTTACTTAACACAGTTGAATCCAAAATAAAAAATGATCTAATATATTTATCTTATAATCGATTAATTATAATATTAGTAAAATATTTTTTCAAATGAAAACTAGAATATTTTTTAACTATTTGTAAATGAGTAGGTGGTTTCATAGGGTTTTCTTAGTAAACAAACGAGGGTTTTCTTTTTAAGGTTTGAATTTACCATCATGTAGAAGTAATTTCTTTATGTTGTTTCCACATTGGTTTGGAACTTAAACCATCTAGTGTGGCATGAGAGTATCCATGGAAAGCATCTTAGAGAGGGTTGGGGGTGTGCAAACTCCTTCTTGAAGAATGTAGTCATAGGGGATGGGGGTTCTGGTTCAATCCATCAGATACAAGCACCCCATCGATTTTCTCCATACCCAAGTCGTGTGGACAAAAACAAAGATGATCATCCACTAGGGGTGAATTGGAAAATCCATATGCAAGGGAGATGCCTCCCTAAGGTAGTAAAGGATCTTAAATATAAAGTAAAATCAGACAAAATTGAGAGCTACATCCAACATATGATGTATCATGCCTTAATATGCAAGTTCATCATCATTTTGCTAACAAAAAGAACATTGGGTGGATGGATCCAACAAAAGTGGAAACTGAAGGGACACATTGATCTCAGTTAGGATAAAAGGGTTTCTTTACGGTGATTTTTGCAAATACGGAAGGCAGAAACAAGGTATTTGAGAATGACCCATATTTTTTCAATAATGTGGGGTTATTCATGAAATTATAGCAAGAAAGGTACAACTCGAAAAAAGGAAACATTCCTTGCAACTCCAATATGGGTTTGCCTATTTTCTCTGCCAAATGAATTTTGAGAGGAGAAAATATTAGAAGGCATTGGAAATGTGATCGAAGATTTTTTGAAAATATATGAAGTGACCAGGTGAGGATGCTACACCTCATATGCGAGGATGTGTGTGTGTATGAATATCTCTCAGCCACTACCCAAATCAATCGAAATATCCTATCATGATGAAGTTTGGCAACAATATTTGAATTATGAGCATGTATTGTTAAAATGTCATAGGTGCCATGAATATGACCATATATTTAGAGATTTTCCCTTGAATATTGCAGAGGAAACAAAATAAAATCAACATAAATTGGATCATGATGATTTTCAAAAAGTCCAACATCTCTGGGAAAAACCTTGAGCAAAAAAAGTGGCAACAAAAAAGGAGCCCCTTCATTCCAAAAACCATTATTAGGCATTAACTAGAGATGAGAAGGAAATTCTAGATGAGGTACATCATCAAGAAACAAATCAAGAGAAGGGCAGTGGAAAATCAAAGGTAAAGTGCTAGACAAATCCACAAAGAACGCACTAATAAAGGAAATTTATTAATCTAGATTGGATCATTATATTATCTGTCATCCATCTCGATGCTTTTATAGTGGAAAAAGCAAAGGAATTAGCTCATAGGACCATTTTTACCAATGGGACCCTATTTAGAAAATTGAGGTTTGAAACCTTCTGAGAGTATTTTGATGCATTAAATGGCATTTTTGGGGGGTAAAAATTTTCTGGTTTAGCATGGCACATTTTTCCCTATTCTACAGAAGGGGACCTTTCCAATGACACAATAATTGCCTTATTCAGAGTCTGTATGAAAATTTTATGCCACTCGGAAGTTGACCTTTGTGTTTTGAACACCATAGTTCGATAGGATGCCACATCATCCTCCGTTACTCATGGAAAAAGGATATTCATGTGATCATGATGAAGAAGAATCTAGAATCATGATGAAGAAGAAGAATCATAATGAAAAAATAATTGCATCCAAACACAAACCTTAAGAGATACTCCTAAACATACAAAGGAAGAAAACAAGAGAGGAAGGAACATAAGTAAAAAAAAAGAGTTAATAAAATATATGGGGGATATGGTTATCAATTCTGGACAAGTGGCTCTGTTAACAGAGGTGTTTCCTTTGCCTAACATTCTCCCCAATGAACATAGTTTCATGGAATATAAGAGGCCTTAATTGTCAAGGAAAACAAAGGATTCTCAAGGAGAGAATCTATAGGAAAATCCCTACTATAGTAATGTAACAAGAGAGTAAATTTGACAATGATAGACTAAGCTCAATAGCCTCTCATTGTTGGTGAGGATGTCAAACCATAACACTAGATGTTGCAAAGAAATAAGGTGGACTGTATATCTTATAGAATCTAAACAAAGTGGAATTTACGAATTCCGTGGATACCCCAAGGATAATATCTAATAGATTCCACTACTTAGGATCAAAAGAAATGAGATGCATAATAAAATTCCATGGGAAAAATATGGTGACAAAAAGGAATTATTTCTTAGAAATTTGGATAGCATCAGTGAGATTCAACAAGGTAAGCTATGGATTCTAGGTGGAAAATTCAACATGGTGACATCACTAGAGAAAAAAAGGGAGGTATTCATCGCTTACACACAGAATCCCAATAGTTCAAACATTTGTTGTAGCAAATGAGACTGGATCTCATGGGAAAAATTAATGGAGTTTTCACCTGGAACAATTTCTTCATTGCCTTACACTTAGATATATTTTTAGTATCAGAATATCTCCTAGAAGTGTATGTCTTTGTGGAAGCAACTATTCTTCCTTGTATAGGTTTAGATCACTAGCCAATATTTTTAGAAATAGATATCAAAGCCACCTCTAAAAATAAGCCTTTCATATTTAAGAGTCTTTGGATTAAGGATCCATCCTTCCTTGAGAAGGAAAAAAGGCATGGTGGGAAGAGAGTCAAATCCAAGGTCCCTCCAATATGGCCAAGTTTCAATAAAAGCTCAATATTCTTAAGTCAAAAATAAAAAAATAGAACAAAGAGGATTTTGGAAATATTTTCCAAGAAAAATGAGAGTTGCAATGAAATAAACAAGTGCAAGCAAAGTAGAGTCACTAAAAATATTTCTTAAGGATAACCTACTTGTAGAATGCTCAAAATCTTATATTTTGGTGGATATTTTATGTGTTATAACCAGTAGAAGACCATATATGCATGCAATTTGATTATATACAAGTGTAAGATATGCTTAAGGAAATAATTTATCTATATCTGGATTATATATAGCACCTAAATCAATTTCTCCAATGTAGAAATTGCTAATAGGATGTAACTAATGAAAAACTAGCTAGTAAATAATCATAATCTAATGCTGAAAATAAAAGTTTTGGAATTTTATGAAGATAAGTGGTCGTTGGAAATATACCTTGTACCGAGCTTAACTCAATTTTCCAATATGTGGAATTTATACATCCTTATATCAATCTTGTATATGTTCAAGGAAGTGGGTTTGGTCTACTAAGAGAAATCCTCCCCACTATTGACTTAATAACCTCTGTAAATTTCAAACCCAAATAAGAGCAACCCCCTTGTATGTCATTCTCCAATCACTTTAGATTGAGTGAGAGATGAATATGAACTCCTTCCCGAATTGAATCTTCCCTTCAGAATGGTCCAATCGATTGAAGAAACCCATCTACAAAATAAAAAAATGAAGTGGGGTCTCTCCCTAGTTTTCCCTCTCCATGTGACTAGCAACCCCTTGATGGATCGACCTGTTAAGTTTTTATTTTATTTTTGTTGGTTTTACCCACGAGAATTTGAAAATTGAATCTCATAATTTATGTAGTACTTCATAACAAGGAGATTTTCAATTGAGCTACCCCTCGTGGGCTTACCTTTGTGTAATTTTACTCATTAAAGAGATTATAATATTATAGAAACAATAACACAATTAATCGATAAAAGACATACAAATAAAAAACATCCCACACACTGAAAAATAAAATATTGAACAAGGGCTTGCAAAAACAAAACTCTTTTATTAGACGACACTTATATTATATGACAACAACAACTATAATCTTATACAGATTTTCCCAGTTATTCATATTGTAAGATGATTTTTTCGAAAAGAGTTGTGTTTTCGAATTTAGTTTGTACTAAATTCAAAAACGCAATTATTTTCCAAAAAATCATCTTACAACAAAAACTATACAAGAGGGGAGGCTAGCCTTTTATAAAACATTTTAAATGTGTAGATATAGCTAGCTAATGACTAGTTGGAGTCCTCCTCAAATAATATGCTTACTAGTCATCCATAACTTGGAGACTTAGTATATTTTTATAAAATAATGCATTACAAGGAATAATTTGACCATTAGAGGTAAACGTAGCTCACAATTCCCAATTTATTTCATAATTCCTTTTTTTAATGGCTCGAAATGGTCAACAATGAAGAATAATAGACTTTAGTAGCTCAACGTCCTGCTCAATGGTCCTTGAAGAAATTTAACTTGATTTCTGAAAGAATTTTACTTGAATAGGGAGTTTGACTTGGTCCTTGGGAAGAATATTTCACTTTGTAATGGCTAGATTCTTTGTCCATGATATCCCCAATGACTAGTTAGATTACCCAACGACTAGGTCGACTTGAATTTTCTTCCTTTGCTAACTCAACTTGGCCACTTACTCACTTGGTCTCTAGCTCCCTGGATGTTTTGATAATTCTAGCACCTGGGTATGCTAAAACTAGCCCTGATCTGAACTGGGTTGCTCTTAGAATTATGTCTTGCATATCGTTGCCACATCATCCCTAAGACTGCCATGTCATTTTGCCCCTTGTGTTGGTTCCATAACTGATCCGGGTGGATATTGGTGGCCACCCGCCTATTCCACTTGGACCCCCACCATTGTTTCACTTTCCTTAATTGTAGCACAATTTACTATTTTTGGCAGTTTTTTGGGTCCTTAACTTTCAGAGTCGTTTTGAGGCCCTAAACAACGTTTTTGGGGAAAACCGGGGCAACATAGGGTTTTAATAGATGTTTGCCACTCCAAAGTTGTAGTCCTAGGATAAATATTTCTAACGAGGTATTGTGCACATTAAACGAAGATTGTATTTCAAAGTTAAGACCTTGGGAAGTTGATGTACCAGTTTACCCAAATGAGGCCCATAGTTTTGGCGGTTCATCTCCTAGGGTTAGGTTTTGGATGTTTATGGTTTACCATTGTTTCTCAATAATAAATAGGCCTTCGAGCCTCATTGTAACATAGTTCAGAGGCATGTAGCCGCTATATCTCTTCTCAGAGATAAGCTACCATCACTCAAGCTAGTTTATTTCCATTATGTTTGTAAGCATATTTCAGTTCTTTGATATTAATGAAATGAAGTGTTATTTCTACTGCATCTTTGTATTTATGGTTATATTTGTATTCTGTTGCATTCCTGTCTAAGTTCGGATCAATAACACCTTGAGGAATTTTAGAAACATAACACTTGGGTATTGTTCCTCTCATTATGTTGCTCATTTTTAATGTAACGTATGCGTCATTCTGCCCAACATTGACCTTGTTTTTCCACCTAGAGACTTGTTTGACCTGTTGACCAAGTTTCACTTAGTTGTAACTAGCCACTACCTCATTTGATTGTAAAAATTCAATGTGGCATTGTCTCCTCATATCAAATTGAACAATATGATACCAAGTTGACTTTTTGATCGTCAAAATCACTTTGCATCAGGAATCATGAACGATCTCGAGAATTGTGAAAGTTGTCAAGATTAGACTGCCATGCATGGGAGTTTTCTAAGACATAATACACAAAATCCAATGTCACTTACATACTCTATAAACTCTAACCATATGGTAAGATACATGTGCACCTTGACACGAGCTGGATTGATCCATATAGTGATCACCCCCTACAAGAGCAAGCTCCCATAAAACTGAAACTGAGTCTTCAAGTAAGTTCACCTAAAGCCCTCCAATCCTAATGAAAAGAACTTTACATGAACTAATAAAAACCAATCATAATCCATCAGGATAACAAAATAAAAACAAGCACAAACCCTAAACACCTAATACAAAACCTCACATAGTTTTACAATGCTTTTGACTCGTGATATGATAAATACTACAATTTTTTTTTTTTTTTAAATATACCATTATTAATATAAAAGGTAACGAAATGCATGATGAATTCATATAATTTGGTAGTCCAACTCTTAATAATGAGTGAAACCGTTAAAAGATAATATACTAACATGATAAAAGGGACAAAATTATCTTACCTAATTAAAATGAATGATTAGCAAATATCCTTTTAAGACAAAATTGCACATTAATGGAAATCTTCAAATGTGCACACCTACTCATTATTTCTCAAACTTCAACTCTATGGGGAAGTCTTAATATTGACGTATTCCATGTGTTTGGGCAATGAAATACCGTGAGTTTCCATCAAGGATACATGTGACACTTCATTTATGTCCATACACTTAAATTTTTATGACACTCTATAGATATGCTTTGTCAATGCGTTTGCGTCCATCCATTTAAATTTTTATACGTCACTTCATTTCTGTCCATATATTTAATTTTCTAACAAATGGCTTCTTAAATATATGGACACATCAATTTAGATTCTTATATCTTTTAACGGAAGTCTTTGTATTTAGATTACAAAGAAAGTAGTTCATTATTTTTTATTTTTCTTTTAAATAAATCCATAATAGTCAAGGTGAGTGGAAGTTCCACTCAATTTCAATTTTAAAATAGATTTTTCATATAAAGTGATTCTAACGTCCACTCATTTTCAGTTTTAAAATAATTTTAAAAATTAGTTACGAAAATTATATGTATATTATATTTTTGAACATTTACTTAAAATTAATGTTTATAATAGAAAATAGTAAATTGAGTTTGTTGGTTAGTAAGTTGGGTTGTTGAGATATTTTCTCAAAAAGCAATTTTTTACTTTAAAATTTGTTGGATCTTATAAGCACTATATATGTGTGATGTATTTGTGTAATTTGAGGAGTAATAGATGAATAGTTTTTTGTGTATGCAATTATAGATCACTCTAACAATTTTCTCGTGAATAAGACAAACTGCAAGATAAAAATTGAACCAAAGAAATAATGAGACACCTATATATGAACAATTGTTGGCTCGTGCTAGGGAGGGACAAGGAGACTTGTTTATGCTTGGATGACAGTGGATAGTTTCATGGTTATTGTTTTTTTGTTGTGAGATTTGTCGGTTTCTTTGTTAAGTAATTTTCCATTTATTTTTGTAAAAGTGCAAAACCAATTATTGAACAATGTTGCATAACTCAAATTAGTGGTTCTTGGCGCTCATAAACCCTTAAGCATATCACTAGTTTGAATATGTTTACATACCTATTACGGTTTTTTGTTCTTGGCGCTCGAAAACCCCTAAACAATGACTATAGATTATAGTATGCGATCCTTGTGTGTTAGACAAGTCAAGTTGTATGATCAACTTCAAAACATATTCAGTATCTAGAGTTCCTTCCTAACAACTAACATATAGATGAAAGCGAAATATATGATAAATAGTGGTAGGTCCATATAGTGGTTCATTACTTGACAACTTTTATCGCGGAAGCCTCGGGGACCCGAGTATGCCAACATTTGTAATATTACAAGTACGTCAATGATGGTTAGAGATAGTTATACCTTAAATGAGTTAAGTGGGAAGCTCGAATATTGTGGTGGAGAAAGAGCGTGGTTCGTGAGATTTCAGAGTGGGTAGAAGTGTTAGTGAAGACCATATCAGTCATATGTGACTTAGATGTTAATTGCAATTTGTGATTATTGTATTAATATTTGTAATGTAAGCATTAAGGGAGGGACTTAGAATTAACGCTTACAATAGAATGTTAGTAGATTGAGTTTGTTCGTTGGTTGGGTTGTTGAGATATTTTCTCAACAAGAAATCTCTTAGTTTAGATTATGTTGTATCTCATATAAGCACTATATATACGTGATGTATTTGTGTGATTGGAGGAGTAATAGATGAATAATTTTTGTGTATGTGCATTTCTGGTTTCTTTCTAACTTCAATAAATTTTATTGTCGAGATTCATGTTTTACAAACATAATTATGCTATTCAAATTTATTTTACAATATTGGTCTCTCACACACTAGGTTTACTTATCAAATTCCACATTTGTTCATAATTACATATAATTTCATTTTTATTCATAAATATATACAATTTTCTTAGTCTAGTCCAAGAAAGCATAGGTTTGCATCCAAAGGTGCATTTTACAATCTAGTATGAAGGCGATATGTGATTCCATCCATGCTCAACCTAGGGTTAACATGTGTCTCTTTTACTCTTCCAGTATAAATGAGATGGAGACACCGCCAAAATATTTCTCTCACACTCTTAGCCATAAAAAATCAAGTAACATAATTTCATTGTTGATATTACAACAAGAAGAAACAGTAAACTATTTCACTCACAACCATAAATAAGCAACATAATTTTATATCAACTTTATAGAGAGATATAAACTAATCAAAAAATAAAAATAAAAATTTTATATTTTCACTTTTGAGTGTGAGGAAATTGTATAACTCTTATACTTTCTAAAAGTATTTCAATAGGAGACTTAAATAAACTATTTCAATATAAATGTTAGCTGATTTATTTAAATATAACTTCATATATATATATGTGTGTGTGTGTGTGTGTGTGTGTGTGTGTTGATTATAATAAAATATTTCAAATGTTGAAAGAAAAGGAATAATTGAAAGTAAAAAGAAAATTAATTGCTTATGAATAAGAGGAAGAGTATAATACATTTAATTCTTAATATGAAAGTAATATATGTCATTTAAAAATTATTATTAATGAAAAAATTCAATATGAGTAATAAATAAATTATTTCAATATGTAGGATTAAGTAATATTTACGTGTATTTAAAAAGATAATAATAATAATAATAATAATTTAATGTAGACATTGTAATTCATAAATAAAATATTTCAAAGTTCATGTTAAGTGAAATATTTCAATGTTAAATATGCATAAATTATATACAGTTCAAAAAAGACTATGTATATATTATATAAAGCAATTGATTTTATTTTTATTTTGTTATTTTTTTTACTTTTCAAGTAGTTTCACTATTTTACATTATAACCCATTTTCAAGTATATTTTTTCGGTCAATTTCGTTTGAAATCTAGCAAATATTTGATGGAATTGCAAATTTAAGTGTGCGATGTACCCATTCCAAGCGTCATTTGAAATTTTGAATGCATTGAGTCCATCTATACATTCAAAAATGCAATTTAAGTAATGAAAAATTACACATGATGTGTGTGTATGTGTGTGTGTAGCCATTAGAGATGCATTTTAACCATGGATGCAGCAAGTGCCCAGAGGGATTAAATCTTTCATGATGGGATTTTTTTCCCAAGTTTTATACTCAAGGATTTTGTGGTTTTCTTTTAATTGATATTTTGTTGTTGGAAATTGTGTTTCATTTATAGTGAATTCCTTCCATTTAGGGGCCTCATAATTGTAAAGAGCTTGAAATGTAGTTACTTTGGTTGAAATGTGATTACTAGAGTTGTACCACTATTTAAGTAGCCATTGAAGTCACTTATTTTATTTGCCTATTACATAGCAATGAAGGTAAGCTTCCAAACATTTATTGACAAATTCTATTTGACCATATATTTGGGGGTGATAAGTTGAAATCATGTTGAGGTATATTCCAATTTGTTTGAAAATCCCTTCCAAAGGTTCCCTTTAAATTTGACGTCTCTATCACTAAAATCGACTTTTGAAAATCCACGCAATTTGTAGACATTTTTGCAAAATACTTCAGTGATTTGTTTTGCGGAGTTCAATTTATCTACTCCCATGAAGTATGCATACTTTGTGAGTCTGTTAACTACAACAACCATTTTGTCCTTCCCAACTAACACGAGTAGTCCTTAATGAAGTCCATTGATATTTCTTCCCACTTTGGTTTGGAATATGTAGTGGATGGAGCAATATGGGAGTCATAATGTTTTCATTTTTATTTATTTTGCATTAATCACACTCTACCACATACTTTTGAATACCATTAGTAATCCCTTTCCAAAAAATTGACTGACATGCATTATAGTAGGTTTCAAATAAACCCACATGTTAGTTGTTGGCGAGTCATGGGATTCTTTGAGAACTTTGGAATAAAATATTGAAGTTGGGCTTGGGATTTAAATATTTGAATATCATTATTCATCCCTTTCCAAAAAATTGACTGACATGCATTATAGTAGGTTTCAAATAAACCCACATGTTAGTTGTTGGTGAGTCATGGGATTCTTTGAGAACTTTGGATTTAAATATTGAAGTTTGGCTTACTTAAATTCTTCCTTTATACCACAAAATTTCATTTTTCAATTTGATTTTTGATTTTTGAATAGGATTGTTGATTATAGCTCATACTTCTGGATCCTTTTCATATTCACTTCAAATTTCATTGAGCCGTTTTGGAACTACAATTGAAAATGTAAGTGATGGTGACTCTTTGTCTTTTTGTGAAAAAACATCTACTACTATGTTTTCCTTCCCTTTATTAAATGTAATATATCCATATCAAAAGTGGAATTTTTTTGGATCCATTTTTGATGTTATGTAGAAAGTGTTTTTTTGTTGGAGAAGGTGTTGAATACTATCATGATATGTTCATATTAGAAACTTCCTTCTCATAAGGTACTTTCACCATTTGACGAGAGCGTGCATAATGATGAGCATTTCTTTGTCGTATGTAGATTTTAGATATTCTATCTTATTGAGATTCCTACTTTCAAATGTTATATGATGGTCATCCTTCATCAACATTTCCGTTATTATGAAACCTAAAGCATCACATTCAATTAAAAAAGGTTTTGAAAAATATGGAGTTTCTAGTATAGGTGAAGTGGACATAATTTCCTTTAATGTTTCAAAAAATATTCTTCCTTATCATCCAATTAGAATGAATTCTTTAAAAAAATTATTAAGGGTGTGGTTACATGAGAATAATTCCAAATAAATCTTCGATAGTATCCTGTTAACCCCCAAAATCCTCTTAATTTAGAAATGTTAGTTGTCCCATGCAACTATGTGATTTCTTTAATCTTGTTGGGATCTACCTTCACTCCTTCCTATGATATCACATGTCCCAGATACTTTACTTCTCCCTTTCCAAAGGTGCATTTCAACATATTTGCACATAATTGTTTTATCTAGAAGATATAGAACTTGCTCCAAGTGATTCAAATGTTCATCCCATGTTTTACTATATATAAGAATGTCGTCAAATAAGGTTAACACAAATTTCCTTAGGTAGGGTCAGAATACTTCATTCATGGTTGCTTGGAAGGTAGTTGAAGTGTTAGTTAAACCAACTGACATAAATTTGAATTCATAGTGTCGTTCATGAGTTTGAAAAGAAATTTTGGCCACATCTTCTAATCTTACTATGATTTAGTAAATCATGTCCACAAAACTAGTATATAAAAATACTTAGTTCTATGTAATTCATCCAACATTTCATCTATAAATGGAATCTGAAATGTGTTTTTTTATTATTATCTTATTTGATCCTCTGTAATCAATGCATAGCCTAAGCTGCCCATCCTTTTTTCAAATGAGGACTATTAGAGCTGCATAAGGACTTATACTTTTGTAATGATATCACAGTTCAGTAGGTCTTGGATTAGCCTTTTGATTTCTATTTTTTGATGATGGGGATATTGATATGGTTTGATGTTGATAGCATTGGATCCTGCTTTGACTTTGACGATGTTCTCAATCTCTCTTTCAGGGGGCATCTCGTGGAAAATATTGGAATACTTTTTTGTGTTTTTGAATTAACTCCTGAATTTTGGATGGTTTGTCATTAACTAATTCTGAGGCTAATATTTTTATGTATTGTACTATATATGTTGGTGCCCCTTTTCGGATTAAATTCAATTTTTTTTATTGTTTTTTTAGGTAAGCACCCACGAGGGATTCTAACTAGTTACTATCGCAAGGAGTGCCTTAATAATGCACTCATTCACCATCAATCCAAATCCCCACAGGCTTTTCGGATTAACTTCATTAACTAAAGGAAAGATACAATTTTATTTTGAGGATGTTGAAACCCATGTAACTTTTATTTTTCTCCTTGCCATCAAAAATTTATAAAGTGTTTTTGATGGTTGGCAGAGTAAGTTTGCAATTTTCGTAGTTATTTGATACCTAGTACTGCATCCACTCCTCCCAGAGGTACGGTGTAAAACTAAAATTATAAATTGTAGCCTTGAGTTTATAATTTAACCTTATGATTTTTCCTATGCCTTCTATTTTTTTCCCATCTGCTACCATAAATTTCATATTGGGCATTGGGTATATGGAAAGATTCAACCTTTTTGTGATATTTGTGTCAAAAAATTTATGAGTGCTTCCTATATCTATCAAGACTATTGTGTTTCTCTTCGTGATGTGCCATTTTAATTTTATGGTCTAGGGATGAGCTATTATATTATTACTGATAGTGATATTTGTAGTAGGTTCTCATTATATGAATTTGAGGGGCAATGTTGAGGATCTTCGACTTCTACTTCGACCACATCCTCACTATATAAATCCTCTTTTGCTTCACATTTATATAAAGTCTTGGCATTATTTCCTCTAAGTCATTTATGTCTAAGGTCCCATTTTTCACCCAAATGTTTGAATTTTACTTCTTTTATTCGTTGGGCTTCCAAATTAGGTTTGATTCCATCTCTTAACTGCAGTGGAATGTATTTTGTATTTTGTATTTATATAGTTTTGAGAATCCTCCATATTTAATAAATCTTCTCGAATCTGGGTAGTGACATTATTTCAAATTTTTCATTTGAAACTTTTTCTTTTTGTATTGCATCTTCAATAGTTGTAACATCATGTAGCTTTAGCTCATATTGGATGTGTGGTTTTAGTTTGGTGATGTAAGATCGCCCTAAAAATCTTGTCAAAAATCTAGATACTTTGTAGTGAGTACTTCCCTTTCACATATAAATTCATACAACTCTCATTTTTGTTGCATCCTAGTAATTTCTATGAAAAATTCCTCTTCCTTGATACCTTGGAATCATTTAAAGAATTCTTCTATAAATTTGTTCCAATTTATTGAGTATCCTTACTTTTTTCCACCACATATACCAATTATACATGTCTTCTTCTAGTTGCATGGATGCATATCAGATCTTTTCATCGTCATTGTAAATTCCATAGATATTGAAGTATTCATATTCTTTGATGAATCATGCCACACCTTGTTTTTTTTTTTTTCGTCGAATTTGTACAATTACAAATTTTATTAGGGAGGATATGCAAAGATTGGTTGGCTATATGGTGAGTATTGGTTCTAGATCATCATGGAATTAATAGGTATATTCAACAGTGGATTTGGAGTATTCGGTAGACTCTGATTTATTTAGGGGGTTTGGTATGTGAGACGAGTTAGGTGAATAAGAAGTTTATGAAGGATTTTGTTCTAGAATGGTATTTTTTGTGAAGTGGCATGATTTATGAAATCTTGTAACATAGTGAATTGGTCTTTTAATTATGCGTGATTTTTTTCGACCAAGTTCCTTAGATCTACTTGATCTTGTTGTAAAACATCACGATTGTAATTTATTTGTGCTTCTTGTTGGGTCGTAAATTTGTCATATTTCTTAGCATTTAAAATAACTTTTCTTCCTCATCTCATTGCATATTGTCACCCATTCATTTCCCTTTTTTCTAGGTTTTCCCATGAATCTGTTGTAATCAACCTAAGAATGCCAAAGTAGCTAATTATTGTAGAAATTTTAATACAATTATGTATTGATGGATTCTCCTAATCTAACAATTATATGCCACTGTTAAATACAGAATCCTTCTACTTAAATCTTTGTGGAAATTTAATCGCCAATTGCAAACACATGAAGAAAGATCAATCACACATAACACATATGTTTTTACCGGGAAAGCATAAAGCTAAAAACCCCAATATCATATATTATGTATATATCATGGATCATGAAACAATCTCATACAAAAATATACTCCAAGAGCTCTCAGTACAATATGCAATCGTCTCACACTGTCATACAAAAATTGGCCCAAACATGCACCAATTTAATGCCTCCTGACAACCTACCTCCACTGCGCAATCCCTGCTGATCACAACCCCTGAATGAATTTGAACTTGCCTTGCCTTGACTGTGCAATCATCATTGGCATCTCCAATGTGTGCTTGGTTGCACTTGTGCACCCACTATAGTCACAACTGATAGTGAAACTGTCCCTTTCACCTATCTCTCAACTGGGTCTCCACTGAATCTGACATGCATGTAGTTAACAATAGTAAATATTCAGTTGCATGTGAGATCACTCCATGTGAATTAATTTAATATTTAATTCACAGATCTCTCACTAGTGTATCTTTAGTTACAACTAGTTACAACAAGTTACAACTAGCACAACTGAGTTTAACTCACTTAACTGAGTTTAACTACTTTACAACTCACATAAATACACATCCAACTCTGTTACAACTTTGTATCACTCAATTACAACGAATTCCACTAGCATGTCCCACCAACCAACCTTTGAACTTGAAATTCCTTCATTTAACTGGTTTGCCACATCAGTTAATTGAGATCAAGTGCTTCAAGAGAATAGATTATTATTTATTGTCTAATTATTGTTAAGGGCTAACAATAATCGACATGCATTTTATTTTTAGATATGCATTCCAAGAAAAAACTTCGCACATGCATTCCAAATATAGGTGCCCATCCATCCATATAATTTTCTCAACCATCTATAAATATATTGCCGCTAAAAATAGACTTTGATCCGAATTCTAAAAATAGACATATCACCTAAAAATAGCCTGCGAGCCCCACCTAGTGTAGATGTTTAATTTTCACTAGGATCATCATCTTTTTGAATCTCAACACTCCCTCTCAACAAGAAAGGGATTATCCTTCACCCCGATCCCGCCTCTATGGTATTCGAATTTTCTCCTAGTGAGTGCCTTCATCAGAATATATGCATCCTGATATTCCGTAGGAATGTATTGAAGCAACATGATCTTCTACTACACACAATATCTGATATGATGATACCAGATATCTATATGCTTAGATCTATCATGAAACACAAGATTAATCGAGAGTTTGATGCAACTTTGACTATCACAATGAATCACTGTATGTTCTAAATGAGAACCAAACAAACTAACTAGGATCTTCTTCATCTAGATAGCCTCACATGCAGCTTGACTTGCTGCCGTGTATTCCGCTTCCGCTAAAATAAGTGCCATGGATCTCTATTTCCTGCTGTACCAAGAAAAAACTGTAGATCCGATACTGAAAACCCATCCTGATGTGCACTTTCTGTCCGTTGGGCTGCCCGCCTAATCTACATCCGTGAAGCCATGCAAATTCACCTCATCCCTCTTTCTGTACCATAAGCCATACTCAGATGTGCCCCTGAGATATCTCAGGACATGCTTGCTCGCCTTCCAAAAGAGCTTGGTAGGCTTAACCATCGCTTGACTAAGCTGGTTCACTCCATATGTCCAGTCTTGTATTAACTAAATACATGAGCGAACCCACCAACTGTCGATAGATAGTAGCATCCACTACCTCTCTAGATGTAGCGTCCTCTTTCCTCCAGTTTCTAGGAAGAGGAGTATCCATGGGTTTGCATCCCTCCATGTGAAACTTACCGAGTATCTCCCTTGCATACTTTCCTTGAGAAACAAACAGTTCACCTTCTCGCTGCCATATTTCCAATCCAAGGAAATAGTGAATCAGGAGGACCATATCCTTCATCTCGAACTCCTTTGCAAGGTCCTCCTTGCATGAGTGTATCATCTACTCATCACCAGTCAGTATTAAATCATCAACATAAAGAACAATGACTAAAATCTTACCCTCCACCACAATCTGGTATAGGTTTTCATCCACCTCACTCTTAGTGAAGCCAAGTCCAGTGAAATAGTTGTCGATCCGAGTGTACCAATCACGGGGTGCTTGCTTCAACCCATACAACACTCTTTTGAGTCTGCACACATGCAACTCACTGCTAAAGATCTCAAATCCTTTAGGCTGCTCAATGTACACTTCTTCCTCAATGATCCCATTAAGGAATGTAGTCTTCACATCCATCTAATGAATGTGCCAACCCATCTGCGCTAAGAGAGAAAGGATGGTTCTTATGAAAGAATACCATGCGACAGGTGCAAAGGTTTCTTCATAATCAATCCCCTCGATCTGTGGGAAGCCATGGGCCACAAATCTTGCCTTATACTTCTCAACACTCCCATCAGAAACTTGCTTTACCCTGTAGATCCATCTTGAACTTACCACTGATTTATCAACCAGCCTTGGAACAATTTCCCAAGCACTTTTTATGACAATGGAGTCATCCTCCTCCACCATTGCATCTACCCATGTGGGCTCCTACACTGCTTCCTGAAAGGAAGATGGCTCAGTCACAATACATTTTCTCATGAGAGCCATGTATCCAGTGAATCGATCAAGAGACTGTCTCTGTCTGCACTGTGAAGTAGGGACTCCTACATTCTATGTCACATCAAGCTTCAGCCTCTCAGCTTCTGTGGTACACCTTCTGCCAGTTCTGATGTTTGGCTCTATGTGAGTGGACTCCTCCACTCCATGAACCTCCTCCTGTGACTGATCCAAATCTAGAGACTCATCTTTGGGAACAAGCAGTTCCTCCTCTGCATGCAAGTCTAGCTCCCTCTCAAGTGACAACTTCATGGCTTTCCTCTCATTGAATTTTATATCCTGTCGCACACAGTCATTCGAATGTTTGGAAAATACACATAATAATTATGGGGTTTTTCTGTGTACCCCACAAATATCCCAACTTCAGCAGTTGACTCTAGCTTCTTCCTGGAATTCTTGGTCACATGCACATAAACAGATGAGCCAAAAATCTTAAAGTGAGAAACATTTGGTTTCTTACTAGTAAAAGCTTCTCCAGGTGTACTCATTTCAAGTACTATATGAGGACAACAATTTTTCACATAAACCACATTGTTTCATGCTTCTGCCCACAAGTGCATTGGTAGGCCCTGATCATGCAACATAATTTGTGCAACACCCACGATCATTCTTTTCTTCCTCTCTGCGACCCCATTCTTCTGTGGGTTATAAGGTTCTATGAGTTCTGTTCGAATTCCTTCCTTGCTACAGAAGTCTCTGAATTCGTTCGAGATATACTCACCACCATTATCGCTCCGTAGAGCCTTCACTTGCTTCCTTGACTCTTTCTCCACCAATGCTTTAAACTCACAGAACTTTGAGAATTTTTTATCTTTCTTCTATATGAAGAAGATCCAACATCTATGAGAATAGTCATCAACAAAAATAACATAATACCTGTGTTTTTTGTTGAAGCAACCGAGAATGGCCCACACACGTCTGTGTGAACTCTCTCCAGGATCACCGAAGCACGATTCTCCTTTTCATGAAAGGTGGTCTACACAAACTTACCCATAGTACATCCCTTCCACTGATCTATCTGCGCAAGTGTACCCTTGTGAAGTCTAGTAGAAATTTGCTGCAAAATTTTTCAGGGCATCGTGGCCCAATTTCCTGTGCCATAATTCACCCTCATCCTGGCTCACCACTTCTTCTGCTTTTCCCACCATTGCAGCACAGCCATTTACCTCCAGCTTGTAGATATTCTTGACTCAAATCCCTATCCTCTTGGTTTTACCTGTTGTTTTATGTTGCATGAAAGCTTTTCCATCACTGAAAATAACGTCATAACCTCTGTCCTTGATAGCGGGGTCATCCACAGTCCCGTTTTTCTCAACTTTTTAACAAAGCTGTGTGTACAATTTCATTCAAAATTTCATGCCCAATCATCTTCCTGATCCGGGCAATCTCACAACTTTCCTTTATTCTATGCTGGAAAATTCAACACTTAAATATGAGAGTGTTAATATCCCAAATCTCTGAGATTTGAGATATTAATTCCAAGCCCTTATGTTCAGACTGTATGCCTCGACCCCACAAAGGCACCTCTATGATTCAACGTTTTGTTAGACCATACTTTGATTATTATGCACTTGTATATAACTCAACAACGTCATATGAATATTCACACAGCATTCGAATGTTGCCATATATGCACATTCGCTTATATATATAAACCAACTTTAATAAAAGATTAACCGTCACTTATATATATCATCACATATGTATACTCCTCGCATTTGACGGTCACCAGCTCTCAACCCTCAATCATATGATTCTGACCCCTTAACTTTTAATACAAATGGATTAATTGATCAAACGCTTCGGGCCCACAACAACATATGACATGTTCCTTGGCTAACCATCGACCCGATCGGAGGGCTCATGTTCCATCGCGCTGCAACATCTGATCGGACGGATATCTCTTGGCTTAGATGCATGAAATATAATGCACGATGGCGCGCAGTGGAGGTGGTTTTCCAAATTCGCTTGGGGATACGTGTTGCCTGTCCTGTGGAATCGCTCCCAATTCCTCAAATACCGCTCACCGTGTAAAGGTGGTGCGATGAAAACCAAAAACCGCCTTCACTGTTCATCTGGTCATGGTTCCGCTTCTTCAACACGCCAGGTTTTGCTCTACTCCGTTGCGCTCAGGTTCTGCCCGTTCTATTCAAATTAACGTAGTTCTTCCGTGTTGTCACTAATGCGCCTTCGCTCCTCATTATACAGTGCTCGTCTGATGAACACCACTGTCGCTTATGCGTGGCTTAAGGCCATGCCTATGTTCGTGGCATATACTCACGACTATATCACTCCACTGTCGACCAGTTCGAGGCACAGTGTCGATAGTATTTGCATCGATCCCTCCAATCATATACAGAGCGCAATTAACCCCAAATTGCAGAGTACATAATTACATATTATCATACACTCTCTTTCTGAATGCACAGGCAGACTCTTAGCTCAATTTATAGAGTCCTGCTCCTACAAGAAATTAAGGCAATTTCGCGCAGGAATTTCACCAATAAATGCACAACTACGAAGGCACTCTCCCCACAGAGTTAAACAACAAATGCACAGTTACACTGAGATAATTTCCTCATACGATTCGACCAAGAAGACATAAAATCACACATGGAACTTATAAACAATTCTCCAAAATAGATATATATACATACAGGCGATCAATCTCAAAAGAAAATTCTTACAATTTCATGGCAGGCCAGATATTCAATTCAGTGGCCATTATCCTCCTACTCTGTTGCTGAAGAAGTTCTCTACCTCTCTCTCTCTCTCCCATCTAAACTCTTCAGGATTACATTTATACCACAAGGATGACCTGAATTGATTTACGTCTCCAAACAGTTCAGCAACTCTTAACATTCCCAATTCCTAAATTTAGACTCAATAACTGAACTAATCCTAAACTGACTCTTCGTATTCCTATCTTAACCAATTTCTCATGTTCTCAAAATGACTTGAGAATGATTACAATTCCCTACCAAATTTATTTAATATTTACAAGAAATTTAAATAACATGGGACCCCCTATGTCTACTTATGTACAAAGTAACTTTTGAGCCTAATGCCCCTGCATCAGACTCCCAACATCGCGGCGAGACTGAGATTTTCTTGGGACTATAACATGCGCACGTCTTTGATAAATGGTTTACACAGTCCCTCTCAAGGTAATGGTACTAGTCTGGTCTCCTTTGTATCGTCCCATCATCGCCCATCTCTATATGCATTTGGAGATCCTTCTCCTCTATGTCACTAAACAACTCCTTGTCTCCCATCATATGGAAGGAAGCACCACTATCAAGATACCACACCGATCCCATTGCGCTTGAAACCAAGCATGAAATCAAAGAGAAATCAAGTTCAAATTGCAAGGCTAAGGCCTCACCCAATGCAGCTCCAACAACCTTCTTGTTATTCTTTTTCTATGGGCAATTAGTGGCGAGATGCCCATGTTCGTAATAGTGAAAACACTTCACTTTGGAAAAATCCATCTTCTTGCCTTTAGCCTTGGATTTTGGATGGGATTTCTTCCCCTTCCCTCTCCTTGATTTGGCAGCCAAAGAAAATCCTCTTCATCATCATGCTTTGGTGAAATCCATCTTTGGTGTGCTGAACTCCTCCTGCTAGATCCGACCACAATCGTTCACAATACGGTATTTTTCCACATCGTTGGCCCTTGGGATAGGTTATGCCAACTCTTAGGAAGTCCCAAGAGAGCCAAACTCACCAAATCATCATCAACAACCATGATTCCCACATTCCCTGTTCATCCCGACGTTGGACAAACTTTGTGAGATACTTAGGAATATTGTCGCCCTTTTCCATTTTGACCTTTCTGAGTTTATCCTTCAACGCCAATTTCCTATGGTCGCTGCTTCTTTGGAAAAGATCCGTCAAAGCCTTCCACATTGCAAATGGAGTGGATTTACCATGAAGGATTGAGATAATATGGTCTCTCACACCTTCCAACAGAATCCTTCTCATCTTCGCTACTTTCTTTTTCCAGACGTCAAGTAATGCAACATCTGTTGAAGTGGGCTTAGGAACATCATTGTCGATGAATTCTTTCAAGCCATTATCTTTAAGCACCGCTTCCATCCTATCCTTCCATACAATGTAGTTCGAGCTGCCCTCGAGTGCATACTCTAACTGCAAACCATTGAAATCCATTTTGATGTTTACTCAACTGTCACACCAAGAAATTTTTGCAGCAAATTCGAATTGTTTCCACCAACAAACTCAAATACTGCTCCAATATTGAAATTTTCTTTGCTATGATACCATGAAGAAATTTTAATACAATTATGTATTTCCAGATTCTCTTGATCTAACAATTATATGCCACTGTTAAATACAAAATCCTTCTACTTAAATCTTTGCGGAAATTTAATTGCCAATTGCAAACACATGAAGAAAGATCAATCACACATAACACAGATGTTTTTACCAGGAAAGCATAAAGCTAAAAATCCCACTATCATATATTATGTATATATCATGGATCATGAAACAATCTCATACAAAACTCTACCCCAAGAGCTTTCAGTACAATATACAATCGTCTCACACTGTCATACAAAAATTGGCATAAACATGCACCAATTTACTGCCTCCTGACAGCCTGCCTCCACCGCGCAATCCCTGCTGATCACAATCCCTAAATGAATTCGATCTTGCCTTGCCTTGACTGCGCAATCCTCATTGGCATCTCCAATGCGTGTTTGGTTTCACTTGTGCACCCACTATAGTCACAACTGATAGTGAAACTATCCCTTTCACCTATCTCTCAATTGGGTCTCCACTGGATCTGACATGCATGTAGTTAACAGTAGTAAATCTTCAGTTGCATGTGAGATCACTCCATGTGAATTAATTTAATAGTTAATTCACTGATCTCTCACTAGTGTATCTTTAGTTACAACTAGTTACAACAAGTTACAACTAACACAATTGAGTTTAACTCACTTAACTGATTTAAACTACTTTACAACTCACATAACTACACATCCAACTCTGTTACAATTTTGTATCACTCAGTTACAACGAAGTCCACTAGAATGTCCCACCAACCAACCTTTGAACTCGAAATTCCTTCAGTTAACTGGTTTTCCACATCAGTTAACTAAAATCAAGTGCTTCAAGAGAATAGATTATTATTTATTGTCTAATTATTGTTAAGGGTTAACAATAATCGACATGCATTCTATTTTTAGACATGCATTCCATGAAACAACCTCACACATGCATTCCAAATACAAACGCCCATCCATCCATATAATTTTCTTAACTATCTATAAATAGATTACTGCTAAAAATATACTTTGATCCAAATTCTAAAAATAGACATATCACCTAAAAATAGCCTGCGGGCCCCACCTACTGTAGGTGCTTAATTTCCACTAGGATCATCATCTTGTTGAATATCAACAGTCATTTCCTTTAATTTTAACAAATTAGAGAGGATAATTATTTATTTTATTGATGATGGTTTTGTCTAGCTCAATTCTTGTGACTCATATGTAGTTTTAATAACTAGCCTTTGTGGTTGGCATATCTACATGATTCCAAGAAAAATTGTGGAACATGGGTTTTGTTCCTAATTTCGATGACATGGTTTTATGTTATGTACATTGCACCCTGGTCAATTCTAGAAACCTCAAAGTCATTATCAAAATTCTAGACCAATTGTAATGGGAAAAATCGAATCACTAACTTCAGGCATGATTTCCAGACAAAAAAGAATAATTTCCTTCAAAGTATGTGTGAATCAAGAGATACATATTGAAAATGTAACTAATGTCGGTCTTCATAATGTAATAAAATATAATTTGTATCACTGACATATTTATCATATTTATTATTATTATTTTATGTTTGGTTAAAGCATGTTCATGTTTATAGAGTCAAAAGAGTCAAAGATAATTTATTATGAGTCAAAAGGAAATGTATTTGAGTCAAGTCCCATTTGGAATTTTGTAAGAAAAAGAAATTGTATTTTATTTTTGAATAAAAAAATTCAACACAAGACCAAGTGAGACCTCCTTGGACAAGTTGGCCTATGTGGCAGCCATTCAACCCTCCTCATCAGGTGTATATATGGGTCAACTCGACCTCTTGGTTAGATACACTCACTCATCACATACATAATCGATTTATGTACCTAATCAAGAAGAAAAAGAGCTGAAGTCAAAGGGGAGAGAAGGAATTCAAAGGAGAGATAAAATTTGAGTATTTTTCCATGTTTCTGCTCACACGTTTGAAGATTTTGTGGCATCTTTGTGAAAATTACATGCCTGAAAATTTTATGATTTGACCAAATTTCAAAAGGTTTGACCAATGTTGACTTTGATTTTATCAGAGGAGACTTGGAAAAGGGTTGAATTGGGTTTTTGTGGTAGTATTTGGTCTTGGGTCTTAGATATCTCATTTTGATCTAATTATATAAGAGAAGGATTGTTGGGCTTCCTCCTTGTGGAGTTTTTTCCCTGACCTGGAGCCTTATTTATGGTGTTTTTGTCTCTTCGTGATCTTCATATTTTTCACTTTTTTATAATTACTTGATGAAGAAGAAAATATAAGTAATAAGAATCCAGCAAAAAATCACAAATAATTATCAAGTTAAGAGAAATCAATAATTATCTTCTAGCACTTGGATTCTCAACAATACCCATGGTTCTTTCAAGGGTATATTTATGGATGTGACCATTTTGCAACTATGTCCCAAATTGAGCAACTAGTTAGCAAGATGAAATAAATCAATTTATTCTTATATTATTCCATGCTAAATAGATCCTATGTAATCAAATATTCAGCCAAGGGTACAAAAAATAAAATCTTTTGTAAACTGATAATGGTTTGACACACCATATTTGGGGAAATTGGTTCTAGTTCGCCCCTAATATTTCTTGTATAAATATATGGGAAAAAACTAGGTTTAAGGAGTTGAATGGGAGAGGTTTTATTACTATTGTATGTCTATGGGAGGATCCCATGTGGTGACCACTGGGGATCAAGGTCCTCCATGTTATTATCGACTTAAATTGCGGTTTAATTAACACAATAATGTTGATGCTTGATTTTCATCTACTATGTTAAATCGTCGTGTGATTTAGTTTCTTTCAAGAGGCAACATTGTTGGTTGGAAGGGTCCCACCAACCCAATGTGTTTCCCCTTTCATTTCTATGTAGGTTTAATGCAATTATATTGTGTGGTTTGAATGTTGTAGGAATACTCTGTTTCAGTATATCTATTTATTCAGTGAACATATTGGGTAGTTTTTTTTTTTTTTAATTGATGTGTGGATTCTTTGTATACAAATAGCTTTGTTTTTACTGAATCAATAGGTCAATTGTTTTTCTAAATGTATTTGGTTTCGATATAGTAAATATATAAGCTATTGTTTCATATTGGATATAGGATTTCAGGCAGTGGTTTAACCCATGTTCCTCTGCAATTTAATTTTTGGAATATTGGTATTGTGAGTGCATCATCTATGTGATCACCTGCAGTGTTGTATCTCAAGCTACCTACAAATTTATATCTCAAGCTTCTTCATCATTGTGCATATATATATATATTCCAACACGATTAGGTTTTACAATGTCTCATTCATGAATATTTACTACTAGTGCTTTGTAAACATTGATTTAGAGGAATTATTTTGTTGATATATCACTCAACATTCATACTCACTAGACCCATTGTGTCTCATGTATGCATCTGATAGACAAGGAATGTGTTTTGGTTATAGAGTGAGATTTTGATTGGCTTTAGGATTTAAGCTTAAGTAAAAACAATGCTCTATCCATTTAGTTAGAGAATGGTATATGTTTTTCTTAATGACTAGTGGCATGCAGATTTGATCATTATTTTAGTGTTTTGAAACAAGGATTGATATCATAATTGTAGACCCCACATTTGATTTTATTTACCTTGCAATTAAATCACATTTTGAGTAAATGACATTTTTGTATACCTTGGGGGAATTTATACTTGATCTTTTTATGAAGCTTCTTCAACTGTGTGTGATTTGAAATGTTGCATAGTTGAGAGTTGTTGTATTTTCCAATTTCATGATTCTCTTTCATGAAAATTGTTTTGAACCTACAATGAGTTCTTAAGCTTTGTGACTACCTAAGAATTGAGGGAACACACTTTTTTTCAATCAATCCAGGAGGGCCTAGTTATGAGAACCCAATGGCCCTTTAGATAAATTTCTTGATTGAGTAGTATAGTTATTTTTCCACTGAAGGTATTCAAATTGATTTGGAATTTCAAGTGTGATATTTGGTGAATATGGAGAGCAGTCCACATGATGACTCTACAAGAGAAGCCCAGGTTAATGTGAGTTTTTTATTTCTTTTCCCTTATGTGAGAATTGGCAGGGATATGAGGTGGGAGTTGTCATAGACATTATTTAAATACAAACTATAGGGATTTATCTTGCATAAGCCAAGTATTTGGGTCTTGTCCCTCAAACATATCTCTTTCTCCTAGTAGTGGGATTAGATTTCTAGTGTAGCAAACCATTGTCATCCAAACCTCCGCAAAAAAAGTGTATTGTCTCGAAGTGTACAATCTTGGATTGACAATTAATGTGGAGTATTTTTTGTTGTCAATAATCTCACCAAAAATTTTGGCACTATTTTTGGGGAGGTGATCGAGAGGTAAGAAATTAATAGTTTGATTTCCTTTTCTATAAGTGAGGTTTTTCTTGTTGAGCTTGTTGGGAGAAGAGCTAGAGTCCCAGTAACGCCAAAATCTCACAACCTGGTTTGATTTCCTTTTCTATAAGTGAGGTTTTCATTATCTAGGTTACTAGGTGAAGAGGTAGAGTCCAAGTAATTCTATAATCTTATGGCTTGGTTTGATTCCTTTTATGCAAAGTGTGTTTTATTTTCAGATTGATTCGTGAAAAGGATAAACTAACTCAGACCAGTAGACAAATTGCTGACAACAAGGTCTTATTAGCATGAGATCGTCCAGGTAGATGATAAATCTCGCCTTGTATTTGTTTTATTTTTTCATATTTCATTTATTTCTTTAAAATATTTTCATTTTTAGGGTGTTGTAGGAACCACCCCATATACGCTAATCCATTTGCTAACAAGATCTACTAGCTAGTAGAAGAAGGATGTTAAAAATATTGACAGGAAATGTAACTCCAAGAGTTATCTTGAATCTTAAGCCAACACTTATATGAAGAGAAAATCTTGATAGCCGTCAGGAACATAAATATGGCTGAAGGGGAAAAAGAAGAGCAAGGAATTCATGATAAGTATCTAGAAGCAGATCTAGAAGCTCACAAAATATATCAAGAAGAAGAACTAGGAGCATTCATTAATCATATTTGCTAATATTCATAAGAAACTGAAGAGTCACAATAAAAAATCAATGAAGAGCATATACTGGATCCTAAAATCAAGGAGTGTATTTCCCGCCTATCATCAAATCCTTCATGCATTTAAGAGAGAAATCATCAAGCCTTGGAAGACCTACATGACATGATAAAGGAGGACATGCCAATAATTTCTAATGAATCATAGAACCAATAATATGTTGATGACATTGAAGCTTTGTTCCAAACAAATTTCGACATACAACATTCCTCCACCATTTGATAACTCATGGCACCATATCAGTTAAAGAAACTAGTCTCTCATACTCTAGTATACCTTAAAGCCTACTTTTTAAGTATGAGTATGGGAACATTTATTATCTTGTTATGCACATGGCTTGATTGTAAATATGCCTACACTTGAGAATATGATCTATTTTCAAGTAGTATAGGAGAACAAATAAAAAAATAGTAAAGATAAAAATAAAGTCTAATAGAGAAAACTGGGAAATTGGTGTAGTTAGACAAGGACATTGCTTGAAAACCAGGTTACTTGAGGGAAAAGTCCTCAATAATCCCTGCATTATTTTGTTGATCCTATTAAAAAGGCTTCAAACTCTTGTATATTCTCGTGTTAGCTGATGTGGGGTGCATTAAGGCCCTCCTACTAACAAGTCTTGATCCATCAAAATCAACACATTATCTAGGGTCAATGCTAGAGACTTCTTCTAGTATCTTGAGGCATGCATTCATCAATGGAAGGTTCTCTCACTAATAACATTGGGAATGCATCAATGTTCCCTAATTTTTATATCTTGTAGGTGAATCAACCTCAACACATTCATTCGTCCCTAGCAAGGTGTACTGAGGTTCCTTGACACTCATTAATATCACTGTTGAGTTGTCTTACATTTGTTAATGACACACATTTAATTATTGGTAATCTAATGATATATTTCCATGCTCGCCTCCAACACACTCATTCACATGGCACAGAGTTGCACCGCATGTTTGAGATTCAATGAAGGTTTTGTAAAGTTTTCAACAATAGTTACAATATTTTAGTATGCAAATAAGGGGGGCATATTGGTTGTTGGACCATCAGGGCAACAACAAGTTAAGCCTTCATTAGTCATTATCACCACACAATCTACTTTAAAATTTTGTAGTCACTTTTCACATGCAACATTCATCAATTATCAACATCACACAAACATCATGCATCAACATCACCTTGTTATCAGCTTGCAGGCACACAAGTCTCAAACTTAGTTTCATCATCAACATGCCACGTCACTTCAAGATAATGAGGTAAAACCTGAGGTAAAGGTTGGCACAAATCTTTTTAATTTGTTGGAAATTTAGGAATGATGATAAAAAAATACATTAGAATTCATTTTTTTCCGCATTTATTTTTCCATCCTCATGGTCATGTGCATATACTCATAGCATCCCCTTAACCCATTCTCTGTCCATAATTCTAGCACTTCACTGAGTTTTGTGATGGTATTCTTGCTCCTATTACCAGTTCTTGAGGCATTGGTTTAGATTGGAATCTCAATGAAGAAATTTAATGAAGGATTTGGTTTTGTAGTAATTACATAACTCTTTTCTTATTGGCCATTTCCTACATTGTTGAAATTGGAATCCATCACCTCTATATGATGCTCAAGCCATGCAACTGTATCTCAAGTCTTTGTGTCATATCTAAAATTTTCTTGCAAAGAAAAAGGGGAGTTATTGCATGGCTAAGAGATGAATTTAGACATGGAATTCTTGGAAACCTTCTCAAATTTGTCTTTGCAAATCATGAAATTCTACATACAAGACCTCCAAAGAACTTAATTTTTATGTACCAAGCATAGGAATGCACCTATGATAAACCATACCTTACTAGTATCACAAATGTTTGAAAAAGAAAAGCTAAATGAGAAGTGCTGAAGGAATACTACTTAAAAGCAAGGATGTTGTTATGCCCAATCTAAGGTTAATTTCTTGTGCTTATATTTGAGTCCTTGCATCTGTCATATATAGGGTCTTTGAAAAATATCCCTTGTATTTGTTTATTCAACCAAGTAGGGGTGATATTTCTCTTTACATGGTTTTGTTTTATACTGAAAGAGCATATTTAGTATGCCTCTTTAGACACATGTCTATTTTTTTTTCCTTCATATGAGTACTTGGTCATGGAATGAGACTAAGAAAGACATATTTGAATAGGTTTGGTAGAAAGTGGTTCCAATTTGTCAAAGATTCACATTTGAAGGCTCAAATAGAGTCATGCTTGAGAAGTGTTTCAAAGAAGTAAAGAGAGAGAGAGAGATAACATCAACGATGTTATGTGTGATGATTTACTTCTAGTAGTTCTAGAGGACTTGGAGTAAAAGAAAAAATTATTAAGGATATGGTACACAAATTTTTGATCAATTCCTTTAAAAGTATTTTTGAAGAAATTCCTTTACCATTTTTATAGATAATTGTGTGGTGGCTTCAAAGCAGGGATGTCAATATTTCTGGTAAGGTTAAGTGGTGGAAAGGACATAACTTTTCAAGAACCTAAAATGGGGTCATATGAACAATCTCATGATAGTGAAGTGAACATCCATTTTTTTCATTCAAGAAAAGTGCGTAACCTGTACTGCGATTCTTTAAAATTGATGGCACAATGTCTAATATTCTTGATTCATTCAGTCAACATAAAGTGGGTGAGTTCAAAAAATGGGAAATATTTGATACACATTCTTCATTCCCACCAAGACAAGTTGTAATTGTTGGCAGATGAGATCAATGGTCCGTTCTAGTTTGTTTGCATGAGGGCATGCAAGAATTCAAGGGTGGGAGAGACATTAAGTTATAAATTTGTCCTTTTTATTAACATTTAAAACAACTTTTCTTGCTCATCTCATCACATACTGTCACCCATTCATTGCACGTTTTACGATATTTTCCCATGAGTGTGTTGTAATAAATCTAAGAATTCCAAAGTAGTTAATTATTTTCATTTCATTTACTTTCAATGAATAAGAGAGAATAATGCTTGATTTTACTAATTATAGTTTTGTCTAGCTCAAATCATGTGACTCCTATGTAGTTTTGGTAATGAACCTCCATGGTTGGAATATCTACGTGACTTCAAGGAAAATTTTGGAACATCAGTTTTGTTCGCAGCGTCAATTCCATGGTTATATGTTATTCTTATTCAAATTCATATTAAAAGAACCTGGTTCCTACTGCAGTCTATCTTTCTTAATGAATTCTTCTATATTTGAGTGCAAAAGTGATGTGAGATACATAACCTCATGAAGAGTAGGTGATGATTATCAAGTCCTCAGAATCACTGATGTATGATCTCAGAGGGAGCTATGCATATATTGATGATGACTCCCTATGTTGTTTTGAAATTCATTTGGTATTACTAGCATTACATATGATGTAGTAACAATGAACATGAAAATATATTATAGGCTCAGGGGGAGCTGTGGTTATGAAGTTTCTTCATTTTACTTTCTATACATGGATTACATGAAGGAAAGTCGCGTATATATGCGAGTTTTGATCTAGAAAACCGTGTATGTTTCTCTGAGATGAATAAACAATGGGAAAGACTCAGGGGAGTTTATGATATGCTTAAATCTGTTATTATTTGAATTTATGGTTTTGACATTGATAGGTTATAGTTTGTTGATGATGCTCATATGTTACTTAGAAATGATGATGGTTTATGATGGTTCATGAGTTGCTGCAAAGTGTCATTGGTTCTTCTATTTTTTGATGAATTTTTTGATTGATGAAGTGGAGATAATAAATTTGACAGTGAATAGTTGGCAGAGGCTGGGTGAACATTTTCAATGCTTCTAATAATGCATTTTTGGAATTATTATTTCTTGATCATTCCTTGTTGCCTAATGGTGTTCATGATAAGTATATATCACTGGTGATGTTGTTGAAGACACATATGCTGTTGAATTTTTGGATGATGACTATATATTGATTAAGTTTCACTTAGTGAAGTTGATCATGCTATGCTACTATCATTATGTCTCCTATGATGCATAAGTTATGTATTATGCATATATGTTTCTTGAGCTACATAATGTTGTTGCACAATCCTATGTGATATTCTTGATTCTCACATATGTTGGTGATACATGGTGATGTTACCTATATGCTACATGTAATGATGTATATGCTGCTTAAGGATTGTGGCTCTTCTTATGAGTAGAAAGAGAAGGTTGAACTTGCTGATGTGAGATCAAGGATATGGGTTACTAACAAAGTTTGTCTACAAAATATCATGCTACGACTGGTTGATTGTTGTCACTATGTCATAGGTTATCAATGATGGATGAATTTCAGATAGGGTTCTTATGGATGATTACTTGAGTTGAATTTTGGTGAAGTTGTTTATGACGTGATAATTTTACATGATACACTCGATGAAGTATATTCTTTGGTCATTATTGATGTTAAATGAAGTCAAGAGGATGTTCATTGATATGTTTCTACTACAACTATTTGGTGATGCTTGGAAACACTTCACATTTGATATATTAATGACTACATTGTCCTACATAATGATGATAAGGATGTTCATGCTGCTATTTATGTTGCTGCTATCAAATGTTCATGTTGCATGTTCCTATATGGTGTATGATCATTGCTAATGATTATCATGGTCTTTCTACCTCACTATTGAGATCTCTAGTGTTGTCTATAAATGTCATATATGTATATTGATGTAAAGGTCATATAAAGACCCATGTTGAAAATAATTGTAAAATTTAGTGAAATATGGAATATTGGGGTCAAGTCATTCATGTATGTAATCCAATTATGTTGGGAAATTGATGTAATGTTGAATCAATTATGTAACCCCATCGTGTTGGGTGATTGATGTAAACATGAATCATTAATGATAGAAAAGGTTAATTTTGGTTGAGTCATATATTCATGTACTTCATTGAATATCTTCCAGAAGATTCAGCATATGCTCATGGGGAGCATGGTCAATATGCAATTTTCATATTCAACAGATCAAATATAGAGTGATCCTCTTTACAAAAAGGAGAGAGAAGTCTTCATTCAACATTGGTCAACCCTTTTCCCTTTATGTCAAAGGGGGAGAGAAGCTTGGTATTTTTCTTGGTATAGATGCATTTTCAGGTATTTACAGGTGGTGTTGACCAAACACCAAGGTGGTTGTCATCAATTCCAAAGGGGGATATTGTTGTCATTATGGATAATGTGTTGTCCTTGATGGCAACCTACTTGATAAAGACGTCAACATTATGGTAACATGATGATTATGTAGGTTTATATATAAGTAATAAAGATGATGGAAAAATTAATATCAAGTTTAGAGATAGAGGAATGATAATGGTGAAGTTTGGGAAAGTATACGTGTATCCTATGAAGCAAGTTTGCATGCATACACAAGCATGATGAAGAGATGTCTCGTACATAATCTGCACCATGGTAATTTGAATACCAAGGTTATTTACCATGGTCTTGGCCCATTGTAATGAGTGTGATAACAATTATTTGATCTCGTCAAAGAATACTAATGACATTACTAAGGAATTTGCCTAAGGTATTGGATAACACTAAAGCTATATAAGGAGATGGAGATAAAAGAGTTAAATGTGAAAGTTATGGGCTATTGATGTGTAATTTGATCTAAATCATGTGTGCACCAAGGAACATGAAGGAGGCTTAGATCTGATAGATCTAAAAGTATAGTGAATACTAATGAACATGGTTTCTTGATCTGTTTAAGATTATAGCTAACAATGGTAGATATATGGTGTTAATGATATTCTAACATGAATGTGTGACAGTGAGATTTGCGAAGTTTGTGTTATGGCTACAATGAAGGAATGATTCAATGATTTCAGATCTGTATGATGGTTTTCCTTTGAAAGGTCACGTACATACACATATTTTCCTCTAAGTATTTGCGTATATATTATGCAAAGTATTTTTAGTATTTTCATAATTTGTACGTTGATGTTATGGATGGATATCGCATACATACTGTTATCACTCTGCCAGATCTCTAAGGCTAAAGAATAAATCCCAACAGAGGTAACCACAAACCAACCTTTTAACTTGGTATATATCCCTACCAAGTCGGAGAGGGCTCTCTCCACAAAAATCACAGCCAAGAGGGTTGGATGAAAAGGTTTTAAGCTAGCTATGAAATGCAGAAGGGTTTGTTTGTTTTTTTTATTGGGGTGTTGGGATGAGGATTAGATCAAGGGGACTAGGTCAGGGAAAATGAGATGGAATTGTAGTCCATTCGATGGGGAAATGTAGGTAGAAGGCTTAACACTTAAAGGTGATTTGGTGAGATGGTTTAAGACTGATGAGGAGTTAGGAAGAACATAGGAGATGTATTCTTCCTAAACTAAAGAAAATGGACAAATTATGACAACTTTCCCAAAACATAGCATGAAAGAACATGTATTCTGCCTATCAACTTGAAAATTGTCATATAATAGACATGAAATGGTTTATGAGCTTACAAAACATTCATACAAATAATAACAGAGAAGAAAAAATGTTAAACATTCATACCACATGTATCCCAAGGAAATAACTGCAATTCTTCATTAATTTCTGGCCAAAATGGTTACACTTAGAGTCCTTGACTAATTACACAACATCCAACTGATTCCAACCCTTGCTAAGAGTGAATAAAGGGAAGATATAGACATCAAAAAAATATTCTCTCATCCTTAGGGGTCGAATCCCTGAGTTGAGGATGAGATCCAAAAAATTCTAAACTGAAAGCTGGAGTGTAGGAAGGTGCAAGTGACTCCTCCCTAATTACATTGAAACTGATTCATTTGAATTTGATGATTACATTTACATAATGAATCCACCCTTAGGTAAATTATCCACATCATAATTACATTTAAATTCATCATTTAAATAGGTAAAATCATCATTTTATAAGATAAAAGTAAAAAAAGTAGTGAAAATTCAAAAATATCAGTAATTGGCCAAGTGTGCCATTTTTATGCCAGGTGTGCCCTCATAGTGCCAGGTGCACCCTCCAAGTTGCAGGCTGCTTTTGACTGGGTTGTAGGTGTCCAAATTAGCCTCAAGATAGCTTGTTGGAAATCCCTTCAAGTCTACTTTCTAGATATGCCTTCAGTTTGAAAAATGGAGCTCATTTTCCTTGTCAAAACTTAATCCTCCCAAGATTGTTTGGTGTGTAGTGCCAGGGCCAAAAATGAGGTAGAACCATGATTTTTTTTCTTGTATTTTGACATTTTGACCTGCTAGTTTTGCAAACCAAGGCTGTAAAAGTGGTTTTCTTAGATGTATTTACCATTTTTCATCCAATGGTGGTGGCCTATTGGTCAAAAAGTGGCTAAAAAAAGAGCGCAGTGCCAAGGGTGTTGTACGCTTGACACTTTCTCTGTCACATGACTGTCCAAAAACAAAATAAAAAGACAGAACTTGAAAAAATGAACCAAAACCTTTCAAAATTGGTGAAATGATTGTTGATGATGTGTCTAGGCTTGGAGTGAAGCCTTTGCAAGTATCAAGAGTATTTTTCTCTTCTTGGTTAGTTATGCCTTCAATCTTTGCATTTTGCTGCTTTGAGCTTTGCCCTTACAATTTTTTCTCTTTTAGCATAGTATTTGGCCATTCTCCTTTGAATGTTGTTGTCTTTTTTAGATTTCTTCAAAAACTTCTCTAAGTGATCATTGATGGCCTGAAGCCAACCCTCCTTGTTTTCATTGATCATATATGTGAATTTCTCATCAAGCATGGCTTCAACATCTATTTCTCTTTGCCTTTTCCTTTCAAGTTCCAAGGCTCTTTTCAAGCCTCTAGTTCTAGGTTTTCCTCTTGGTGCTTTTTCTTCTTGTTCTTCAAGCAAACCATGCTTTTCAAGAGACTCTTCTAACAAAACCTTGGCTTTTTCTGCCTCCCTTTGAGTTGTTATGTATTTCACCTCATCAATGAAATGCTTTTTCTTCAACTGCTGGTTCTCTTGCTCAAGGAATTTTATGACAAATTTGGACCTGTCAAGATTAGTTTAGAGCTCTCCAATCTTGGCATCCTTTCCTTTAATGACTATATTGATTTCCTCATCACTATCATGCTCATCTAGGTCAATAAGTTCAAAATCTTGTTCTGTCTCATGGAGGTCATCCCCATCATGAATGACTGCCTCATGTACATACTCCTCTACCATATTTTCTTTCCCCTTCTGTACCTGCTTTGTTGGTGAAGAAGAAATGGCCCCTTCCAAAATATGTGGAGAAAACACTTGCCTATGACCCCTCTGATATGTTTTTACCAATGGCTCTATCTTAGCCACATTAGCCTTCTTAGGCTCATTGCTTTCAGCTCTGCTAGGTGATCCAGTCTCAATGTGGGATGGAGATGCTGGTGGTGAAATGGATGAAGGAGACTGATCTGATGATGATGCATGAACTGTGGGCTGAGATGGAGGAATGGATGTGGAAGGATGAGATGATGAAGGTACATCTTGGGCATGCTGAATAGGTGGAGTAGTGAATATTTCATTAGCTATGAATGAACTCCATGGAATGTTAAATTGTTTGAGGTGATGGAGGACTATTATTTTGATGAGGGAATGATGGAAAATACTGTTCATTTGGTGGTCATAATCTCTCTTCTGGATAATAAATGCCATCTTATCAATGATCCAGAAGAGGTAGTAGGGTATGTTGAACATCCTGACTCTTGTGAAGTGCATAAGTAGCCAGATATGATAAGTGTAAAGTCTTGAGAACCTACCTTCATAAGAAAATTATCTCATGATGATTTTCATCATAGGGGCATATCTCTCTAGGAGGTGAGAAAAAGGAGAAACCCTCTTTTTCTCATTATTGTACCTAGGTTTGATTAAAGGTTCATAATATTGCTCCTCCAAGTATTTTTTCTTGAACCATTTCTCCCCAACATTTGGGATCCCAGTGGCAGCTGATATAATGGCAATGGACACAGTAAAAGTGACACCAACAAGAGTAACCTGGTTGTCATGGAGGTTAGAGATGAAAATTTTGGTCAACATAGCATGGTGTTTGACCTTCTGAATTTGCTTACAGAACTAAAAACATCCAACATGTTTGAAACATGTCACAACCATAGGAGATGCCAAGAGTTCCCTGGTATTTGTTGGCTTTAATATGAGTATTCTCCCCCCTTTGTGTGGCCTCTTCTCCTATGTTTCTTCTCCCTCAATGTGTGGTCTATTTTCTTCTTCTTCCATGGTGTTTTAGTTTTAAAACCCTAGGGAGATGGAATGATAACGAAGAATGGGTTTTGGAAAGTGGGAATGGGATAGGGAAATTGAGGGAGATGGGGGTAGGGATTTATGAGTTTAAGGGATGAGACAGGGAGTAGGGATGTAGAGGGTTTTGGAATAGGAAATTAATTACATGTGTAGGGAATTGGGATCCTAGGAAAATAATGTACATAGGGCTTAGGGTTTTAAGGGATGAAAGGCTTTAGAGAAAGGGAAATGTAATGTAGGGTTTTATGATTTAAGGGATGTGGCAGGGATTAGGGAAGTGGGAAAGGGTATATTGCAATGTGGGAAGGGTATACAAGTGCAAGGCAGTGAACTTGAAATGTAATTAGATATTTGAGGAATAATAGGGTTTTAAATTTTAAGAAAGACACCGAATTTCTTTTAAAAAACTTCACACAAAAAAAAATGACTTGATGGAGAAGAGGAATGGAGAAATCGTAGCTTACTTGCTTGTTTGAGGCGTAAGGACCCATTTTTGAAAGATTGAGGGTGATTTTGTGAAGTTTGGAGGCTTTTCTGGCAATTTTTGAGGAAAATGGGCAAGGGCGCAATGCCACAAGTAGGTGTGCTCTATCTTTGGTAGGCATAGTAAAAAATTCAAGCACACAATGCCACAAGCAGGTGCGCCCTCCTTTTGGTAGGTGCTCAACGCTGCCTCTGTTTTGCTAATTTCACCCAAAAAACTTGAAAACGTGCTTTGCTTGAGCTTGCTCGATGGTAGAGGAGACAAATGAAGTCTCTTTTAATGTCATGAAGGCTCTAATAGTTGATTGAAATTGTTTTTTTGATTTAAAACCCACTTTCTAATGTTTTAAATTTCACTTTTCACACCTTTGGAAAATACCCTTTACACTTTGACTTTTTTCTTTGCAGGTTGATCATGCTGGAGTAGGTACTCTTTGATTTGACATTTTTTGTTTCAGTTTGGCATGTAGAGTTGAGTTGGAAGCTTGGGAAAAATACTTATTGCATATAATGAACATAAAATTACATTAAAATAACAATAAATTACATCTCCGTTTTTGAATAAAATTACATTGCAGAATAAAAATCATAACCTGAAAGCAGAATTAAAACTTTGGAAATATTCCTTGGAGATCATCTTTCATGTTGGAAAATCCTCTTCAGATGATAAAGGAATATTATTTCGATCACTCTCATTATTTTTTTTGATCTTATGCAATTAAATAATGTTTTATTTAGACCTTGAAAAATGAAAACCTAGAGACCTAATGAAGACCTTGAGTGACCAGACTTCATGGTGACCTGACTGACATAATGACATGATGAAAAGGAATTTCATGACTGAAGTATGCTCAGCAAGACATGAAGGTGGGCCAGCAAGTATAAATTTTGAGGAGGACTGATATTTTGGACTAAGACTACCATTAGTGAGTAAAATTTTTTCATGAACTAATGGAATGATTAAAAATTTCTAAGTGGAACTCCTAAAATGATATGAAAAGAGTATTTTTGATCACTGAGGGAAGTATGCAAATACTGACACTAACATATACACATATGTTCTTTGTAAAATTTATGTATCCATGCTAAGCTTTTGTAGTATGGGATGTTAATGATATTTGATCAATTATGTTATGTTTGATGTTGTCTATCGATGATGTCTCTATCAAGATAATATGTGTTTGATAGTACTGGTTGGGTTGAATTTTTTTTGGAATGGAATGTTGATTAGTGTTGATGCTACTGTGTGGTGATATGTATTTAGTTCAGAGATCTGAGATGGATTCAATATATGATTCAGTGTTATAGTGATTCAGATTTAGTTGTCAGTGATTTTATATCTTATGCAGGTATAGCTTAGAACAATAGCATATGCAGTTTTTCATATGTATGACCAAGGTTTGCAGTGACAACATTTTTTTTTTTGCGATGAAAAATATATGATCTGGTATACTTGTGAGTGGTTATGCATTGATATGATCTGATATGAATTGGTTTGATCTAGTTGCATTGGTTAATTGAAGATATTGATTTTATGATTTAGTTAGTTCAATGCTTAGGTAACTTGATTCAGTGGTTGGCTTCATAATTGCCACTTGGTTTGGGATTAATAATGGAAGTGGGTCCATTCTGAAAATATGATGAAAGGTGGGCTGCAAGTTTGATGTTTTGATTCAGGTGGATCCAGTATGAAATATTATGAAACGTGGTCCACAGAGGTGTTGAGGGTTGGAGCCTTCAGTGAGGGAGTCAAAGCTTCCTTCCAGTGGTAACTGGAAAATCTGTTCATGGGGTAGGATCTCCATTTCGGTGGGTGCCGATAAACGAGATCAGGGGGTTGGAGCTCCCTTCCAATGGGTGTTAGAAAATGAGAGAAGGTCGTATCCTTCTGCATGTGAGTGCCTTCATACTGGTATGAGTCTGTGCTAGTACAAGAGCATAAGATTTTTTCCTTTATAATAAAAGAAGAAGACAGAGATGACGACATCAATGCTTTTCTCCAACATTAGTTTTCCACCTAAAATCCTTATGTGTGTTGATATTTTTCGTGTCTTTTGATGATCTATCTGTTCTTTACTTCTCATGGTTTCTGCTTAAGGAGTGAATAATGAAGTAATGATGCATTGGTTAACGATTAATAGATGATGAAATATATGAAAATTGAGTTAATTGGATATACACAGTTTGTATGCATCACAGTCACATACATACGCGAGTTCCCTGAATAACAGTAGCGTATGGAAATCAGAATAAGAAAAGAAATTTGAAGTAAGTTTAAAATTCTGTTTCACCCCCCCCCCCCCCCCCTCTCAATATTTTCCCATCAATCATTGTACATCCTTGTAATGACCCTTCATGTTTATACTAGTTGACATGCAATCAAAATTCCATCCGGTGCAATGGACCCAAACTTCATGTTGAGTCACATTACTACAATTCTTACTTTGTACAAAATATTTTTTTCAAAATTATTTTAACCTAGCACATATTTTCCATAAATTAACATAACTTATACCATATAATAATTATGGCCTACATACGATATAGATATGCAAACCTAATAACATGAAAAGCCTTGTATAATGACATAAATATATATAAATATACTGTGCAACATATTTATTACACTAAAAACAACAATCAATACATATAATTCCACATTGTCAGGTCCGTATAATACTAGTGTATCCCCTTATTGTTATTGTTAGTGTAGCCCCCGTATTTTTGTTGTTGTTCCCATAGTAGCCCCCATATTGTTATTGTTGTGCCCTTACATTATTATTGTTATGTAGGCTCTGATTATATTGTGACCCCTTAGACTCCTATATATACAAAGGAGGTCTTTTCATTTGTATCATCCAAGAATTGTTCATTTATGTTATGTAAAGGAGTTTCCCCCCTCAAAGAGGCTATTACTCAAGTCGTTGATCTATATTTTCTTCAATTTTTCGAGTTGGTTGTATAACACACATAATGGACAACATTAAAGCACACATATCATAAAGAGAACTTATCTTTAATGAAATCTCTATCTAGATACTAACCTAAGATAATCCAACCAACCATAAATATTAATTTCTTATCTCTCTTAGTAGTAGGACACCCCAAAGCTAAGGTTACTCCACTAGGGAAAAGGCTGCCTAATCCAACTAGGTCTGACATTTAGTATAAAATTGTCTAAGGAAAGGTACCAAACTCTTACATAAATCCCAAGTAGAAAGATCTTATTCCCCTTAGCCTACACAACCAAAGGAAGTGTTAGTATCTTCACTACACTATAATTATTTAGGTTGTCCCACTTTACTTCTAGGGCTCTATCACAAGCTAGCTTATAAGTCTCATAGTTATGTCTCTAGGAACTTCAGCTACAACAATAGAGTCTCTAGGTACCCTTCATGCCTCAAACACTAGGTAATCACACCCAAACAATTCTCCATCTAGGGCTCCATCCTTCCCAAGTAAACCCCAGGATAAATATGCACCCAAAACCAAATAGAATTCACAGAATTCACTAAGAAATAATGTTATGATGGTTCACTAGTTAACACCCAACATACAAGAGAAAGAACAATAAGGAAAAATGATGGAATAAGGAATGGAATTTCCATTAAGCTCATAATTGAATATGCATGTCTCTTTCTTGACAAGTGGAACTCAAGGACCACATTCCCACCACTAAGGAACTTAGAAAATAATATACGTACCTTTACTAAGGACTTAGGGATAATATTGTATGTATTCTTTTAGCCCCTTTCCTTAAACCACTTAGTCCCGTTTCCCTCTCATGGAATCCTAGGCCCCCATACTATTTTTTTTTTATAGTCTGAAACTATGATATGTTTTATTAATGAGATTTTATGTACAATTACATAGCTATGTTGTTTGGCCTTGATATTTATAGGATATCCAACTCAAAAATAACACAAAAAATCTGACCCAAAAACTATGTTGGCTCACTAGAATATATAACACATGCACATACATAATTTTAACTTGGGAATCAAATTAAGGGTATTAAATTTCCCTCCTTGTTATACAGAATTCTAATCTACGGATAAACTGGATTCCCTAAGTGTGGTATTCTGTCACTCAGAACAACAGAAGAAAGAAAACTATTATTTTCTCTAAGACAAATAGATAGACAGAAAGGAAAGAAGCCTACCTGTTATCCTTTCTCTCTCCTTCTCCTTTTGTTGTTGTTGTCGTCGATCTCAATCAAACTAAATCCGCTAGATCGATTCCTGCAGTCAAAGACAGAGAACATGAAACAACATACAAATATACAAATATCTACTTATCTTAACCAAATCGAACCGATTAGATCTGATAATACATACACTATTGTGAATGTAATTCACAAGATATAAGCATACATATGAGAAAATGAACAAATATATTTATTAAGAATGTAGGAGGATAATATTACAACCAATAGATTGATTCATCGTCAACCTGCTCCAACTTCATTCCATCCTCATCACACGAAGCAGCATCTCAGCAACATAACAGTACTTCCAACTCTCATCAATTGAGAATCCAAAAACATAACAGTACAAAAATTTCTCCCTCCCTAGCACTTAGATGAGTGCTCAATTTATAGGGAAATTGAAGGTAGTTTCTCAATAAATGGAATTGAATGGATTTATAATAATAGGTGAGACATGTTTCCAAGTTCAGAGTTGATGGATGAACACTTTTATTCGAAGTATGACACCTATGAGCTCTTCTAGAAGGCACTAGACATGTGGGGATTCCTGGAACAATGATTATTTCGCTCCCAGGAAACCAACACACCCTTAAGTGTTGGGAAGTGCACTGTAGTGCACCTTTTCATGGAGGTAATTGCACTGCAACGCAATTAGGCCCATGTAGAGGAGCATTGATGAGTCAATGAGTCATATAATCTATACTTCAAACCTTGGAAATATCACAATTGAAGCAATCTATGTAATGACTTATCTTAGGGCACATAGCAACTAAATTAGGGGATGATAGACCCTATTCATTGGTATTGGGGGATGATGCCAAATTTGACCAGGTCTTGGGGGATGATGCCCAATTTGACCTGTAACAGCTGCCCCCTAAAGCATGAAGTCAAAAAAATGGTAATATTTGGATGAGATGCTTTACGATGTGATGAGTAGGATCTGAAGTAGACAATGAACTGCATCAATTTTCAATACATTACATCATGATATCTTACATATTGGACATGAATTGCTGAGGGAGACATACCCATGCTCATCACATAAACTATCATAACATATACATAATTCAGAAAGTTTTCTACATCCTAATGTTGTCCGATATAGACATGCCTATAGATATAGGCCCATGTTCAGATGGCGATCTATATGTAAAGCCATCGTATGGATGATGTGTACAATTACTGAAATCGTAGCGTGGATGGATGAAACTAGATCCGGGGTCTTCTTATCTCATTCACTCGATCGTTCAAGTACAAGTCTAACCATGTGAATATATGATCTGAAGTCGAACATGGGAAGACATTGTCTGATTACCAACCAATGATGTGAGCTATTAACAGACATAATAAAACCACCATTGATGTTAATGGCTCTCAAGGTATTGCAACACAATTTGCAAGGCCTGAATAGATGATTTGATGTCAAATGCCAAAAAAAATCTTTTGGTCGAAGGTTCGGAAGCGAGAAACGTACCAATGATGTAGCAAGCTCCAAGGTACTGGAAATTTGTTTCTAATTTAACTTCCTGGATGATGAGCTGATGTCGACAAGAAACAACTTTATCGCAAAATGGGAGTAATGATTTTGGAGACAAAATGTGACCTGATATAGCAATGTTCAGGGATGATTGTCATGAAAATGAAGGTTTATGATTATTGCAGAAAATGAGGAATTATTGGATGACTTCTCTTGAACATATTGGTGACACTAAAATGAGTTGGCAACATTGACCCAAAATCGAAGTGATGGTATGATGGACCATAGGTATGATGAACTGTCAAGAAGATTACCCAACCCAAAATTCACGGTGATGGAGTGAAAGTGTCATGTTCAAGAGCGACTTGCTACCATAAAGTGTTATGTTCCTTTTCCCAAATTTTCCCTAGTCATTACTGACCAGTACCTATTTATTTTTTAACAAGCTTGAGGAGGGTAACATATGCTTGATCTATAATTTGACCCTTCGGGTGAATCCATCGTTATTTAATGATTTAATGAGTCTTGCGATAATGAAACTCAATATTTCCATGATTGACAAGTCCGCCGCGATTTATTTTTTAACAAGTCTAATGACAGTGAAAACCCGGTCCTTTTTCATGTTTAGAGAGTTTGAAAAAAGGGACAAAAAGAAAACTCCATGAGTCCTTTTTCGTAAAATTTTCGCTCAGGTCCGAAAAAGTATAAAATGATACCTGAGAAAACCTCTTAGCCATGTTTTACTAAGGTGTTCCTTTTTCGTAACAATTTACCTTTCATTTTCATAAAGGACCTGTGCTAGCAAGCAAAGTAATATATCTCAGTCCGAAAAATGGTTAAACTTATACTGAGTATATTTCGTTTCATTTACTTTTACGAGCTTGAAAATAGAAGTGCTTGGAAATATTTTCACATTATCGGAGTCCGAAAAGAGCTAAAAGAAGACTCCAAGGGGTTCCTTTTTCGCATTTATCAAAGCTCGAGAAAGAGATAAAAGTGCACTTTAATTCCTTTTTCATTTTGATCAAATCTCGAAAAAAGAGGATAAAAGTATGCTTTGTGGCCAAATCATTCTTAAATAGGTGTGCACACTAAATTCATTGTATCAGCTGTAAAACCTATTCAGAGAACCATCAAACAGATTAAAAGCAACTGTTTCATAGTAAAAATGAATAAAAACCATAGTCACAACATTAAATATGATTTAAAATAATTAAATGTCTAATAAAATTTCATTTTTACCATTCCATTTTTACCATTTGAAAATTAGGAGCTCTGAACCAGTCTTTCCCTTGAACTTCAGTGGTTGATTGTGAAAATTTCAATGGATGATTTCTATTTTCGTTTGATCCAGGTTGGAGCTAAGAACCTTCTCTTTCTTTTAGTATCATTTATGTTACATTTCATGGTAAATTTTTAGGGTTTTGAGCCCATTAGGGTAAATATATTATGTTCTGAGGGTAACGAACCCTTGAATGTTGAAAGGTGCATTTCAGTGCACTGAAATTGAAGTCCAGGTGTAGTGCAATGCTCTATCCCTTGACCTAGGGTTCATTGGGTGCATTTTTCATATTTGTTTCTTGTTGTGTTCCCACAATTTCCTAAGTTTTTTTGCATGAAATAGATTCTAATGAAGCTTATGGTTGGCTTTCAAGTATTCATCATATCAAAATGACAATTACGTGGCGAGAAAGAGAACATGAATAACAAGATATGATTTCCCTAAATGATCCGGGTATAGTAAGAGCCCTCAGGGATTGTGGGTTGCTTAAATACTTCATATTATCAGGGGTGAGGCAACATATGGAACTATTGGAGTTCCTAGTTCATTCATGGGATCCGGTATTGCAGGATTTTCACATTGCGGACAAAGTGCTCCCAATATTGGTTGAGGATATTTACTTTCTCACTGGATTATCGAGACGAGGTTATCCTATTTCCCTTGCAGGATCTACCCTTGGAGGAGAGACAGTGAGGGATTACATACACCAGCATTGCCAGCCAGGTACTTAACCAAGTAAATATGGGAAAATAAATATCTGTGATGTGCGTGATTTTCCTTTGAGAACCATCCCTTTTAATATTGCAAAGCTTGCTCATTCCACGACACTACATGTTGCAAACTGATCATACATGCAATATACTCTTGAGTGTTTAGAACCAACAGTATTCAACTGGGCTGAAGCAGTACTCTTTCATATGAAAGAACATCTGACTAAAGAAAAGGGTGGTAGGAAGAATAATTTCAATTATGGCTCGATCCTAATTTCTTTCATTTTATATCGGGTTCCATTGATGCAGCCGCAGCACGTTACACTGAGTATATCTGGTCCTAGAGATCCTCAAATGTAGAGATGGGTTGAATTGATGTCTAGACATGCTAGTCAATCGACCATCATATTCTCTACAGCATTATTTTCCTGGTTCATTTGACAGATGATCGCCACATATGAGTATCCATATGTAGGTGTAGATTTATGCAGAGATCCATATTTGATTCTACCAGATGTCGCTCAATGGGGTGTAATAGATAAAATAGTTTTGACCATTTTTTTTTTATTTTTGAGGTTTTTACATGTTTTTGTATTTTTTTATGTTTCCTAATATTAAACTAAAGTTTTGATGTACACATATGTGGGTCGGCATGTTCGACCAGTGGGTCAACCAGAGGAGGGAGAAGATGAACCAACAAAGAGGACTGTCGGGAGAGAAGTCCTTTGGGATTTATATTTGACCGAAACTCTTGTTGAGCTGCAACAACACATTGAGGGATTGAACCTTGGGACACAAGATTTCGGATCGAGGAGTTACCTATGAGACTGCAACGCCATGCTATCAGTGTTCCTAACCGTTGGATGCGGTTATTGCATAGGATAGCTAGAGCAGTTGCTTGTTATCATGAGCATCACTAGTTTACTTTGACATGTTTTGCATACATTTTGAGGTTAGATGACCAATGTGTCTTGGGCACAAATTTTGTAAGAACCTAAACTATCTATCTATTTGTTTTCAATGTTTTCCAATGTTTAATGCGCAATCCTATTCAATTATGTGATCTGAATTGAATGTGTCTTTACATGTGTTGCAAATGTCTGTTTAAAACATAATTCGCTAAGGAATAAGTTAATGTGTTCAAATTTCTGGAAATGCGTTGGTATTGAATGTAATCAAAATGTATTTCCAAAAGTAGAACTCTTAGGAATATACGATGAAGTGTTGGATTTCGAACATTATAAATGCTAGTAAGTTGTAGTACAACAAGTTTTGAGTCTAACCTAATGATGATGCGGTTAACACCAAATAAAATGGCATCAGAGAAAATTTCGATCAAAGCGCTATACTTAGCGATATTGTTTGTGGATCGACCGATACAAATGCCTTGAAAACTTACTAACTTGCCACCTAGAGCGAAAATGGCCCATGCTACAAAATATAGGTCCTGCGTACTACGACTAGCAGCATCAGCGTACCCAACGAATGGTTCCAAAGATTCAGTCATCTGCGATGAAATGTAAAGTGGATTACCAACTTCAAGAAAAATATAGAAAAACAAAATAAGATAGTAAATGCAAATCAAAGCATATATACAATATAATACAAAATTTTACTACGCTCAATTAAGCATAGTAACATTTAAGATACAACCCATATCGAGGTTGCACCAATGTAATTCCATCATAATAAACTAACTCGTAGGCACCCTTAGCCAGAACTCTTTTGAAAATGTAGGGGCCATGCCATAGTGGCTCAAATTTTCAAGTTCCTATCAAATCAACTTCCTGATCATAAAGTAAGACCAAGTCCCCCTTCGAGAAGATAAGAGGCTTTACATGTTGGTCATATTTCACATTGATTCGTCTCTTATGTGCTTCGTTGGCCAATGCGGCTTCACGACGCGTTTCATCTAGATGGATGAGGTTAAAAAGACACGCTTCTTCATTAGAGGTGTCAATTAGCAGGTAAATAGCGAGTTTTAATGACAAAATTTCACATTGGATTGGCAAGATAGCTTCCAGACCATACACCAATTGAAAGGGGGTAAATCTGATTGCATTTATCACCAAGGTTCGATATGCCCACAAAGTACATGATTAAATGCCAATTTCGTTTCTAAACTCCTATCATTCGTTGAAGCATTTGTTTGAGGATCTTGTTAGTGAATTCAAATTTTCCATTGGATTGTGGATAATAAGGAGTAGAACTGTCATGTGGCAGTCCTAATTTGGCAGTCAACTCATTCATCATGTGATTGCGAAAATGCTTACCATGCTCTGTAACTATAGCTTGTGGTACACCAAACCATGAGACGACATGATTGAAAAACAACAATGCATTTGTTTCACCTATTTTATTGAATGTAGGCATCCCTTCGACCCACTTGGTAAAGTAGTCGACTGCGACAATAATATAACCATGCCCCCTGGTCGAATGAGGGTTGTGGGTCATGAAGTCAATGCCCCATTTTGCAAATGGTCCCACATCGATGACAGGATGCATTGGTGCTGGCGGCATGCGGATTTTATGATCAAGTATATGGCACGCATGACAACTTATGACTGCGAATATGCAGCCGCGAAATATGGTAGGCCAAAAGTAATCGGAGTGGAGAATCTTTTGCGCAGTAGCGTATCCAGACTAGTTTCCACCACAAGCACCAACACAACAATCATTTATAAATTTCTTGGCCTCCTCATGAGTGAGGTACCTCCTTCAAATCGTATCGACACCACAACAATAAAGTGTATCGCCAACGATCAGATAATATTTTGCTTGGTATCGAATACCTCGGTGTTGTGAGCGAGAGGTATCGGGTCGGAAAGTCTCAGTTTGGAGATAAATGATAAAATCACCATACCAAGGGTTAGATGTCCCAATCAGAAACATAGACTCATCTAGAATTGATGGTTCCGATGTAGTTTCCGTACTATCAGAGGGAAGGTCCCAGAGAAGCTCAGCCAAAACAAAAGACTTCTTTGACTTGGATTTGATGAATTCCAAATCAAATTCCTGCAAAATGACGATCCATTTTGAATATCCCCCCCCCAAAAAAAAACTGACGTGACAGAAGTTATGTCATGGGGTTGCAATCCGAAATGACAATGGTCTTCCAGAGCAGGATATAATGGAAAAATATTTGAACAGCTTGAACGGCTGCCAAGGCGAGCTTTTCAACGTATGAATATTTAACTTCTGTATCATTGAGATTACGACTCAAATAATATATCGGATGTTCTATCCCATATTATTCTTGGACCAAAACCATAGAAATGGTCGTATTTTCTGTGGCGATACATAGGAAATAATCACTCTGATAATTAGGGGGATACATTAATGACGCTCGGATCAGAGTATCTTTAAGAGCATCAAAAGAAGCTTGTGCAACCTTATCCCAATGGAATGGAATCCCCTTTTTCAAGAGACGACTAAATCCTTTAGCCATTTTGGCATACTTGGGTATGAACCTCCTTAGGAAGTTATCCTTTCCTTGAAGTTTCTATAATTGAAGTAAGTTTGATGGCGCAGAAAAATCAAGAATGGCCTGGACCTTCATAGGGTCGATTTGAATTTCATCTTTTGAGACGATGAAGCCAAGAAAGCGATCAGAACCAACACAAAACACACATTTATGTGGATTGAGGTGTATCTTGTAGTGTTGACAGCGTAAAAATATAGCTTTCAAATGTGTCGAGTGATCAGTCTGTTTTCATGAATGCATGGGTAAATTGCCTATATATGGTTGAACAATGGGCTTAATGTCAATGAAAGCATAATCCATTTCTCTTTGAAATTTTTCCCCAACGTTATTTAAAACAAATGGGAGTTTACGATAAGAAAATGTGCCCGAGGGACATATGAATTTTGTCTTATATTGGTCCTCTAGGCGGATATTGATTTGATTGTAATCGGAGAATCCATCCATGAATGAAAAGATTTCACACCTGACACATTCCTCAATAATATGGTCGATAAAGGGAGTAGGCTAGTTGAATTTTGGACAAGCAAGATTGACATCCCGATAATCGACGTACACTCTAATTGTCCCTTGTTTCTTCATGACAGGAACAATGCTGTAAACCCAATTAGTAAGTGGAATAGGGTAAATGAAACTTGCACCCAAAATGTTTTCAACTTCTTCTTTAATGGCAGCAACCTTCTTTGGATGAATAGGACAAAGGTGTTGACTTACCGGTCTGACATCAGGGTACATTTTAATTGTGTGTTCAACGATACTAGAATCTATGCTTGGAATTTCCTCATAAGACTAAGAAAATATATCTCGTAATTCACGAAAAAGAGAGCAATAAGTTTCTAGTTTTGATGGAGAACAAGAGACGCTGACATGAATGTTTTATACAACGCCGGTTTTAGTCGAAATATCAATAGAAAGGGTTTCTTCAATATTTGATAAGTTTCACTCAGATTCAGTGGAATTAATTGGAATAGAATTCGAAGAGAAAGTAGAGATCATAGGGTGATATAGTTCAATAAGATTATCTTCTTCGTAATCCTAAATATGGGAACGATGATGATGATCTTCCCATGGTTCTCCTAATGGCATCATGGATTCCACAATGCTCTCATTAGTCAAGAAAGTGGATGAAAAAGGATCAGATGGAGTACCAAAATCTAATGAACAATCGACCCAAACGATCGGCGACGATGAATCATGATGCGCCGCCCAAGCCAAATAAATTGATTGTTATGCCAGATCAACTGGGCTTGGCGGCAGGAATTAATCCAACGTAACAACTTCAGAATCATTGGTAATCTTCCTTAATTCAGATGAAATGGAAGATATCATGCAGTAGGTCTCTATTCTTGCAATTTTTGCCAACGTCACAAGCAGCGGTAATGCAAAGGTGCACATTTGGGAAGAATCCTTTAAGAGCCCTACAAAAATGTTTTGAAGTGCTAGCTGGGGTGCGTGAACTAACATAATGCTTCCAGTTACCTGGGAAGTATAAGCAAAGAATGAGAGTTGATTAATGACTGTGATAACGCCTTTATGAGGGAAGGCGATCATTCAAAAATAAGTAGAAGCTATCGCAGTCATAGCATATTTCCATGGCCTTCCAATTAAAATGTTGTAGTCAAGGGGTCCGTCAATGATCTCAACTTCAATAGTCACCATTTTTCCCCCTATTTCAACATGCAGGTTATTGATGATACCGCAAGGCTTATATGTACGACCGTAAAAAGCTTTCAACGTCGTAGGCGATTGAGATAAGAGAGGCAAGACAAGTGACTTCCAGCATTTTAGAGACATAATGCAAGTATATGCTCCCTCTTCAATAATAGTGCGATGATTGAGGTGATTGTAAACATTTACTTGGATCGAGAATGCTAATTCGACTGGTAATTGTGGCACATGGCCCGTATGATTAAAGACTACAAGATTAGAATCTGTTGGGTCGATTCCACCAATTGCTAACAACAAAGCCTGCTTCTAGGAGGGAAAATTTTGAAGTACCTCAAGCGTTGACATAGCTAAAGGTGACTGAGCCAAATCTTCAACAATATTATAATTTTGAGTTGCTCAGGCTCAAGGATTGAATGTCGATTTGTGGACGAATCCCTTCGGTGGCTTTATTGTTAACTCTGGAATAGAAGTTGGCGGAATTAATTCAGTATATGAATTTGTGGTCGAGGTAGTAGGTTGATCAGTAGCCTGAATACCGTAATCTTTATTTTGTGTAGACACCAAAACATCAGGTTTTGGCTTTGTGACATATAGCATAAGAACTTAGGAACTAGAAGTGGGATCTGTAGCAACCATGTTTGTGTCTGGATTCAGAAAAGGATTTGTCAATACAACAGATGCAGTCGAGGTCTTAAGAAATTTTGAGACTTCAGCGTGGTGAGGACAGTCTCGAACAAAGTTCTTCTCATCACATATCAAGCAAGGCTAACAAGGTTTCCGATTATCTCCATATTTTTTATCAGATGATCATTCCTGCAGGGTTGAATTTTTCTTTTTCTTCGCTTTCCCATTTTTCTTGCTTCCAGGTTGCTTGTCACTTTTGCCTTTATTAGATGACATGGCATGAATGTCAGAAGACTATGCAGGATCATATGCAGTAGAGTTGTGAGTGTTTACATAACCAATCATACCATCGCCGACATGAGAGTCCTTACTAGATGGAGGAGGAATATTAAAATTCGATCGCGACGCGTTTGGAATTTTCTCATAAAGTGTTCCATACTGAGTATAAATCAAATCCAAATACAGGGCACGAGCAATGACCTACTCTTTAGTGAAGACGCCACCTTTAGCTACATCCTCGGTGATAGCTGGTAGCAAGGACTTAATAAACCACTCAATGAGGAGCTGATCTGGAACAAATGTTTTGACCATTCTACGACGACGACACCACTCATGAATATGATCAGAAATGTGAGTAGCAGTTGTCTATTTGAAATTGGTTAGTAGTTCCATTCCAGTTTCATATCGTATGGGTAACTGGAAGTGGGTTAAGAAGGTAGTGGCTAAGGTAGTGAAATTATCAAATGAAGTTCGTGGTAGTTCAATGTACCACTTCGCAATCAGACCAGTGAGCGTATGATGGAAAAGACATAGTCCAACAGAGTCATCATTTAAGGATTTGGATGAGAACCACAAATGATAAGTCATAACATGTGTTGACAGGTCTTCTCTAGGGTTTCCATTGAATTTAGGAATGTCAGAGGGTAATTTATGTGGTATCATTGGCCACCAAGGAGAATAGTTGATGGGATCATTGGTAAGTCGGTTTAAATCAGGTAATTCTAAAGTTGCAATAAAGGGAAACTGTCGATTCAATTTAGGTTGATCATAACTAGGATATGATGGAATTTCTTGGGCAAAAGGCCTTTGAGACTGGTAGGAGCCTGTGACATCCCATAAAAGGGTAATCCAACCTGTGAGTGAAAGCTTCTGAATACAAGTGGTTGTTGTAAACTAGCCAAAGGAGTTGGAGTCTGAAGGCCCAAAACTTGAGGATAGTGGGTTGAGGGACCCGCCTAAGACGGTTTAGGTACAACCAAGTGAGCCTGTAAAAGGGGTAATGAAGTATTAACAGGTGTAGTAGATGTAGGTGCAATGGGTTGAACCGGTTGATATGAATGCACAACCTTTCATGGTTAAATGGGTAGCATAGGCTGCCACTAACAAATAGTCATTCTAACATTTGGGTGACCATAAAACGATGGAGTACTATCAAAATGGGTGACCATAGGTTGCCCTCGAGCATGAGGAGTATAATAATATGGAATATATTGTTCTCCAAATGGTGGGAGTCGAGTCGAGATTGTACTGGATGGAATATACCCAGATGGACCAACTTGATGTCACACTGAAGATGTATATAAAGGATCAAGTCATTCAGAACTCATTAGAGATGTACCAGATAAAATACCAAAATATGACATTGGTGAAGTCCATGGATTTGAGGATGCACCAGAGTAGGTTCCAGATAATGATTGGTAACCCAGTGGGATGAAAGGACCACCATAAAGATGTGACTCGGATGACATGGTAAACATCGACAAAGTAGCAAGAGTAGATGTTGTCGCAACTGTAACAGATGGTACAGGCGGAGATGTTGACTCAGCCATGGCCAACCGACCCAGTGTATACCTTACAGGATCTACATGAACTTGAATTGAAACAGGATAAAAAGAAGCAGTGTAAGTCAATCAAGGAATAGAATCGTAAATATAGAGCCCCGATCCAAAATAAATTGGAGTTGAAGGGCGTGTTTCTTGTTGAGGTTCTTCCTCAATCGAAATCAAACCAGGTGGAAGGATTTTTCCTTCAGGCCAGAGATATATTTCAGGTGGTTGACTGAGTGAAACGGAAGACTCAATGGCTATGATCGACTGAGGAGCGAACGATACAGGAACACCTTCTAGTTGTTCTACTTCGGGATCTAGATGTTCTTGTAAAAGAACGATGGGATTCAGATCAACTTCGAGTTGAACAACATCGAGTTCGGGAGGTATGGTCTCACTGATTGGATGTGAAGTTTTTACAGGTAGCTATGAGGACTCTGTTTCGATGACAGGAGATAAACTAGGATTCGTAGAAATGAATTGACACGACTCTGGTAGATGTGATGAAGATGACGCACCATAGGTAATGATGGTACTGGTTTCAGTAGAACGAGGTTTCCTTTGCCGACCAAAAATGACTTCCAGTGGTAAAGGTGGTTTAAGTTCTATTCTACGCGAATGACGGGGAAAGGGATGTTCTTCTTCCACGATGATTGATTGATGTTATTACGAAAACAAATAAAAAAATAAAAGGGTAATACTAGGCAAAAGGTTACCAAGTAATTGTGAACTGCAAAATACCTCCTGGCGAACCAAGAAGTACAATAAGGGAATTCCCCGAATGTTGTGTTAGGTGTATCACAAGTTGCAAGGTGACCGACTTGGTTACCTATGGATGGTAAGCAACTTAAAGTTGTCCTCCCAAATATACCCGAAGGTACGTGGATTCCTAAGTCAATATTAGCGTTGTCTAATGCAAAACCTCATAGTGAGAGCACCCCCATATACTTTTCGTACTAGAACACCGCCCTATATACCCGCAGGTATGTGGACGAGCTCTAATATACTTACGTACGGGGAGCAGGATTTCACACTCAGAATGTATCGTAGACAAGTTAGCGACAACCGCTATGTTTAACGACGTCGGAACACTTCTATATTCTAGACCTTCTAAGTGTTATCGTTAATGTTACAATGCTTTCTTAGGTTGATTGAGGTAAATTTTATGTTGATCTTGTTTAAAATTTTATCTTTGAGGTTCACCACGTGATGTAATGGGAAATTCCTAAAATGAAAACTAAATGAGAAGCAAAATTTTCAATTCAATTTTTCAATGAAAATCTTAGCTAATAAGGGGAAAGAGTAATCATATTTTCATCATACAACAAAGAGCACAAACTAAATGCAGATTTCTCTAATATGTTCCTATGCAACATACACAATCTCTAAATGCACATGCGTGTTTTTCTTTTCAGTTTCCTTTAATGTGAATGAGTAAAAGAAACTAAATGCACAAATTGATCAAACAAATGTTTTCTTTTGAGAAACGAGGAATGAAACAACAATTTATCTTGGGAAAATGAAGAATGAAACGACAATTTTCCTATAGGAAATGATGAATGAAACAAAAATTTCGTTTTCTAAAACATAATTGATCTAATGAAAAATGTAACTACTTTGAATTTGATTTTCCAATGATAAGGAAAACAACTAATGAAACATTTAACAAATAAGTTTTCGAAGAAGGAAGAACAAGTAATGTTTACTGGTCTCTAAGAGCAATCAGACATCTGAGAACACATTAGAAAATTGGCTGAAACTAAAAAAAAAAAGACAATTTTTTATGGAATTTGGTCGGCTGAGGGGGAAACACACCCTGTAAGGGCAGACAGTGCATTGCAGTGCACCCCTGAAAGGAAGACATTGCATTGTACCCTAACCAACAATGCATTGGGCGCAACTAAGTTTTGAAAACAAGCAGCTTAAACACACTTCTAAGGAAAATTGTTCGTTCAAATGACTGATGAAATAAAGTAGAGTCTAATGATGATGGTAAACAGAGAAAGAAACACAAAGAATGATGGATTACTCCCCATTGGAGTCACCAATTTGTTATACGGAATTATAATCTACGGATAAACTAGATTCCCTGAGTGTGGTGTTCCTTCACTCAGAACAGCAGAAGAAAGACAACTATTATTTTCTCTAAGACAAATATATAAACATAAAGGAAAGAGGCCCACTTGTGATCCTTTCGCTCTCCTTCTCCTTCTGTCGTTGTTACCGTCGCTCTCAATCCAACTAAAGTCGCTACATCGATTCCTATAATCAAAGATAGAGAACAACAAACAACATACACATATACAAATATCTACTTATCTTAACCAAATTGAACCGATTAGATATGAGAATACATACACAATTGAGAATGCAATTCACAATATATAAGAATACACATGAGAATATGAACATATATCTTTATTAAGAAAGTAGGAGGAGAAGATTACAACCAATAGATCGATTCATCGTCAACCTGCTCCAACTTCATTTTGTCCTCATCACACCAAGCATCATCTCAGCAGCATAACAGTACTTCCATCCCTCATCAATTGAGAATCTAACAGTATAACATTACACAAATTTCTCCCTCCCTAGCACTTAGATGATTGCTCAATTTATAGGGAAACTGAAGGTAGTTTCTCAATAAATGGAAATGAATGGATTTCTAATAATAGGTGAGACATGTTTCCAAGTTTAGAGGTGATGGATGAACACTTGTATTCGAAGTATGACACTTATGAGCTCTTTAGAAGGCACTGGACATGTGGAGATTCCTGGAACAATGAGGATTTTGCTCCCAGGACACCAATGCACCCTTAAGTGTCGAGAAGTGCACTGCAGTGCACCTTTTCATGGAAGTAAGTGCACTGCGACGCAGTTAGGCCCATGTAGAGGAGTGTTGATTATTCAATAGTTCATAGAATCTATACTTCAAACCTTGGAAATCTCACAATTGAAGCCATCTATGGAATGACTTATCTTAGGGCATATAGCAACTGAATTAGGGGATGATAGACCCTATTCATTGGCCTTTGGGGGATGATGCCCAATTTGACCATGTCTTGGGGGATGATGCCCAATCTGACCTGTAACACTCCCCTTATTTTTTCACTATCCTTAGTGCATATATACAAATATATAGTCAATATTACTAAAAAAGTTGTAGTTTTTCCTCTTGCATGAAATCTTTATTCTCCCACATAGCATTTCTAGGACCATAGAAAGTCAATTGAACCTTTATCATGCCAATGGCTCAATTCCATAGCAGCTTTATCTTCTTGTCTAATATGCACACTAGCTGGACTTGGATGTCACCCTCATTCCCCACCTAGATCATTGTCCAATCAATTACATGGTTAGGATTAGACATACTATTTTAAGAAAAATCACATCCACTACATTATGAAAGCACATGAATGTAGGTAGTGTAAGCATCTATGCAACATCGCCTATTCTCTCTAAAATTGCAAATGAACCACAATATATGGTTGACAATTTTAAGTAGCTCTCGAATTTTAGCAAACTCTTTTTAGCCTGTACTTTCAAGAATACATGCTTTTCCACTTTAAATTGCCTATGTGATATGTCTTTTCTCACATATATTTTCTTCCTATGTTGTGCAACCTTTAAATTGTGTTGAAATTTATCATCGACTCTTCCATATCATTGAGAAACTCTAACCCAACAACATATTTGTCTATTGGGTTGTCTTAACCCACTGGTTTATTGCACTTGTTTTCATATATGGCTTCAAACATACTCATCTTCAAATATGCATGATACCCATTATTATATGCAAAATCAACCAAACAAAGATAATATTCCACGTAGAAGGTTTGTTCAGAGCTACATACTTAAACCTTGTAGCTACCACACTAAATATTGGTATTGGCTCTTGGAGAAGTTTAAGAAAAGGTTGAATAATTGGACACATAAGTGGCTATCTTTGGGGGGTCGTTTCATCCTCTTTCAAGTTGTCCTTCAACATCTAGCTATCTATTGGGCACATTTATTTTCCTTGCCTTATTACATTATTTCCTTGATCTATGCCACTATTTCAAGTTTTCTTTGGTCGGGAGCCCATGGCACTAAAAAATTTCATCTTTGCAAGTTGGATTCACTCGCAATCCCCAGACCGATTGGTGGCTAGGGACTACTTGAAATCCATTCCTTCACACAGGCCCTCTTAATTAAGTCCATTTGGCAGGCGGTTACAGGACTGAGACTCTGGCCAATTCTCTTTCGCGCCAAGTACCATATAAACATGGATTTATAGGAGCTATAGAGATATCAATCTCTTCCCCATCGCAGAGGTTCCTACATCTAGCTTTGTTTTAGGCGAGTGGCTACCCTTTTCACACAAAAGATTTCATGGGAATTCGAGAATGGCTAGTGTATAATATTGGGAATTGACAACATCCAGGGTTCCCCCAGAGATTAAAAATTGGAGATCCACCTAATGCATGTTCTTGTACAAAAAAGATTTTTTTCCCTAAACTAGGTCATCTCTCACTGGCAATAGGGCTGCCAATTTGGAAATCGTTTTTGAATAATTTGAGATCGAGCGATTTCTGTTTACATCCCTTGAGGGGTGGAGGGGGGGGCTGAATAGTCTGGGATGGAAAGATGAATGGGGGTTCCATTGTGGTAGCAGATATATGGCGGCATTATCTCACATAAAACACAAGACTTGGAACAGTCGTGCTTTAGGAATTACTGGAAGAGACCAATCCCAATCAATATCATTTTATTTGTTTCATTATCTTGGAGGAATAAGATCCTCACTCAAGGGATAATCTAGTTAAGCGCAACTTCTAGGGGCCTGGACACTGCCCCTTCTGCAGAGAATCTTCTGAATCTGTAGCACATCTTTTTTAAAATTGTTTTGTTGTCCTTGAAATATGGCATTTGTTTTCTGACCTCTTGCAAGTTCCAAATTGGCAGCCCCTCAATATTATACATTGCATAAATTCCTGGGAGCAGATCGATAAAAAAACTAGCTCTCTCCCCTTCTTTTTTTTGGCAAATTTGGCTCGCTAGGAATCAAAACATTTTCGAAGGTAGGTAGATTGTCTAACATCAAATCCATCATTCAATCTTGTCATGGATTGATAGTCAAATTGTAACTCCTCCTTCTCCTAAGGATCTTTCCCACCACCTTCGTCCTCATTCGGTGATTTTGTCAGCCAGTTATTTTGATGGAGCTAAACAATAGGGTAGCTGTGGGTGTGGGTCTTGGATCAAACTTGACCACAAGGAGAAATTCCGCATTTTCTGGAATGGTGGTCCCGAAACGAATACAAAGGCGTAAATTCTAGCCCTTTGGAGTTTGCTATGGGTGGCCTACAATTTGTAGCTTGGCACCTTAAACATTTATGGAGATGCTAAAACTGTCATAGATGGTGTAAATGGCCTCACAAATTTTCAGCCCCCTTCCCTTTTGTGTTGTATTAACCGTGTCAAATACTTGCTTGAACGACTTCAGGCTCCTCTAATTCAACACATCTTCAGGGAGGGAAACACTAAGGTGGGCTCTCTTTCAAAGATAGGGTTACATGAGCAATGCGAACACATTCAAGTTCAACATTTTAGAGATGGACAATTGTTGATGTCAAATTCCATCCAACTTCCATAAGAAAGCTTTATCTGGGATCAAGTTTTTATGGTTACTCTTCACTTTCTCTCCTTTTTACTTACTCTTTTGTCTTGATGTATCTATGTTAAAATTTACTGGTTTAAGGTTAGTACTGCTAATTTCCTTTGGAATGTTCTAGTGAAACAACCTGGAATATTTGGAAGTGTTTTTTCTGGAAACATGTAGACAATTTTTCGAGAAGTATCTGCTAAATGTCTCTTTGAAATTTGTGCGTCCTTCGAAGACAATCCTTGACAAAATATACTATTTTTTTTTGTGTCAATATAAAAAAAAAAAAAAAAAAAAATTAATGTTTTTTTTCTCTCTCAAAAATATCTCAGCTCAGGGTGGATGTGGGGTTGTGGAATTTCAATTTATTTTTAAATCGATGTCCATGATTCATTGTCCAGCAAATATGCTTCGTTTGAAAATGTAATCCACGACTGCGATGTGTGAGATTGCAAAGCGTTACAAGTTATTTTAATTGAAATTAGGTCGATTTAAATCTTGGGTCGATCCCTCTTTCCGCTGGTAACGTGACGCTTGAGGAAATTGATCGTTCAATTGGATTGATTTCTGGTTGCTCGTAACTTAGTTGTTGGTTATTGTTGCTCGTAACGTGGTTGTTGATTATTCTATTCATTGTTTAAAACAATGTTGAATGTATGGATTTTTTATGACATGGAATTACTATGTGAAACCATATCAAAATACCCATCAATGAATACCTATAAAGGTATATGATATTACCTTTATGATCAAACATTTCTTTGTTCTTACCATCGTTTGGTTTTCATTGAATATTTCAATAATTTAAATTATAATTTAAATAATGTAGGGTGCTTATTAGTTTATATAAAAAAGTGGAAAATGAAGTTTAAGCGTATATAAACCACAATAATAAATATGGTTGTACTAGTGATAATGTGTTATACCTACCAATCTCTCCTTTATAAAAAACAAATTTTTATTTTTTTTATAAATGAAAAAAAAATTCATTTTTATTTATAAATAAATTTTTCATTTTAAAGTATGCCTTTTATCATATTGAATTTTCAACAATACTTGTAGCTTTTTTTTACCAACCTAAATAAAAACATTGTTTTCTTTTTCTAAGTTATTTATCTAATTTATGGTGCATCTTCATCTCACTTGAGTAGTTGCATTTTCATAGGTTTAAATCATGACTTCATCGTGAATAAGAGAGATAAAATTTATATACACATCACAATTCTTAAAAAGAAGTTTGGGTACCTTTATTGGTCATACAAGTCTCTATTACATTACAAGTCTTTTTTTGTTTTGTTGGTAGTGTATTTAGAGACTTCTTCTCCCATAGTTGCCATCATCTAGGTTTAGTGTTTTAAGTTTTTTCTCTAGAGACACTAGAGATCTATGGGATAGGAACAATATAAATTATTTACATGTTGACATGTCTTATATCAAAATGTGATATTCTCATAACCAATGAGTTTGGATTGTCTATAGTGCCCACTTTATACTATGCTATGGTTAAGTAGACTTACATGTATGAGGTCAACATCTACACATATTCTAGTAGGGGTGATGATACCCTTTTTAAACTAATGAAGTTAATTTTTAAAACCCAAGTTACCAAAAATATTTCAATTCTCCTCCAAAAATTAGTGGTTCCACAAATACATAAGAATATTAGGTGGTCTCACCAACATTAGGGTTGTAGAGATACATTTTTTTTTTTTTTAATTTCTATGTAGTTCATGGTCCTTGAAGATCGGTGATCACTATGTCCACATTATATTTGTTCCATGAATATATACCTGAAATGATCCCTTTCTGCTGGCTCAACCACGGTGCTTGACCCTGAGAGTGTCGAGAGAATCGAACCTGTGACCTCTCAATAACAAAGATGATTTAACAACGAGAACTTGGCCAACTAAGCTAACCCTCGCGGTTGTAGAAATACATATGATATCCTAGTTGAATTTGAGAAACCAGTTGATGGTAAAAAATCATGGGGGTTTCACTCAAAGAAACTTTCACATATCATGTGTCTTTGTGGCATACTAAACAATACCCTTAATTTGACTACATATTTCAAAATTCCACTAAAAATCATATTGTGTAAACCCCTACCAATACGAACCCAATATACATTCCCAATTTAAAAAACCCCTACATTCACTAGATGTTGTAGGTATCCATTTTTTCATTAACATTTTTTATATCCCTTTATATTTTTCATTAACTTTAAGCTCTAATTTTTAAACCTGTCAATATAAAAACTATTTACCCTCTATTATATGCTCAATATATTGTCATTTTTTCCTCAATATATGTCCCCCAATATGAATGCATGTGGTATAGTATTGCTCCCCCAGTGAAGCCCTCATGTAAAAAATGAGCCTACTAATAACAATGAGGAATATCACCCAATCAAGGTCCCAATTATACCTATACTTGTTTGTTGTGGCAATATTCACTTGTATATGGCCTTGGATTCCTATATAAAAGGTTTTGGATGTGAAAAAATGTCGATCTAAAGAGAAAATGTGTGACCTGAAATTAATATAAATTAACAATATTAAATATATTTATATATTCTAATTAATATATAGATTTATATATTCATATATATCTAGGAGATTATTATAAATATTTTCGAACACAGATAAAAGACGAATTATAGGATCTAGGAAATGCTTCATCAAATCAAGTAATGAACAAGCTCAAATTAATTATTCCAAATAAATAGTTATTTGAAATAATAGATAATGTGTCTTGTATTTGATTAGTTTCTATTAAGAAATCATAGAAAGAACAAGAAAGGAATTTCAAATTATAAATAATTTGTAAATCGTACACTTATATAAATGCGCTACTTAAGATCATTGGTCCATACAATCAACTTCTCAATAAAATATTGGCCTTCGAAGTTTATTATTTGACTGATAAAAATATATAACTCCAATATGGTTTTCCATCCCTTGACTCATCAAAAGGGACATTATATAAACTACATGTTCTAAGTCCTGAGCTTTTTTGTTACAACGTGTTGGACATTGGCTTCAACGCTCCCCATGTGTTTCGCGACATGGACTAACTGCCTCTCGTGGATCCTAACTCTGGCGATTGTAGCGGAGACTAATGCCTGCGGGTTTTGGTCTAACGGAAATCGTGATTCCAACAAGTGGTATCAAAGCGACATGTCTCGAGTTCGAAACTCACCCGGCTCACGTTGGGGGGGAGATAGTTGGACATTGGCTTCAACGCTCCCCGTGTGTTTCACAACATGGACTAACCGCCTCTCGTGGATCCTAACTCTGGCGATTGTAGCAGAGACTAATGCCTGCAGGTTTTGGTCTAACGGCAATCATGATTCCAACACAACGGTCTCAATTTTCCAACTCATAAATCATTGGAAAATTTACAAAATGATTCCCCATGAGTAAGTGCATTGGAATATGCATTTTATTTTCCAATTTGAGGAATTATGGTTTCATAACAAATTGGAATATTTTACAGAAGTGATTGTGTTTTGTTTAGATACAGGACATTTAAATTTCTTTATTTGTTGATGAATAGAAATTTCCCTTCCCATTTTTATAGATATTCCCTTATTCATAATAGATCAAAAATAAAGATCATAGTAATTTTGAGGTTTTTTTTCAGAATTTTTTTTTAAGTAAATAGGATTAGAAGTTGAATCATAGATTTATCCTCTAGAGATCTGGATTTCTATTATTATTAAGGACGATCTGAGTGGTTGAATGGGTTTAGCTACGGGGAGGGGTGCAACCCCCTCCTATCAAAATTTGGGTATTATTTCTCACCAGCCTATGGTGGGGCAATAGGCTCTTTAGATGGAAATAGTGGCAAGAATGAAACCCCAATTCTTAGGGCACAATGGAAATCCATGATAAAGGGGAGATGTCTTCCAAAGGCATCAACAAACCCTAAATTTGTAAATCTAAACAATCATATGGAAGAATCATGAAAACACATGAAAGATCATGCCATAATCTATAAGTTCATGGGAATCTGGCCCAAAAGCCAAACATAGTGAAACAGATTCAAACAAAGTGGAGACAAAAGGGACACATTGAATTTTTCTTGAGGGCTAAAGGCTTTTTCATGCTAATCTTTTCTAATATGGAATATTGAAATAAGATATTTAAAAATGGACCTTACTTCATGAATAATGTCAGGTCATTAATGTGATTCTGAGAGGAGTGTTATAACCCAGAAAAAGAGTAGTTCCTCCTAGCCCAATCTAGGTATGGCTCCTCTCTCTACCTGAAGACTTATGGGAATAAAATATTCTAGAGGGCGTTGACAATGTCATTAGGGACCTTGTGAAGATCTTTGAAACTAAAAAGAGGAGGAGGCACACTTCATACTCAAGAATATGCATTTACATGAACATTTCCAAACCCCCTTCTGAAATCAATTGACATTGAGTACCATGATTAGATTTGGACTTAGTTGTTAGATTATGAGTACTTTATATTAAATGCAGACGATTCCATGAATATGGTCACCTAGTTAGGGATTTCCCATTGGTCATCACAGAGAATTAGGAGATAAATTCTCAAATGAACTCGGATAGCTTCCAAGAAGAATTCAATTAAAAAGCACAAAATGCAAGAAGCTAGTCGGAGAAACCAACCCAAAATAAGGTACAAAAAAAATTAAGGTATCCTTGATGCTAAATAGTTATCATCATTAGTTCATGTTGCAGAGGCAGAAGAGGAGGCATTGGGGGGGGGAGAAACTCATGGAGAAACCCATGGAAGTTGAAAGTCATGAGGTCAACCAAAGAGATAAACCAAACCCTAAGAGGAAAACCCCAGAAGACTCTTCAAACATTCCAGATATTAAATATTTGTTGGGAGGCACCAACATGATTTTAGAATTAAAGGATAGATAGGATAATATTAGCATGGACAAGTGCATGATGCTATAATTTCTCAAAAGATGGGTAGAGTTGAAGCATAGGACATCCCGTTGGAAGAAAAGCACAATTGTTTCCACTTATTCACTCAATGGTGGCAACAAAATATTCCATTGGAAGGGGATCCCAAGGCCCCTAACTCATCCAGTGAAGGTCCCTCCCAACCAAGTAGATGTAAAGGTAAAGCTATAGGAGAACTCAGTCGAAAAGGAAGAAATACCACTAGAGAGGTAATAAAGAATGTTGGAGAATTTATCATCAACTCTACTTAAGTTAATGAGATTTCAGGGTATTTTCCCCTAGTTATATCCCCTCCTTAATTAAAATAGTCTCTTGGAACATTTAGATCCTCAATAGAAAGGGGAAACATAAGTACTTAAGGGATAGAATCAAGAAGGAGAAATCAGAAATCATAATCTTCCAAGAGACTAAAGTCTCAAGTGAGAAGCTAGCAGAGATTATGGACAAATGTTGGAAGGGGTGTGACTCAATGGCCATTGATGTCAAGGGTAGTATGGGAGGTTTGGAAGTATTTTGGAATCCTAAGGATATATCCTTCCAGAACTGGGAGGCATTCTAGAACATTTTATCCAGGTGATTCCATTGCATGAGAGTGAAGGAGGAAGTTTTTACATATAGTTTTTTGAGTGGCCTGAGATGAATATGAAACATGCATATTAATGATTTATGGATAGTAGGGGGTCACAGTAGTCTCATAAAAAATAGGGAGGAGAATAAATGAGGCATCCGACACATAGATTTTTTCACTCAATTATTCTGGGAAATGATCCAATATTTAAGGGTAGTAGACATAGATACAACAAATGGAATTTACACTTGGAATAATCGTAGAGGAGGTCACCATCAAGTTTCCAGCCACTTGGATAGGTTCTTGCTCTCAGAAGAATTACTAAGAAGATATGTTTTTGTAGAAGCAACCATTCCACCATGTCTGGGTTCGGATCATTGGAAAATTAGACTAGAGGTATATCTAAAAAGGCCCCTTGCAATAGGCCTTTTAGATTCGAAATTTTTTGGCTCAGAACCTAGATTTATTGTCTCAAGTCAAGAGCTAGTGGAAAGAGATCTATGTCAGAGAAGGAACCATATACGTACTTTTCAAATCAAGTTCAAGGAGCTTAAATAAAAAATAAAATAGTTGAACTCGGCAAAATTGGAAATATCCTATTACAGAAACTAAATTTATAATTTTGCATGAAGGAGATTCAACAAGAGATTATTCAAGAAGGACACAATGAGATGTTGATAGAGGAGGGTCAGTTAATTCACAGTTTAGAGCAATGTTGTAAACACGAGGAAATTTTATGGAAGCAGAATTCTAGAATTCAGTGGTTAAGAAAGGCAGAGTGAAACACAATGTTTTTCCATAAAGCCATGATTAAGCATTAGAATCATAATCTAATCTTATCCCTCACCTAGAAGGAGGGATTTCGACTGCTACAATATGAGGATATGGAGGACGATATGATATCTTATTACCAAGAATTCCTGATGGAAGTTGACCCTAAAATAGAAGATTCTACTCTTTCATTACAACCCACATTCCCAATCTTATTAACTCAAAATAAAATTCATCTCTAATGTGGGAAATTTCATATTTTGAAGTGGAGGATGTGGTGAAGGAAATGTCAAGTAACAAGGCTCCAGGACCAGATGGTTTCACAACTGATTTCTTCAAATCTTGTTGGTCATTCATTGGAGAAGAAGTTCATTCCTTAGTGGAAGAGTCACGAAGTCTTCATGAGGTTTGGTCTAGCCTTAATGCCACTTTCCTTACTCTTATTCCAAAAAATGATAAATCTTGTGATCTTAGTGGCCTATTTCCAATATCTCTTTGTAATGTGGTGTATAATATCATATTTGTAACGATAGTGAAAAGATTCAAAAGCATCCTCAACCACATTATTTCCCCAGAACAAGCCGATTTTGTGTAAGGCCGCAAAATCTTGGATGGAATAGTTATGGCCCATGAAGTTTTTCACTCTTGAAAGAAGCTCGAAACACTTTGCATGATTATTAAGCTCAATATGTCCAAATCCTATGATAATTTAAATTGGACATACCTTCTTAGAACCTTGGCAACTTTTGGATTTTATTATTAGTGGATTAGTTGGATTAAATCTCTTATCTCCACCCCATTTTTCTCTATTTTGTTGAATGGTTCCCCAACCCTCACCTTTCGAGCATCTTGGGGTCTTCGACAAGGTGATCCCCTATCACCATTCTTATTCATTCTTTAATCACATGGTTTGGCGAGGCATATAAAGGTGGTTGCTAATCAATGTGTTTTGAAAGGTATCCACATTTTGAGCCAGGATCTTCCAATAACTCATCAACAATTTGTTGATGAAAATATGCTCTTCAAGAAACCCTCTCTTCAAGAAACAAGAATGTTAACTTCAGTATATCATACTTCTAAGAGGCATCTGGTACTATCATAAATGGGGAAAAATCCAACATATTCTTCTTCAACACCAAACGACTTGTGAAAATGCATTTGTCTCAAGGTTTGACTTTCTAGGTTCGCATCCTTCTGGCTGGATACCTTGGAATACCACTTGTCACAAACTCATTAAGAATATTTTATTGGTAAGATGTATTTCATAAGATCTCTAAAATATTGGATAAATGGGAATTCCATTGTCTAAACCTAGTTGGTCATGTCACCTTGTTGAAATCGGTCCTCGGGCTTTACAAGTATACCATATCCCAATATTACCTACCCCAAAAGAGATGTATAAAGACATTTTTTCCAAGTTTAGAATTTTTGATGGAAAGGAGCTAATCAAGTTAAGAAGTGGATGTTGTTGGTATGAGATAAGGTGTTTCTTTTGAATTTGGAAGGAGGGATGGGATTGAGGGATCCTAAAGTCCTAAATAAAGCCTTGGGTGCAAAGTTGTGGTGGGGGTGGTTGCAAGGGGGTTCAAAACTTTGGAAACATATATGGGCAAAAAAATATAGTCCATCCAACTCCGAATATGGGAGACTAAGAGCTCCTTCATTTCCTTTAGGCTTTTCAATTTGGAATTTAGTGCAGGAGAACAAGTATTTGATTCAAAATCATGTGTTTTGGGAGATTCAGAATGGGAATCCAGAACAAATCTGGGATGATTCATGGCAACAAAACCTATATTTGGAGAACAGAGAATAGCTAAGAGACCTTATACTTTACACCACTAGTTAGGGAGAAATCAAAGTGGTGGAATTCTTAAATGAAAGTCACCTGCAATATTCTTGGTGGAAATGGAAAACTATGGAAAATTGGCCTAAAGACCAAGCACTACATTTATGGCCTATACTCGATCACTTCCTCTAGGAAAAGAAGATCCAAACCACTCATGATATAGATAGAGTGTGGTGGGGATACATACATAAGGGGATATATACTCTCAAGGAAGTTTGTGGGGTTATGGATGGCCACTTAGATATTCATTAGAAACCATTTTGGAGGAGGATTTGGACTAAAAAATTGTGGCCAAAGGTGGCTCACTGTTTATGGCTCATTGGAAGAATAAAGCTCCTGACTTGGGATCATCTACATAATAAAGGTTACATTGGACCATTTTTCCCCCTTTGTAGTGATAAGGAGGAAAATCCAAAACTTATTTTGAAAAACTACCCATTTGTAGAGGATTTATGGATTTATTTGGATATCTAGTTCTTTCCACTAATAATTTGAAGGAAACCCTGGATACATGGCACCTAACACTTTTTAAGGTCTTGGTGGTAAATAGATTCTAGGCGTAAATTGTGGGTTTTGTACTTTGGAATGTCTAAAAGGAGTGAAACATGAATATATTAAAGAACAAATTGAACTCAAGGGACTTCATATAGCAAACCATGAAAAATAAGTTGAAGGATAACATCCTCTTATAATCATGGGACACCAAGGACTAGAAGATCAACCAACAAGAGGCAATAATAGTGAAGAACCTAGAAATATCACAGGACATGGTAGTTCCAGGTGAGGTATATCACCCCTTGAAATATAGATCATCTCCATCCTTCTTTTCTCATCCTCCCCCTGGATTTATCAAGATTAACTTTAATAGGACCTTTAAAGGAAACCTAAATCCTGCTAGGTATGGAGGAATCTTTTGAGATTGTTTGGGTAACACTTTATAGATTTACATTGTTAACTATGGATTCATTAGTAATAATGTAGAAAAATTTATAGAACTAGAGAGAGGTTTGAGGATCACGAGGGAGGAATATTTCTCAAAAAATTAGTTGGGTAGTGATTCCCAACTTGTAACTGATACAACTCAAAAACTTATGTATGGTTCTCGTTCCCCAGTTGTTAAAGTTTTCAAAAGTTGGCGCTTAGAACTATTGGTGTCACAGATTCAACAATTGTTAACATCCTTCCCATATGTTATTACATCTCACTCCCACATATCAGGAAACAAGGCGACATATTTGTTAGCTAACTAGGCAAATCAAGTACAAGATATAAGTTTATCTTCTCCCTAGCCTCTGCAAACCCGATTCAGCTGGTCTGATAAAATGTATAGTATCTTGGAGAGTGATGGAGATACTCTGGTAATTTATTCAGAGTCATAATGGTTTTGGGTTGTATATTTATCCTACAAGTCTTCTGGTTATGTGTTCCTTTTCGTTTATGGTCGGTCAGGTTCCTATGGAAACTTTTAATATTTTTTGGTAACTACCCTCGAGCCAATAAATATGGTAAGAGTGAGGACAATAGGATTTCAGAAAGTTATATAAATTGATTTAAAACTTCAACTTTAATGAAATATTTGATTAAAAAAAAAAAAAAAAATCACAGTAATCAAATTGTTCCCATGATTTATCCTTTTATAATGTAGGACAAAATTTATTTCAATATCGTAGAAATCAGATTTAACCTTATCAAGTTGCAATATAAATAAATGGTTTTTTTGATGAGTGATGTTGATGAGCAAGTATGTCCCACCAATAATTATGGATTATCCCTCGTGTAAATTCCCAATTAGACCTCACATTGTTTGATATAGGAGCCCCAAACATGATAGTTTCACTCTTGGTTGTCAAAGTGTAGAGATGTTAGCATGAGGACGAGAATGAAATTCCCTAAAAATGGGAACAAAATCAGCCCACGATTGGTATCTTGAAGAAAATAATACAATAATGTAATAGTAGAATGATAAGAACAATGTGCCTTAAGAGGCACTAGTAAGCTAAGACCATCTAAGACATACAAGCAAGCAATTACTAGAATTCAATTGAAAATTAGTTCACAATTAGTTGCTAGTATCCACATAGAATGAGAGAGTAGTAATCCAAAGAAAACATATAAGCCATAAGTCAAGAAATAGTTCATTAACCTATAACAAATATGAGAGCACACACACACACCCATAATAAGGATACCAGATAACCATTACCAATACCATGAAAATGCATGAGAATTGATGCATGGAGTAAAACATATTCTCATTATTCATGTTGGAAACTCAAATACATACTCCAAAAACCCATCGAAGTCTAGTATTGGAATGTGAGCTTCTCCTACCATCTCCAAGACAAAACCCTAGTCACGTTATAGCTCATCCTACTATCTGCCAAGAGTAGAGTGCTTCTAGATCCCTAAGCACAAAATAACTACCTGATTTCTAGCCAAGATCAAGTGCTAAAATTCCCTTCTAAATGAGGCATGAGGATATATTTATACAAATGGGGAGGTGTATTTTCACCTTCCCCATGACCTTTCGTGTTCATTATGATCTTTTGTATTCCTCATATTTCCTTTTAAATGGGTTTACATTTATAATTTTCATAAACATGAAAAAATATATTTACAATATAATATTCTTCAGGCTAAATCTTAAGGGGGAAGTCAGATTGCCTCGAAAATTGATTTATGATGCGATGAAGGAAGATTGTGATTACCAAAGATCATAATCACACTTTATAGTCATGGTCGCCATTTGTAGTCACTGTCGCACTTTGTAGTCACAATGGCCCTTTGTAGTCACAATGGCCCTTTGTAGTCACAATGGCCCTTTATAGTCACAATGGCCCTTTATAGTCACAGGCGCACTTTGTAGCCACAGTTTCCTTTTGTAGTCATAGTCACCATTTGTAGTCACAGTCACACTTTGTAGTCATGGTTTCCCTTTGTAGTCATAGTGGCCCTTTGTAGTTGCAATCACACTTTACAATCACAGTCATACTTTGTAGTCATAGTCGCCCATTTTAGTCATATTCACCCTTTGTAGTTGTAGTCACACTTTGTAGTTTCAGTCACACTTTGTAGTCATAGTCTCCCTTTGTAGTCGCAGTCACACTTTGTAGTCATAGTCACACTTTATAGTGAAAGTCACAGTGGAGATTTGTGATTGGATTAAGTCGAATGCAACAAGTCTAGGTTGTGCTTCCAGAGTGTGATGAGCAAAATGACTATTCGCAAGACACATTTCTAAGAGGCAATGGATAAGACACTATGCACTAAAGTTGTGACTTGCGACTTGAGGAGTTGGATCTATGGTCTTGGTCACAAGTTGCAAGTGGGGATTCCAAAAGCTAGTGGATAAGTTTAGGAAATATACTTGTGACTTACGACTTGGGAGATGAGATTTATAGTCTAAGTCACAAATCACAACACCAGAGGATAGGTAGGGTAGCACTACAAGTTGCAATTGCGACTTGTGACAAGGACAAGAAGCATAATAATTTCAATATTTATAGCTATATTTAATATATGTTATGCAATAAGAGTGGATTAAAAGGAGAAATAAAGTATTTAATAGATCATAGGAAAATAATTCGAAGAAAATTTCAAGTGGAGGGGAATCCAAATTCATTGTCACATGTAACATTATAAACTTATTGCCACCTGTAAACTCAAGTACTGATGAAGCCGAGTTGATCTTTGCAACAATGTGCCATCATTGAATAACCGTTGGAACATGATGTATCTTCTAATCTCACAAACCTAACATTATTTTATTCCCATTAAGAGTTTCTTCTAGTGGTAGTAATCCTCCTAGTGTAGTTGCATCCTCGTCTAAACCCTGGACATACAAAAGGCACACATAAGTATATTCTCAACAACCTCTTCCTAGAAGCATAATACCCTTCACCTATATAAACTATGAATGGAGGAAGAGAGTTCATAATATTTTTAAATGATTGATTGCAAATTCCATAAACCCTAATAATGAGGATGAAGCAAGAAAGGCAATCATATGCAATGTGTCTCATGAAAATGTACACAACCATAGCTTCTGATAATAATTAGGTCATTAGAGGGTTTTGACCATACAGGTGCAGTTAGAACCTTGAAAAGCAAAGGAGGGACGCACAATTTAGGTAGACTGGACAAACTTTATAGGGGTTTTTATAGTGGCTACAAGTGGTTAATCACTTTAATATTTTATAGTCATGGTGATTAATACCACATTGGTTGGGTGAAGCTAAAAAACTTGATTTATAAATTTTTACCAACAGAATGTGTGTTAGGTCCCTATATTACTAGCATAGTCCCTTATTATTGTAACCTGTAACCCCCAAATTGCTATTATTGTGCCCTTAAATTATTATTGTTAGGTCAGTTAGGATTACATTGTGGCCCCACTAGGATTACATTATGGCCCCATGGACTCCTATATATAGAAAGGAGGTTTTGTAATTTGTATCATCGAAGAATTGTTCATTCATGTAATTTACTGGAGGTTTCCCCCTCGAAGTGGCTTATATCTAAGGCATTGATATCTCTTTTCTTCTAGCTTTGGAGCTGGTTTCACAACATTTGGTATCAGAGCTTTGGATTCTAGGGTTTCGCTGCTCCAAACAGGTCATCGTGGAATTTTCACTATAACTTTTTTTCTACGAAGGTTCAGAAGTTGAAATTTTTAGAGTGCGAATTTGAAATCCTGAGGAACATCATCAAAATATTTTAGAGGTTGGTTCGCAATATTTTCGGAGATATGATATGTGGAAGTTAGGAAGTTTTGTAGGCTCCTGAATTTCACTTAAAAAAGGTCATTGTAGAATTTTCACTATAACTTGCTTTCTATGAGGGTTCAGAAGCTAAACGTTTTAGAGTGCGAAGCTAAAAACTGGAGGAAAATCGTCGAAAAATTTCAGAGCTTGGTTCACAAAATTTTCAGAGATATGATCTGTGGAATTTAGGTCTTTTTCAGGCTCTCGAATTTCATCTTAAAGAGGTGAGCGTGGGAAAATCTTCATAAATCTCTCTCTGAGCATTGCATTGGAATTCTGTAAAAATTGACTGGAATTACATGGACTTTAGTTTCTTATCTATAAATTTCAGAGCCAAAGGAGCAAACAGTGACACGTGGCAAGCCGTACAAGTTCGCTCTACTGAATCAGTCCATAATTAGGTCATTGTGGGACATGGACATAACTTTGCCTTGAAGAATCAAAATCAAGTCAGACCTATGGCATTTGAAAGAAGCTTCAGAGGAATAATACAGGGCCAAATTTTAGATATTGAGGATCTGCAAGTATATAGATAAGTCAATTTCAATATCGAGCTCCTCAAAAGCAAGTAAAAGGTGTGTATTTGTTTTTCCGAATTGCATAAGTCTTGTTTGAAGAATCAACTTGAATTGATTCCAAGGGCATATTGTAGAATAGATATTAGTATTTGATTCTAAAATGGCCCCTAAAAATAATTCAACACCCATTAAGCCTTTAGAAGGCTCTACTATGACTCATGAAGACGAATAATGGCAACATGACATATCAAAATTACAAGAGCAAGTGCACCAAATTTCACTCTCGCAAAGAGAAAAAAAAATGACATGAAAGTTTTGAAGAAAGGCGTGGAAACTAATATGGATGGTTTGAAGAAAGGCGTGGAATCTAAGATGGATGGTTTGAAGAATGGCATGGAAGCTGGCATGGAATATAAGATGGATGACATGGAAGCTAAGATGGAAAACATGAAGAATGATCCAAAAGCAATCATGGAAGGTTTGACAAATTTGATACAAGAAATGTTTCCTAATGGTGAAAACATAGTAGAGGAAACTCATGATGAGAACAAAATAAATGTTAATCGTGATTTCATAAACTCTAATGTTGGAGGGAAGAACCACCATATTCCAAAAATGGATATGAGGAAGTTGGATGGAAAGGATCCTATAACATGGATACTACAGATGGAGAAATATTTTGATCTCAATAATGTGCAAAACACACAAAAGGTACACATTGCAACTTTACATTTAGAAAAAAATGCATTTGTATGGTATCAATGGCTTTGCTCCCGTAAAAAACTTGTCACTTGGTAAATTTTTACAGAGGAAATGATAGCACATTATGAGGATACAAAGAGCAACACTTTCTTTAGCCAATTGATAAATCTCAAACAAAAGTGTTCAGTGGGGGAGCACATTGAGGACTTCCAAAAATTGAATATAAGGGTAACTGATATTCCAGAGGAACACGGGATTGATCTCTTCATAGGTACTTTAAAGGATAACATCCAACATGAAGTTCACGTTTTGGAACCTGATTCATTGGAGAAGGCATTCAGGTTAGCAAGAAAAATTGAATGTAAAATTATGGCGACAAGGAAGCCTACCACTCACTTCTATAAAGATGGAAGTGTTGCTACTCCTAGATTTCCACAACCTACGAGGTTGACACCACAACAATTGGAAGAAAAAAGAGCAAAAGGGCTTTGCTACAGTTGTGATAGAAAATACACTAAAGGTCATAAGTGTGCTGAGAAGAAATTATTTTACATAGATTGTGAAGAGGAAGAAGAAAATGAACAACAATCTTCAAAAGAAGAGGATATACACCAGGAACCAACCCTAGAAGAGGAAGAAATGAGTCTGACCATGTCGTGTAATGCATTGGCAGGAATTACCACTCCTCAAACTCTCAAGATAGAAGGACATATCAAGAAGAAAAAGGTAATAGTGTTGATTGATTCAGGTAGCACCCATAATTTTATTCATTGTAAGGTAGCCAAGGAATTTAATTGTTTCCTATACCCAGCACCAGAATGTCAAGTGATGGTTGCAAATGGAGGAACTATAAATTGCTCTGGAAAATGCCATAATATCAAGCTAACCATGGGGAATATGTATTGACTAGTCCAATGCTTGCCATTCCTATGGGAGGTGCTGATGTTGTACTAGGAGTACAATGGTTACAATCTTTGGGGACGGTAGCTTTTAATTTTCAAGAACTTTTCTTGAAAGTTTTTTTAGAAGGAAAGGAAGTCGAATTACGAGGTATTGCAGGGAAGCAGGGAAAGATAATAAGCTCTAATGTCATGACAAATCTTCTAAAGAAAGAACAACGAGGCATAATTGCACAATTATGCTCACTAGAAGTTCCAACATCAAAATCATCTATTTCTGTAGATCTCCAAAAAGCCTTGGACAATCATTCCAAGGTGTTTGAAACTCCCAAAGGACTCCCACCTATTCGTGATCATGATCATGCTATTCATTTGATTGCAGGAAGTGTTCCTCCAAACATCAGGCCTTATAGATATCCTTATGTCCAAAAGAGCGAAATTGAACGTATGATTGCAAAAATGTTAGAGGCGGGTATAATTCAACCTAGTCGAAGTTCTTTCTCTGCTCCTGTAGTATTGGTACACAAGAAGGATGGATCATGGCGAATGTGTCCGGATTATAGGGAGCTCAATAAGCTCACCATTAAAGATAAATTTCCCATTCCTGTGATTGATGAATTATTGGATGAATTACATGGAGCAATTTATTTTACCAAGTTGGATCTTCGTTCGGGATATCATCAAATTAGAATGAAGACTGAAGATATTCCAAAAACAACATTTCAAACTCATGAGGGTCATTATGAATTTTTGGTCATGCCTTCTGGCCTTACCAATGCACCTTCTACATTTCAAGGGTTGATGAATTCCATTTTCAAACCCTTCCTTAGAAAATTTGTGCTAGTATTTTTTGATGATATACTAATCTACAACAGGTCTTGGAAGGATCATGTTCAACATGTTGACGGGGTGCTCAAACTATTGGAGGAGAAACAATTATATGAAAAAACATCCAAATGTTTCTTTGGAGTACAAGAGGTGGAATATTTGGGTCATATTGTATCTCACGAGGGTGTTAAGGTAGACCCTAACAAAATTAAAGCCATTAAGGAATGGAAAGTCCCCACAACCATAAAGCAGTTGCAAGGATTTCTCGGGTTAACAGGGTATTATCGCAAGTTTGTTAAGAATTGTGGGAGAATAGCAGCACCTCTAACAACATTATTGAAGAAAGATGCATTTTCATGGACTCCTGAAGCAACTAAGGCCTTTGAACATCTTAAAGAGGCAATGTGCCTAGCACTGGTCTTAGCTACGCCGGACTTCACAAAAACCTTTATTGTGGAATGTGATGCCTCAGGAAATGGAATTGGTGCAGTTTTAATGCAGGAAGGAAGACCCATTGCTTTTGAAAGTCGTCCAATCAAAGGAAAGTATTTACAAAAACCTATTTATGAGAAGGAAATGTTAGCAATACTTCATGCACTAAAGAAATGGTGAACTTACCTAATGGGAAGACACTTCAAGGTAAAAACTGATCATGATAGTCTTAAACACTTTTTGGAACAAAGACTATCTTTAGAAGAGCAGCAAAAATGGGTCACAAAGATGTTGGGTTATGACTTTGAAATAATCTACAAAAAAGGAAAGCTTAATGTTGTTGCAGATGCACTCTCAAGAAAGAATGAAGAGGTGGAAGCATTGCTTTGTGCCATTTCTATTATCCAACGAGATTGGATAACTGAAGCAAGAGATGAATGGAAGAAGGACAAAGATGTATGGATACTCATTCAAAAGTTGCAGCAAGATCCTAGTACATCTCATACATTTAGTTGGAAAAATGATTCCTTATGGTACAAAGATCGCTTATATCTTTGTAAGAATTCCCAACTAAAACAAAAGATTCTTCTGGAATTGCACACTTCTCCTTTAGGAGGACACTCAGGATTTTTAAAAACTTACCACGGGGTGAAGAAAGAATTTTTTTGGGATGGCCTTAAATCTGATATTCAAAAGTTTGTGGCAGAATGTTTGGTTTGCCAGCAGAATAAAGTGGAAACAATTAAGACCCCGGGACTTCTACAACCTTTATTCATTCCAAGTCAACGTTGGGAGGAGATTTCAATGGATTTTATCACAGGTTTACCTAAGTCCGAAGGAAAGAATGTCATCATGGTGGTAGTTGATAGACTTACCAAGTATGCACACTTTTGTGCATTATCTCATCCATTTAAAGAAAATACAGTTGCTACTACATTTATGGACAGAATTCAAAAGCTACATGGAAGCCCAAGGGTTATTGTGAGCGACAGAGATCCCATTTTTACTGGAAATTTTTGGACGGAGTTATTTTCTTGTTTGGGTACTCAATTAGCTCATAGCTCATCTTGTCATCCTCAATCTGATGGTCAAACTGAGATAGTAAATAAATGTTTGGAAGGATATCTTCGTTGTTTTGTATCTGATAAACAAACACAATGGGTCAAGTGGTTACCTCTTGCTGAATGGTGGTATAACACTTCCTTCCATACTGCGGCAAAAATGACCCCATTTATGGCACTTTATGGATATCATCCACCATCCATCACATCATCTTTAAGGGAAAATTCGAAGGTTCAAGCGGTGGAAGATCACATCGAGCATCAGCAAGAAGTTCTCCAACTCTTAAAGGATAACCTGAATTTGGCACAAAATCGAATGAAACAACAGGCAGATCAACATCGCAGCGAGAGAAGTTTTGATGTAGGAGATTGGGTATTTTTACGGCTACAACCATACAGACAAATGTCCCTCAAGCAAGCTAAGAAGGATAATAAATTATCACCAAAGTACTATGGTCCTTACAAGGTGTTGCAAAAGATTGGTACTATGGCATACAAATTGGAGCTTCCTTCTTCTTCACGAGTGCATCCAGTTTTCCATGTTTCATGCTTAAAGAAGGTTATAGGTGAAAATCTTCCAGTTCAAACAATATTGCCAGAACTTGATGAGGAAGGAAAAATCATATTGGAACTTGAAGCGGTCACGGAAACAAGAACTTGACAACTACGAAATCAATCAATTTCAGAGTATCTCATCAAGTGGAAGAACTTACCCACTGAAGATTCTACAAGGGAGGATGAGAATTTTATATAGAAGCACCCAGAGCTACTCAAACATTTAGGACAACACTTTTTTGAAGGACAGGGGCATGTTAGGTCCCTATATTACTAGTATAGTCTCTTATTATTGTACCCTATAACCCCCATATTGTTATTATTGTGCCCTTAAATTATTATTGTTAGGTCGGCTAGGATTACATTGTGGCCCCACTAGGATTACATTGTGGCCTTGACGGAAACAAAACTGAAATTCGACCCCTAAGGAGAGCAGGTCTACTGTAATCATGGCTCTGTCAGCATTTCTCTTCTAAAACCCCATTCTTTTCTCCACGTGGTCTACTTTCTCTTTCTCAGAATTTTATTTATCAAATTCGTGGAATTTGATAAACAAACATTATCCACAACCTTTGGCAATTAAATTATATAATTGAACCTTATATTAATAACCAATGCTTTTATCAAATGACTTTTAAATATACCTTTGGTTCCGGCCCCATATACATAATCGACGACCCAATCAAATGCTCGTACCGCACCTGGTTATCTTCCGCGCATCTTTATCAAACGATCATCGTCCAATGGCTCCTTCCCAGATCAACGGTGTTCCACGATATCGCTCAGCTTCCCTGGTCAAACGATAATGTGCGATGGCGCGCAGCAACGACAGTATTTTGTGGGTTCATCTCGCCACGTGTCGAATGCTCTATGGAATCACTCCCCAACCAGGAAATACCGCTTATCTCCGAAAGGCGGTGCAATATGGGCAATCCGGCTTCGTAATTCCGTTCACGGTTTTGGTACAATGATTAACCACGGTTCACGTCGATTTGCGTAATCCTTTGTATGCCTTAACTCAGGTTCACAACTCGGGTTTTTTTGAATAGAGTTCGGTCCGACCATTCAGCGGGGAGTTTCATAGTAATACAGATAGAGGACTGCATTGGAATTCAATTCGCAGGGTTTACCCAAACAATTCACGGGAAAAGACAGAGAAAAGTGGAATTACCAGTACACAATCGCCTCACAATTAAACAATTCTTCACAATTAACAGTTCAAGACAATTCAATGGCTAACGAGCATTGAAATTATTTAATTGGAAATAATTGTTAACACAGAGATTTTATTACAGAAAAGCTCTCTTCTCCCTCTCTTCTCTCCTCCTATACATCCGAAGAATACAAATTATATACATTACAACACGTCTCTTTGGTTCCTCTGTGAGGACCGTTTTAGAAAATCAAAAGCCTAATTATAATAATTCAACTAACTGAAACATGACATATGGACTAACTAAACTATTCGACTTCTACCACTCTGACTCATCTAAATGATACAGTCAGCTGAGGTATTGACACCTAACTGTTACAATTCAAATGTTTTCAAACCCTCATAGCCACAACATGTGGACAAACCTCCTACATTGTTGGCTAGTGTCTAATGCCCCTGCATCAAACTCCCAAGGGTTATTTTTTTCATGGGCTCCTGTCCATGAGCTCTTCCACTGATCTTCCTATCTTCTGCAACCTTCCTTCAGTCATCCAAGTGGCATCTTCCTCTGGCTTGTCCTTCCATTTGATTAAGTACTGAAAGTACTCTTGTCCTCTGGTCTTCTTGAAAACTCTTTTGTCCAATATCTTCTCTGGTTGCAATGGTTGCGCTGGAGGTAGCTGCTCTTTCCACTCAATCGGTTCCTTGTCTGCTGATCTTTCTTCTGCACCATCATCCTCATACTTGTACAAATCTGTAACATTAAAAATGGGAGATATTCCAACATCAAGAGGTAATTCAATCTCATAAGCATTTGCAGAAAACTTTCTAAGTATCTTGCATGGCCCAATCTTTTTGAACTTCAACTTGTTATACTGCTTCTTTGGGAATCTCTCCTTTCTTAAGTGTGCCAAAACTAGATCTCCTACTTCAAAATGAACTTCTTTTCTGCTCAAGTCTGCTCTACTTTTGTATTTGATGCTGCTGCCTTGTAGTTGTTGTTTCACTTGTTCATGTATGGCCTAGATCTCTGAAGCAAATTCCTCACCATCTGCACTCCTTAGCTCTGCCCTTCCCAAATTTCTTAACTTTGATATTCCTCTAAGGTGCATTCCATAAACAATATGGAATGGACTCTGCCCTGTGCTTCTGTTTGGTGAGTTATTATATGCATATTCTGCCTGGGGCAAAATATGGTCCCACTGCCTGGGATGCTCTTCTGCAAGACTTCTCAACAAATTTCCCAGACTCCTATTCACTACCTCAGTTTGTCCATCAGTCCGGGGATGATAAGCTGAGTTGAAACTCAGTTTGGTACCAAGTTTCTTCCACAGTGTCCTCCAAAAATGACCCACAAATCTGGTGTCTCTGTCTGAAACAATACTCTTGGGCAACCCATGCAATCTAGCAACTTCTTTGAAAAACAAGTTAGCAACATGGGTGGCATCACTAGTTTTATAACATGGAATAAAATGTGCCATTTTGGAGAATCTTTCCACCACAAAAAAGACTGCATCATTCCCTCTCTGAGTCTTGGGCAATCCTAGAACAAAATCCATACTCACCATGTCCCAAGGCCTGTCTGGAATAGGTAAGGGAGTGTACAATCCTGCATTCTGGCTCCTTCCTTTAGCATATTGACAGATTTTGCAATTCTTCACAAACTTGTCCACTTCTGCTCTCATCTTGGGCCAGTAATAGAAGTGACTCAGCTGCTCATAAGTCTTATCAGTACCAAAGTGTCCAGCAAGTCCACCACTATGCTTCTCCTTGATCAAATTTTCCCTCATGGAACATCTTGGTACACACAGTTGGCTTCTTCTAAATAACAAGTCCTCTTGCAAGAAAAAATCCAGCCACTGGCTTCTATTTTTTAAAATAGGGTTACTGCATGCCTCAAATGCTTCTTTAAAATCTGGATCTGTTTTATACAATTCTTTGAGAAAATCAAATCCTGCAACTTCAAAATTAGTTTCCTGAACAAGCATGTGCCTCCTACTCAAAGCATCGGCTACTTTATTGGCTTGGCCACTTATATGTTTCAAAACAAAATTAAAACTTTGGAGATACTCAACCCATTTGGCATGCTTATGTTTCAACTTGGGCTGCTGTACAATATACTGCAAAGCATGATTGTCAGAATATAATACAAATTCCCTGGACATCAAATAATGTCTCCACTTTTTCAATGCCTGAACAATTGCATAGAATTCCTTCTCATAAGAGGAATACTTTCTCCTGGTGTCATTTAGCTTCTCACTGAAATATGCTACAGGCCTATCATCCTGACTCAACACAGCTCCAATGGCTTCCCCACTGGCATCACACTTCACTTGAAATGGTTTAGTAAAATCAGGCAGAATCAAAACAGGCTTCTCAGTTATCTTTTGCTTCAAAAGTTTAAAGTTTCTTTCTGCTTCAGCAGTCCACTTAAATGGTTGTTTTCTCTTCTTTATTGTCTCAATTATGGGTGCATTGATCTTACTGAAGTTTCTTATAAACTTTCTGTAAAAATTGGCAAGTCCATAGAAACTTCTTACCTCAAAAACATTTCTGGGTGAAGGCCACTCCACAATTTCCTTAACCTTTTCTGGGTCCATCTTCAATATTTCTGCAGAAACAACAAAGCCCAAATACACCAAATCTTCCTTCATGAATGAGCATTTTTTTAAATTTATCATCAGTTTCTCTTGGTGCAGCTTTTTCAAGACATGATTAAGATGCCTTAAATGTTCTTCTTTAGTTCTGCTGAAAACTAATATATCATCTAGATACACTATCACAAATTGACCAATGAATTCCTTCAATACTTCATTCATAAGTCTCATAAAAGTGCTAGGTGAATTTGAAAACCCAAAAGGCATTACCATCCATTCATATAGTCCTTCATTTGTTTTAAAGGCAGTTTTCCACTCATCACCCTCTCTTATTCTAATCTGATGATATCCACTTTTCAAATCTATCTTTGAAAAATATTTAGCACCACTCAAACAGTCCATTAAATCCTCAACTCTGGGCAAAGGGAATCTGTACTTGATTGTGATCTTATTGATTGCTCTGGAATCAGTACACATTCTCCAGCCTCCATCTTTCTTTGGGCTCAATACTGCTGGTACTGCACATGGACTCAAACTTTCTCTGATCAACCCCTTGTCCACCAATTCCTGTACTTGTCTCCTGATTTCCTCATTTTCTGTGGGAGTCATTCTGTAGGCTGCCTTATTTGGCAGATTTGAACCAGGGATAAAATCTATCTGATGGCTGATCTTTCTCACAGGTGGCAGCTCATCAGGTAAATCATCCACAACAATGTCACAGTAATTGTCTAACATCTCTTGGATTTCTACTGGCAAATCAGAAATATTTGTAGAAGTAAGAACTACCTTAGGTTTGCAAACTAAAGCAAAGCTTACCTCTTATTCTTCTATCTGCTGCAGATATTCCTTCCCGCTTAGCAACAAGGTCTTTGGATCAATCACTCTGCTAGATGGCTCTCCTTCTTCCATGGGTATCAATGTATGATGTACCCCATCTTTGAAGAACTTGTAAGTGTTCTTCTTGCCATCATGCACTGCTGCTCTGTCAAATTGCCAAGGTCTACCCAGCAGTATATGACACACATCCATGGGCATTACATCACAAAAAACTTTTTCCTTGTATTTGCCCATTTGTATCTCTATTTCACACTGTTCTTTCACAACCAGCTGGTGCCCATTATGCAGCCAGGACACCCTGTAGGGAGTTGGATGCTCCCTTGTCTTCAAATTAAACTTCTCTATCACTGCAGTGGAAACCAGATTGTCTGTGCTGCCATTATCAATGACTAGCTGGCAGCATTTCCCTTGGACTTTACATATGCTCCTAAACAAAGTCTTCCTTTGTGCAGGCTCAGTGGCCTCTTTGGTTTGCTTTAACAGGACCTTGTTAACCACCAAGGACTCTCTCTTTTCTGGTAGAATTTCTTCTTCAATTTCTGCCTCTTCTCCAGCCTGGGCAACAACAACATTTCTTGGACCAACACCCACATTCTCTAGACACTCATAGTGCTTATGTCCCACTTGCTGACATCTATAACACCTCAACTCTCTACCTCTGCCTCTGTCTCTGCCTCCTCTTCCTTTTCCTCTGTAAGAACCCCTTCTGCCCCTTGCATCATCCTCTGTAGATGCATTCTGAGGTGAGCTACTGTTATCTCCATCCCTAGGTGTAGTAGGTTTTCCTCTACCACCCTGACTTCCCTTTCCACGGAAAGTACCTCTCTTCTTGGGAGACTATTTCCTCAGGAGTTTCTCCTCTACTTTCAAGGCCATCTGGTAGGCCTCTTCCACTGTCTTAGGAGACAGGAGACCAATCTCATCTTGGATCTCCAGCTTGAGACCATTCACATATCTGGCAGTCTTCTCTGGTGTGTCCTGGAATTGCCCAGCTCTTATGCTCACTCTGTAGAATTCCTTTGTGTATTCTTTTACTGTCAGCAACCTCTGTCTCAGGTTCTGCATTTGTCTATACAATGTCAGTTGATAATCACTAGGCAAGAATTTACCTTTTAATTTAGCCATCATTCTGGTCCAGCTCTTGATAGGTTGCTTGCCAACTCTCCTCCTTTCTGACTGCACTCCATCCCACCAAAGTGCAGCATGTCCCTTCAGCTTTGTCACCGCAAACTTGACCTTTTTATCTTCACTTATTTATTCATAATCGAAGCACTTGTTCATTTCATTTATCCAATCCAACAGCTCCTCTGGATTCAGTCCCCCTGCGTAACTTGACACTTCAATTTTGGGCTTAACTGCAGACCCCAGAACAGTTCTAAGGAGCCTCAAGTCAGGAGGAATCTCAACATTTTCTTCCGCTTCTTCTATCTCAGGTTCATTGATGTCTTTAGGATCTCTGGTCTGTCTTCTCTCTACGGCATCCATTCTGGCCTCGAACCTCTGCAAAATCTCCAACACCTCTGCATTGGCAACAGGTCTCCTTCTGCCAGCACCTCTACCAAGTCGGATTGCCATGTTAGCTCTTTGCAAAAACAACTTAAAAGAAACAGCTCTGATACCACAAATGACGGCAACAAAACTGAAATTCGACCCCTAAGGAGAGCAGGTCTACTGTAATCGTGGCTCTGTCAGCATTTCTCTTCTAAAACCCCGTTCTTTTCTCCACGTGGTCTACTTTCTCTTTCTCAGAATTTTATTTATCAAATTCGTGGAATTTGATAAACAAACATTATCCACAACCTTTGGCAATTAAATTATATAATTGAACCTTATATTAATAACCAACTCTTTTATCAAATGAATTTTAAATAGACCTTTGGTTTCGGCCCCACATACATAATCGACGGCCCAATCAAATGCTCGTACCGCACCTGTTTATCTTCCGCGCATCTTTATCAAACGATCACCGTCCGATGGCTCCTTCCCAGATCAACGACGTTCCACGATATCGCTCGGCTTCCCTGGTCGAATGATAACATGCGATGGCGCGCAACAATGACGATATTTTGTGGGTCCACCTCGCCACGTGTCGAATGCTCTATGGAATCGCTCCCCAACCAGGAAATACCGCTTATCTCCGAAAGGTAGTGCAATATGGGCAATCCGGCTTCGTAATTCCGTTCATGGTTTTGGTACAGTGATTAACCATGGTTCACGTCGGTTTGTGTAATCCTTCGTATGCCTTAAATCAGGTTCACAACTCGGGTTTATTTCAATAGAGTTCGGTCCGACCATTCGGAGGGGAGTTTCATAGTAATACAGACATAGGACTGCGTTGGAATTCAATTCGCAGGGTTTACCCAAACAATTCACGGGAAAGTTAGATAGAGAAAAGTGGAATTACCAGTACACAATCGCCTCACAGTTAAACAATTATTCACAATTAACAGTTCGAGACAATTCAATGGCCAACGAGCACTGAAATTATTTAACTGGAAACAATTGTTAACACAGAGATTTTATTACAGAAAATCTCTCTTCTCCCTCTCTTCTCTCCTCCTATACATCCGAAGAATACAAATTATATACATTACAATGGGTCTCTTCGGTTCCTCTATGAGGACCGTTTTAGAAAATCAAAAGCCTAATTACAATAATTCAACTAACTGAAACATGACAGATGGACTAACTGAACTATTCGACTTCTACCACTCTGACTAATCTAAATGATACAGTCAGCTGAGGTATTGACACCTAGCTGTTACAATTCAAATGTTTTTGAACCCTTCTAGCCACAACATGTGGACAAACCTCCTACATTGCTGGCTAGTGTCTAATGCCCCTGCATCAGGCCCCATGGACTCCTATATATAAAAAGGAGGTTTTGTAATTTGTATCATCAAAAATTTTTCCATTCATGTAATGTATTGGAGGTTGCCCCCTCGAAGTGGCTTATTTTAAGGCGTTGATATCTATTTTCTTCTATTTTTGGAGTTGGTTTATCATGTCTTATAGCACACAATGTGGCTAATAGGAAATTTAGTGAAATTTTGGTCTCGGTTCCCTAAAAGCCTAGACACATAGGATGGCTAGTCAATTTTAAATCATGCCATGATGATTGACGCTACAATTTTTCTACGATCTTATAAAAGTGATCTATATGCATTTTGGTCATTTGAATATCCAGATATCTAGAGTATTTTTATATTACCCATAGCTCACTCTTGTATTTGGATGTAAACAGAAGCGAAAACTCATTCGAAATTCATAAATTTGGGATTTTAAGGGTTGTGATATAATAGTTCTTCCAAGTTATAAATGCATTCAAGAACGAAAGTGATATGACATCTAAGCATCGAAACTATCACTAAAGAGCCACTACAAGCTCAGCCCTAGATATGGGTGTGATGTTTCATTATTAGATGGATCTAGCATCTAGGAATCTAGAGTATTAAGTAGTGTCACATGTTATGTTTACTCTGGATTTCAAATGTGATATTTTTTAATGCCACATAAATATTCCAACTCATTAACATGTTATGTCATAAAAAAATGACAAAATGTCAATAATCATATATAAAATGGAAAATATACTTGGAATTGATATGTGACATCCAAAAGAAACATAATTAAAAAATTGAAGATTACATCTAGATATGGAAAGAATAAATCCACCATTCGTTAATTTCTAAAGGAATCGTTGTGAATGAATCTAGATCTAGGTACTAGCACCACTTTCGGTATTTGGAAGAAGCTAAAGAAGTGTGCTACTCTTTTTTTTTTTTTTTTAATTTGTACATGGATTTCCCACATCTAGTTATCCACGATTTGTCTTTATTAACTTAGAAATCATAAGTTAAGTTTAAAAATTATTTTGAAATTATTTTTTATTTTCAAAACTTTGACATTTTGCAAAAATAAAACAAAGATAAAATTGAATTAAATAGATAAATTCTAAAGAAAAATATTAAAGTAGATTAGAAAACACAAGAAAAATTGTTAAAAAAAATAGTGCAAATTATAAATAAATGGGACAAAAACGAATTTAAATAGTTACAATTTGTTAAAAATAATAACAAAAGAAAAAATTGGAAAATTCCCCATTATTTGATCAAGAATTCATATCATAATAGGGAGTTGTTGTGTGGGATACAACACTTGATGATTAACTAGGTGAACCAAATATGTGATCTTTACCATTAATTATTTAGGAAGATTTTTATTAGAAAGTTTAGAAAAAAAAAAAATCAAATTCTGGAAATCACAAAAGTTTAGTATATTCCATACTTTTAAAAATAAGTTTGTAAGTCCAAATATTTAACACTTGATACTAGTTTTGCAAAGTTCACTAAATTAGTTTAACTCACTTTGACGAGCAATGAAATTAGTAAAAAAGGCCATACATTTTTATACCATTATTGTTTACATGGTTTTCCTCTAAATCTTCTTTTACTCAACATTTCTTAGCTTCCCAGAAGTTTCCATAGCCTTGATGAAGGTGCTGTAGTGTCATACAAGCATGGCCTTATTGTTATTGATTGTTCATATCCCCAACAAGTTTACTTGTACTTCCCATAATTTAAAGTACTTTCAACTCCCTTATTTTATTAAGAAATGTTTTGTATGCTTTTGATTTATAAATATAAATATAGGTGCTAGGAAGTGGGGTTGTTATAGGCCATTTTGTAACATTTGTTCGATAAGCCTGAAAACCAAAGCAATCAACATCTTTGAAATCTTTGTCATTATCCCTTTGCAAATCCCTAAGTCGCCCCTTGACTTGCAACACTTAAAACTAAGTTATGAGCCCCTAAACCCTAATCTTGGGCCCAATGCACCTTGCATAACTGAGAAACTATGTTGTAGTTCAGTTTCTCCTTCTCTAAGGGTGCACTTCACTACAGTGCACCCTGCATAACTGAGCAACTACACTGATTCTATCATTTCGTAAAAATTTAAAAATAAATAAATTCAAAGCCTCTCCTTCTAGAAGCTTCCAATGTAATGTTTACTATTTACCATGGATAGAGATCTCGAATTCCTATCCGATCCTACTCTAATAGACCTATCTCTTGAGCTCATCCTCCCATCATATGTGGATCTCAAGTCTAATATGGTAAATCCTAAACTACCACTCTTACCCTATATATAAACTTCCTCCTATAATGTCTAGGTTGGATTTTGGAGATTGCTAGTGCCCTTAGTGTTGTTGTTGTGAGCTTAAGGAGTCATTATTCATTTGAATTAGGGTTGAGAATGAAGGTGTGATTTTTGACAAGGAAGGACATGTCAAGTGGGGAGACACATCTACAAAGTCAACTTCTATTTATGGTTGTAACTCTCTCCTTTATTATTAATACAAAAGGCATATTGTTTTCATATACTTGTGTTATGCTTATGCTCTTGTATTTCAATGCCATGTTGACTCATTGAATGAAGATATTGGATTATGATATGCGAATTTTGTAGTTTCTTTTCTTGTTTTAGTCATTGTTGCAGGATCCATTTTTAGCATGTGGAGCCAGGATTGGAAATTACAAGCGAAGAAGAGAGAAGGGCTTGCTACAAATTCCAGGTATGCTTCTTTTCCATACTCCAATTTATTTAAGGAAAACATTGATTCCTGCGTCCTTCGTTGTTCTATATTAAACCACTAGATCAATGGAATTCATTTTTTTCCCGCAGAAGTGAAATTCTGTATAACAGGAGTGGTACAAGGGTTATTTTGTTTACTAAACTATTAAGGCATAAAAACTCAATCTAGAGACCATTTTCCACTTTGTACTTTCCTTTAGTCTATTTCATTATGTATAAGAGTAAAGCTCTTGCAAGAATAATATTAAAGTGTTTTTTTCATAAACAAACTTTTGAAAAATAAGTATAACATAAATATAAAGATTCACTGCAAATATATTCTTCAAAATTTCGAACTATTGTGATACTCTTTAAATTAAGCATCCTAGCGGATTTATGGCTAGAGTATTTTCACCAACTATTAGCCATAAATACTTCCTACTATAGAAATTGGTAATTATTGCAAAGTTGTAAAAACAAATCCAAAGCTTAATTTGTAAACAATTGAATAAAAAAATTTGAAGAAATTTCAAATGAAGAATGAAACAACTATTAGTGTGTAAAAATAAAAGTGAAAATATTTTGGGAGATTTAAAATGGGCATAACTAAGGGTTTTGAACTTTAGTGTGTTTTCCCTTACCATCATGAGCTTTGTCCCATTTTAGCACTAAATCACCACCAACAACAAAATTTTTATCAACTTAGGTTTTTTTAAATCAATTTTTAACAAACTATTGTTGAATGTTAAATTTGTCTTTATCTTTTTCTTGTTCTTCTTCTAGTTTTAAAAAAGTTTCAAGTCTACTTTTTAATGTTAGGAAATGTTAATTTTTTATAAATTGGGCAAGCTTTAGAGAAGGTAGGAAAATATTAGGAGGAAGAATAGATTCATTGCCATAAAAAAGGAAAAATGGAGAATTTTCTAAGGCCACCTTTTGTGTAACTCAATCTTCCCATAAAGCATTCATAAGAGCTTTGTTCCAATTACGTTGGTTTTCCTAAACAATTTTCTTAATAATTCTAATGATATTTTTATTTATAGATTTTGCTAGAACATTTCCCTATGGGTAATAATTTGCATGCAAAACTATGATATTGGCTAGTGATATCTCACATGCAAAACTTTTTTGCAATGGTGTCACCACTGAAGTGTTCCTTTGTTGGGTCAGTGTGTAATTCTGACAACACTTTCTCAGAGTCTTCCTATTCCAAGGATCTCAGTAAAACATCGCCATAATTTCTATGAAACAACACACCACCAATGAGTTGGTATTAAGTATATTTGAGCCTTAATTATCCCTTCTTATTTTATTCTAAATATTGCACAGTAGTACCATGTTTAAGATATAATTTTGGATCAATGTACCAAGATTTAGTTAAAATGGGTACTCTCTCCTCCCTCTCTCTCTCTTCCCCCCTCTCTACCCCTCTATCCCTCTATCATTGTTGTCACTTATCATTCCACTCCCCCACCCTCTCTCTCTTGTTGTCCCCAATCCCCCCTCTTTCTCTTTCTCTCTATCACTCTATCTCTATTGCTCTCTCCCTCTCTCTCCTCCTTTTCTCATTCATACATTCTCTTTATCTCTCCCTGCCTCTCTCTCTCTCCCCACTTTGTCTCCCCTCTCTCTCTCCCTTTATTTGTCTCTTTGTCTCTCCCTCTCCCCTATCACATGTTATTTGTCTCTCTCCCCCAACCTTTTGTCCCCCTCTCTTTTCCTTCTCGTCTCTCTCTCTCTCTCTCACACACTTCCTCACTTCCTCTCTCTTTCTATTTATCTTCCCCCATATCTCTTCACCCTCCCTTGTCTCTCCCCTTCCCTCCCTATCTCTCTTAAATTCCATTTTTCTCCCTCCTCTCTCTTTCCCTCTCCCCATGTCTCTCTTTATATACCCCCTCTATCTCCATCTCTCTCTCCCTCTCTCTCTTCTTATCTCTCTCCTCCCCACTCCCTCCTTCCCTCTATTTATCTTCCTCCCTCTCTCTCTTCCTCCTCCTCCTCCTCCTTTATCTCTCTCCCCCCCCCCAACTCTATATCTATATTTCTCCCTCTCTCCTTCTCTCTCTCCCACTCTCACTATTATCCCCCTCCTTTATTTCTCCCTCACTCTACATCTCTCTTTATTTTCCCCTCAGTTTTGTACTCAATCTCTCCCCCTCCTCTCTCTCTCTCTCCCCTACTCTCCCTCTATCCCTCCTTCCCTCCATCCCTCTTCGTCTCTCTCTCTCTTTCTTTCTCCCTATTTCACTTCCACTATCTCTCTCCCACCACCTTCCTCTCTCTCACTCTCTCATTCTATACCTCCCTATCTCCCCCTTTGCCTCCCACAAATCTCTCTCTCTCTCTCTCCTGTCTCTTTCCTCCCCCCACCTCAACCCTTTCCCTAGTTCCTAACTCTAGGAGCGTATACACATTTCTAGAGCTAAGAACGTCCATATGTTTAGAAACATGTTCACATCCTAGAGCTAGGAACGTGCACATTCTTTTTTGAATTTATATTAAATTTTATTCTTGGAAAGCTCACATGAGTGATGAGTTGGTTTCTTTGGATATAGATCTAGGGTGACAAAATTGGTGGTTTGGGCTACAAATACATGAAAACCTCATTTTTTCATAAAACCTCTCTATATATCTATTTTTTAATGATATTTTTCTATAGGATAGTCAGATTCATTGTCCTTGATCTATAGACACATATAAAGTTGATTATGCATATTCAATGTGTGTGTGTGTGTGTGTGTGTGTGAGAGAGAGAGAGAGAGAGAGAGAGAGAGAGAGAGAGAGAGAATTAGTAATGTTATATAATTTTGTCTTGACATATATCAAAATCTTAAAATACATGCCTCTTTTATTTCAACTATAAATTTTTGTTGCCTTAACCATTTGGAAAAAAAAAATATCATGCATTAGTAGACTAAGACCTACAATCTAAAAAAATTATTTGATAATGTGAAGACTATTTACTGTAGCACTAACTAAATACTTTGTAATTTCAAAGATATATTGAAATTCATAATTTAAAAAATATATAAAATGAATATTACAAATTAAAAATAGTTACACACCTGAAAAATATGTTCTCTACAATTCTACAATTTTTTGTATCGAAATTCCATCATTTAGGTACTCAAATTTAACACAAACAAAAGCATATGTTTTAAATTTTGCATGAAAAAAACATATCATTAGTAGGAAAACTTAAAATTTACATAGTTATACACATTTCTATTAATAAAAATTATACACTCACAAACCTAGCTCATTTTTCTATATTTAATCTTTTTCCACCTTATTGAAATCATTGTGAAAATACTTTGAATCATCCCTCCAAGTTAATAGATTGTTATTTTTCTAGATTTGCATTGCTACTAAACTATCATGAGAGATCATCATTAACTTGCACCCATCCATAAGTAGTTTTTTTTATGACAATGTCACTTAGATAACACATTGGAAGAAGAGATATCAATATTTTCTCCACAAGTCCTTGTCTTCTTTTAGATTTTTGCTCCATATCTCAATCCATTCATAATATCTTGGTCCTAGTAATATAATCTCAAATAGATTGAGCTTCTTTAACCTTTAAATTTCTAAATTCTATTCTCAGGGTTTAAAGCCTTACCAATTTGACTTCATCCCCTTGGTAGATAAAGTGTATTTGGGTGGCTGGTATGGAGAAAGAAGATTCTTACTTGGGATTCTCTTATCAAAAGAGGCACTATGGGACCAAGTAGATGTGCTATATGCTGTCAACAGGAAGACTCTACAAATCACATTTTTTTCCAATGCCCCATTATATCCTCACTTTGGAAGTTGTTCAATGGTTTTTTCATGGATTCATTATGGGTCCCAAAGGATTTCATCAGCACCGCTTTGGCTTGGGACAAATTAACCGGTAAATTTCAATATCTCCCCTTCTATCTTATATGGGAAGTTTGGCTCGCATGTAATAGGCTCATCTTTGAAAATAGACCCTTTGAGATTATATCCATTCATGCTGCCATTATGAGATGGATTGAGGATTGGGTTCTTGTTGGGGTTGGTATAATGGATGGCTCTCATCAGCTTTGCCCTCATGAGATTTCGCTTCTTGCCATGTTTTTTGATGGGGCTTGCAATGAAGGCAAATTAGGATGCGGGGCTTGGATAAAAATTTCACATAGAGAAAGAATCCAATTATATTGGAATGGGGGTTCGGGTACCAACAACAAGGCTGATTTGATGGCATTATGGGGTGGCTTCTTGCAGCTATCAATCTAAATCTAAAGGAGGTCTGCATCTATGGTGATTCTAGCTTGATTTTTCGTTGCATATCGGGCCGCCTCAAACTCGCCAATCCAAGTTTACAAGGTTGGTTTAGAACGACTCAAAGGCTATGGCAACGATTGAACATGCCACTTATATGTCATGTCTACAGAGAAAACAACACAAGAGCTGATGGTTTATCTAAACGAGGTATCAATGCTAATTTTGGGGTTTTGCAGGTTTCACAATATTGGGACGGCAAACAAATTTGGAATAACACTATTCCGAATCCATAATGCTGGGAACCTTTTTCAAGCGAGCCTGTTTTCCACGTTTTCATGTATTGGGGATGCTCATCAATCTGATTCCAGATATCTTCTCCATGCCTCTTATGACAGGCGAGGCAGTCATGGTCACACGAATATCACTTTTTTAATGCTGGTTATCCTCCTTATGCGAGCCTGTTTATTGTTTTGTTTTTATTTCACAGTAGCTGCATCTTTACAATGTAATTTGGTCTATGTCTAGTTCATGTCAACAGTTTTGAATTATTGCTTTCATATGACTAAATGAGCTATACAGGTTTTAATATGGTATGTGTGGAATGACATGATGCTAACACAAAAATAGTTTTTTGACATGTCGAAATTTGGATTTATCTCTGTTTTTAGTCATCTGATTATGCTATCTTGGCTTAGTTGCTAGAGGTCTCTTTTCTTTCTTAGAAGGGATGCTTTTGGATAGTATGTCGACTCTGAAAATCTAAGATTTCATTGCTGTATTTACAGCATCGAATGTAATGTTTGAACTGATGTGTTGTTTATATTATTAATATACAGTGTTTTTTTCTAAAGTGTATGGTATCCCATCAATCCTCCAATTTTGTCCCACTAGCCATCCAAGGAAAAATTGATCTATTTAGTGTAGCGTGCATAATAAAAGCAAAGATCATAAAGCTAAAAGTGGGCCACATCCCATAAACATGTGAACATTAAAAAGGTTTGTCATGTGATTTATAGAGACCGTAAAATCCTGCCGAAAGATTTATTGAAATGAATGACAATCTTCAACTTCTGTCACCGAATTTCTGTGTCTTTCTTTTTGCAGCTTCCCAAATTCTCTCCTGCAGCGGTCGTCTTGCAGTTTTGTAGGGGGCAGCCGATAAGGACATTTCCGCCCATGTCCACATAATTGCGCCACGTGGAAAAGTTGCGGGCGAGCGCTGCCCTTGTGGCGGGACAAACCCTTAACCACAGGAAGCGTAAGCTTCCCCTTGGGCGGTTTTCGGCTCCCCAGCTAGAGGTTTTAGTGTTCCCATATAGTGGTTTTTGTAGTCCTATTCGTAGGTTGGAGAACTGACCCGCCACGTCAGGAATAAGGTAGCGTGCTTTTACGTTTCGGAGGATGACTTTGATTCCGATGACGTGGGGACCAGCCGGACTCTCCGGAAATTAAGGTAAGCTTGTCGGCGGTGTCGGCGGCAAACATGACACGTTCGAACCTCATCCACATTTTTATCCGAACGACTAATGAAATTCTTATCCGAAAAGTTGTCAACCATATCAAGACTTAAATAGTTTTATCGTGTATTTCTATAGTTGTTCGTCCTTTGCCACACGAAAACCCTATCGCGTGTTCCTCGTCATGTCTATAAATAAATAAACAAAGCAGATCGCAGGCAACAGTAATTGGCGTGCTTGCTTTCTTGAACACTTATTATTGTGGCTAGTAATGATACCAATATGTATGATATAATATGATATTTTAATATCTATGAGATTAAAAATAGTTTATGGTATTACTAGTTTTCTTGTTTTTTGCTTTTTGTAATTCAATCTTTTTCTTACTTAAATTGATGATAGGTTGACCCAACCTTCTAACAGTTCCATCATTGAAAACAGTGCCACTTGATGCCAGATAGTGCCATGGAATTGATGTTAACATACTGCAGTAATGGTCTCTGATGTCTTTGAAAGCATCACATTCCAAAATGAAATGTTTTTCTGATTCAAGTGCCCGAGAGGTGCAAAAAATACATACCCTTTCTTCCCAAGCTTCTTTAGGTCTCTTCCAGAGTCCCGTTTCACACCGAAGTTGATGTGAGATAGTTCTTAATTGAGCAATATGAACCTTTGATCTCCCTTGAATGCTAGCTCCAATGTATTATTTTTGTTGAAGATCACAAGTGGGGTTGAATTCCAGAACATAATACTTCTTCTTTCTATCCAATTCTTTTTCCCATATACCCTTAAGGAACTTCTCCAATGCGAAATTCTTTAACTCCTTGCTATTTGTGGGACACGCATTCAGGTAAATATTCCATTTTTGTATCCATTTGTTGTTTTGTCTCATCCATGATTTCTTTCTTTCACTCATACCTTCATTGAAGATAAATTTCAACCATCTACCAATGATACCAATGCGTAGTATCAATATGTAATTCCATCAAAATGCTATTGTTTACTGTTTGTTTGTTTATTTATTTATCTATGAAAACCATAATTTATTTTTCAAATTTTTTGGGCCCGCCATTTTTCTATTAATCTGGATTAGGGTTACTGTGATTAGATGCAGAGTGCTTAAGGTCCAATACTCTGTCGACTGCCTATTACCCAGAGAGGTTGGTTGCGTTGATGAAGATAGAGGAGACATTGGTCACAGTATTTATGATGTAGATCCCTTCCAGCTCAAGAGATGAATTCGTCTTCCTCTGATCCAGTATATTTCATACAAATTGACATCAGAAATGATATGATTTTGACCCCAGAATGTTGGTTGAAATTGGGACAAAAAAGGGAAAAATTATATAAGGTTCATCTTGAAGTTTCGGTTGACCAGTATGGTAGATATATAACAGTCAAGTAACAAAAACATCATCACCTAAAAGCAAAGTGGAAAGAAATCATTTGTGACAATTATACACATTCTAAGATCATTGTTCATGAAAATTTTCAGCGTCAGAGAGCCAAAAACCCAAAAAACACAAGTAATTTGATTTTGCAGCACTCGTCACAGAATTATTGTGAGAATGTAATCAAATAATGGAGTGAAACCTTGGCAGCAAACATAGAAGACGTGATTTGATTATCTTATGGGCATATCAAAAACCATTACAAACTTTAAAACTCTCATACCATTAGACACGAATTATACCATTTAATCAAAAATATGATTCTGCTTAAACATTTCTAAGATGATTAGTATGGTACTTAATGATTTCAATTTAGGAAAACAACCCCTAGAAAATCTAAAAGCATAATTCATGTCAATCCAGTCAATTTGCAAGCATGCAGACATTTCGTGCAAAACTCAAACATAATTCTTCAATGACAATTGGAACCATCAAATGCATCCTAAACATTCAGTCCTGTGGACTACAAATATCCCAGCAATACATAAAAGAGCATAACTTCAGGCAACCTTCATGATAATTTTTTTTACATAAATTTAAACAGAATCAGTCATGGCAACCACCAAGGATCTCTTATTTGCTAAAAAAAATCAAATTTTTAATTCATAATGTTGTTACTGAGGGTGTGTTTCCACTGTTCAGTTTACAAAATTAAATCTCAGAACCAAACCAAAAATAGCAAGAACTGAAATCTAGAGACAAGCCTCTCCAACCTTGGTTTACCAAACAACCCATATTTTAGTCGAAATGGAGTTAAGGTATTTACATTCATTTTTTGTTGCTATAGATGATTACATGCAAGTGGAGAGAATTGGTCATAATTTAAAAAAGAAAATTTTCCTATTATCCCCACTAAGACACCTTTCAGGAGTCCCAACTTACAATTCGTACACAAATTAAATTCAGCGAAAGATGCTTTTATATTACATACATTGTTTTTGTTAAAAATAATTATACCTTTGCAACAAAGAGGAACTCACATGAGGAAACCCTGCATCCCAAACGCCATAAAAAAGAGGCCTAAAATTGTCTCTGCCATATACCCCATATCCTTTTCAGATGTCATATATTCGACTGGTCACAATGAAGGGCCACAGAATTTGCCTAAGCCAAAAAATTATGCAAATTCGATGAAACCACATGTTACTATGACAATTGTGATGTTACTATGACAGTTGTGATGTCCCATAAGCAGAGCATGAGAGAGGAAGTCTACAGAGAGCATGAAGCTGGACTTGTTCAGCCAACTCTTATTCATAAAGAAGCCAAATAATAGTAACTAATTTGCCTTTCTTTGCACCTTTTGGGGCAATTGCAATTGAAGTGTTATTTTTTGAAAACAAATTGAGAAGTTGTTAGAGAAACTTCCATGACACCTCTAATTTTGTCTTCATCTTCAGCATTATCTTCCCAATCAAAAGACTTCTTGATATGAAGATTATCTTCCTTGGTTAGATGAGATTTAGAATTTCCATTCAATGTTTTAAATAAACTCTCTGCAGCTGTTCGGACACTTTTACACCTAAAGGAAAACTTGTTAGTGAGAGAATCCCCAGTAGATGAAACAGAGCCTTTCATGGATGCAGAAAGCGCAAATGAGCTAGGCTGCTCCAAAGAGGTCTTTTCAGCTAAATTTGGAAAAAAGCTGGAGGAATCTGTCAACTTCACTGATTAAGACCTTATCAGTCTTGTGGCATGCACACCTTATCAGTCTTGTGGCATGCACCATTTCTGTGGAATCTGTCAACTTCACTAATTGAGACCTTATCAGTCTTGTGGAATGCACACCTTATCAGTCTTGTGGCATGCACCATTTCTGTGGGCCACTATCATGTATCTTGAACTTCCAATTTTGTCGCTACCAAGTTAACCACCAAATTGATATATATATTAAAAAAACAAACAAACAAACAAACCAAAAAAAATACAACAGCCAGATGTTTTTCGGCACCACAAAGAACCACTAGATAGTTTTTGAGTACCACTAAGCAGTTCTGGAAATGGTTAATGAATACAAAAAATATTAGCTTTCCATCACAAAACAGTTTCCAGTATTCAATTAGTAATTTCTTCCATGAACTAATTTTAGGAAAGATGTGATGTCTACATTACTATCTTACTACACTGGAATATTCCTTTCTTGGGAGTTCGTTGCACATTAATACTCTCGTGAGTATAAAGACGAGAAAACATAGGAAAACTGAAGATGTAGTCAAATCCAATGACTTGCGTTGCCTTCACAAAATGGCTTTTCGACAAAAAAATGTCTGCTGAATGGCCAATTGCTTGACTAAAATTTGGAATCTGTGAAATCTCTACCATAAAAGAAATAAAGTAACTCCTGAAATTGCATCACTCAATTCTGACAACAGAACACAAGATTGTGCAACTAGTTGGCCATAGTGGCTGGAATTAGTGCATTAAGTGTATCCCCTCATCTCAAATACATTAAATTTTCTACCCTTGACATGATCTGCTAGAAAATGAGTGATTATATATAGGAAACTAAACCATGACAATCAAATAAATATCATAGATCACTGCGCTTGTAATTGAGATGCCCTGGTAGCAGCCCTCTCCAAGGCCTTCAATCGATTCAATTCCATTCGATCTTTCTGTTCCTCTGTGATCTGGTTCTGGCTTTTTCCTTGCTCATTTACCTCATATTGTGACTGTTGCTAGCCCTGTTCCTCGGGAGTCGTATTTAGAATCAGTGTTTGAGAGAAAGAATGGCTATCAACTTCATTTTCTAAACCCTTTTGGGAAGAAGAATTTGGATTCTGAAAGAAAGTGCATTTATTCAATAACAAGGCAGAAAGAAAACACTGGGTTTTATTAATTAATTATACAACCCAATTGTTGTTACTGGGGAAAGCATTACCTCTCCTACTGCTTGTTGATAGAGTTCATCAAAAAATTCCTCCTGAATGTCATCATTTGCAACATCTTTATTTGGATCCTCTGATCCAACATCTCCATCTACCATAACATCTGTGCATTGGTGCAAAGAAGGAACTTTAATCAAGCGTCAAAACCTAGACAAAGGCTAGTAAATTTTCAGATTTTTTGCCCTTGAAAAGGAAGAAGTTGTTGGGGAAGTGGCCAAGGAAACCTCGCTCACTATCGAGTAAAATAGGGCAAGAACCAATGATTATTTGGTTCGTTGATGAGGTAGACAGAGTGTTGAGTGATGAAGTTCACAGAGGGTTCAGTCGTCAGCCAGGTTTCATTATTGATCTGATCCACCCCACCTACGTGTAATGTCAAAAAAAAGGATGAGATCGCGTGAGAGGAGAGTAAATATTCAGTTATTTTGGCCTTGAGAGAGCAAGCGACCAATGGGGCCTTAGTTCAGAAATTAAGTAAAATAGGGTAAGGAGCCAAATGGACTTGAGCTTAATCTGATTCTAGATTTGGATCGTCGGTGGCCTGCTGACAAAGTCAACGGTTTACTCATTGACTGTGTATAGCCCTTCCTATGATCCGAATCTACCACTGTACTGCCAACTTGACATTCGGTTTTTGATAAAATTGACTGTGTTTTCCGCTTATCTAAGCTGTGGTTTTTATACGATAAGACCCATCCAAATAGCACATTAAAAAATATGAGGCAGGTTGGAGGGGTGGATTTGGAAGTTGAGTAATTCTGTATTTTACAGCGTTGCCCATCGGGGTGTGTTTCAGATTTGGAAGAGGAAAAAGAAGGAATTAAAAAAAAAAAATTGTGAAGGATTGACCATATACAGGTGAAGTCGGCTACACGGGAGGAGGCTCGTGCAGGGTTTTGGGATTCTCTCCTCTGGCGACCCTTTCTCTTAGCTCTCGGAGGAAGTTCTGGTAAAACCCATCAAAAATGCATAGTTAATAAACTATATACTGGGCATTCAAGAAATAAACGACAAAATGGGAGAGAATAACAAAGGCAAGCATACCCTAACACGTTTACTGGCGCCGAGCTTCTCGACTCTGTCAAGAAAATACTGGAAAAAGACGGAAGGTAGCACGCGAGAGTGCCATTGAATGAACACCTCGATCAAGTTACCCAGATCACTCACCTGTCAACAAATATGAACTCAACCACAACAAAACATAACCCGACCATAAAAAGCGATAAAAAGTGAAACATAACCTGACCATAATGAAGGATTCAAGAATATAATGGAGATGAAAACCGAATAAAATAAGAGGAGCAGGAAATTGGACCTCGTGACCAGGGCCCCTTAAGTGAAGCATGCGGGGGACGTGTTCCAGAATGTAGCCGAGGCCGTCATTGAAGAGGAGGAGATCGGGAGTGAGCTTGGGACGAGTGCGTGATGGATTTTTCACCTTCGGAACTTCGGCCGAGTGGGTAGCTTCTTGCTGCTGCTGCTTCCCTCCTGCAGCGGCGGAGGAGGGGAAATTGGGGGGCTTAGATGTAGTAGGAGCAAATGTGCAATCTCGAGACCAATGACCTGCCCTGCCACACTTGTAACACCTGTTGGTGCCGGCGCCAATGATCCATTGTTGGTCTTCATCTTCTTCTCCATTCCGATGCGGAATGATTCATTAATTTTCCTTTGAGTATAGTTGTTGAGCATGAATGTAGGCAGAGCGAATAACGGGAACAGAATGGTTCCCGGGAACAGAACGGTGAACCAGTTTTAAATGAGTAACAGGTGTCATTTTTTAAACGAGTAACAGATGTCCTCTGCAGAATGAATATGTTGGCGAAAAAAAAAATTGATCTCTTTCAAAAGAGAAGGCCTATCAGCCTAATTAAAATTAACTAATAAATTCTATATTAAATTTAAATTATTTAAAAAATAATTCATAAAAAAATACTTAGAAGTTTAAGTAATAAATGCAATGTATTTTTTGTTGGACTGGTAATATTGTGATTTCTTGTTGTTTAAAATGCATTTTTGAATGAATGAATAGATTTAGTACCAAAAAAATATTTAAGGCAAAATGAAAAGGGTTATATCTTCTATTAATTAGAGTAAGCTAAAAATTAATAGTCAATCTTGTAAGTCAATAAACGTGTCTATTTTAGAATAAGTCTTTTAGATTTTTAATTTAATTATCAATAAACATTAACTAGATGATAGGGATTTAAACTTCATGGAATATTTTTAATAGTAGTCAGGGTCTAGGATTGAGATTTATTTCAGATTTGAGATTTATCTCAAATGTAATTACCCTCTTTTGCTTTTCAATTTAATTAAAAAGAAAGGGTTATATGTGTCCTTAAACTCTTATTACTTATTGTTGTTTTACTATGTTTTATTAAAAGTGTATATATATTTAATTCATATATTGATTCTTTTCATAATAATTAATAATAACAATATGAAATAAAATTATAATTTAGTTAATGCCTATTATGAATGGATGCTTATCTGTTGAAAATGGCAACAAGAAACAGTGAAGGAGGCCTCCTGAAACATCTTTCCTGATCCTAGTTGGAAAGTGATCACCTAAACTAGGTGGGGACTACACATGTGATTTTTGTCGAAAAATCTATTTTTAGACTATGTCTATTTTTAGACATACGGAGCATGATTCGGGGATTCCAGTTGGAGATTCTTGAAGTATGCGACATGTTGGTAAAAATAGATGAGACTCATATTTTTAGGGTCAGCTGTGCCATTTTTGGGATCGCTCTCCTAAAATATGGAAGTCAAATATTATTTACCCTTAATAATATTTAGACTATAAACAACAGTTTACTCTCTTGGAGCACTTCAGTTCGAGTCATGGAGGTGGCTCATGCATCTGATAGAGGAATCACGTGGTTCCTAGGGTTTGATGGCATCTTGCATGTTAGACTTCAGTTAGACTCATGTGGCAGAGTTTTGGTGGAGTTGATTGAGGAGTTAATGGAGGTGGTGTTCTGGTTAACTAGTTGAACTAGTTGTATTTAGTTTAACCGGCTAATACACTAGAGATGAGTTGTGTGAATTAAATATTATTTAATTCACTAATTATTAACTCATTATTCAACTAAAGAACACATCAGTTTAATTCAGTGCATGGACAGTTCAGTGGAGACCAGTGAAAGAGGTAGATGAAAGGGTGAGTATAGCTATCAGTTGGAGGATCAGTTTTGCATGGGATTTGCATCACACTTGGAGGAAATTACCAATGACAATTGCGCAGTTGAAGCCAGTGAGATTCGAACCTAGATCTCTATTTAGACCAGCCTTGATTGCGCAATAGAGGCAGAGAAGTAGTGGGTGTGTTTTGAACCTGTGACTTGTTCAAAACCAAGCTAGTTTTTTTTGTAGCTTTGGGAGATAGTACTGAGTACTTGTGAGGAGTTTGTACTATGTATTTGCTGCATGTTCTCTCCATTTATAATATACTATAGCTGCGGGGTTTTCAACTATAAGCTTTCCCCATACATACTGTGTTAATGTGTGTGATGATTTGATGTGCTATCGCTTCTATTCTTTCCGCATGTGACAATTAATTGTAGAAGAGATTATGTGTTATGCATGCAATTCGAAATTGATGTGTGATCAGGTTAATCTCCATTGAATAAGTGATTTATTCAAAAAAATTCTACATTATCCACATTTACCAACCATTTGATTTATATGGCCATGCTCATTTTATGATTAATAAAAGAAATTATAATAAATTATATGTGTGACATTCTTATTAAAATGATGTAACAATTATTATTATTTTTTGAAGTTAGGCACTTTACATTTGCTACTAGTTTCCCTCAAGGGAAACCAAACCAATGACATGAGTTCAAAGTATTGAGGTTGCTAAGACCTCATATAACTATAGCATATTGCAAATAAAAATTTATAAAAATAGGTTGGTTATGTAAAATCTTGACATACATGAATTTAAGAAGACAAAAAAGTCTACTAGTATTGCAAGCAAAAAACTAATGAGTCATAACAACTATTGGGAAAAATCTCCAAGCATCCACGATGGCTTGTCACTACCCTCATATGAGGTGAATGAGATGTTGGTTGATCTCCTAGCTAGAATGGTCATCTTGCGCTCAATATTGTCAATATTTTCCCCCAACTCTACTAATATGATATAATTTTCATGTTGAGTCCTCCTATACCTCCCTATGCCACCAACAATGTGACAACTATAGTGGGAGCTGCAACTTCCTTTCATGTGAACTAGCATCATATCAAGGCAAGGGAGGAATGATTTCTCTTGGGAATTCTCCTTGGGGGATAAGGTCCTTTGTATCCAGATCTTGATAGTGAGTTCAAATGGATTTTGGAATTTTCTCACTCAAATCCAAGACAAGGGGACGAGTTATTATTCTAAGACCAAAATTAGTTAGCTTGTCAACCAGTTTATTTCCTTCTCTACGAACATGGGAGAGTAGGGGAGCTGTGATTTTTTCCAAGAGTTTTGTGGTATTACCTATTTGAGTTCCCACTCTCAGAGACTTTGGAATGATTTGATGCACATTGGATTTTGTGAAATATATTAATAATAGTCTTGGAATCTACTTCAACAATGAGCTTACGAAATTGTTTCTGAACAATAATTAAGAGACCCTTCTCTAGTGTTTATATTGCAACAACATTATTAGCGTTGAGGTCTATGACATATGCATAAGCATGTAGAATATTCCCATTAGCATTACAAAAGTCTCCACCATAATTGGCTTGACCTAGATTTCCTTCCATGGCCCTATTGAAATTAATTTTGATGAAGTCCTCCAGAAGGGAGGACCAAAAGGAAGAACTAGAAGAGAAGAAATTTGAGCAAAGGGAACTTGCCATAAGTAATGGGGGGGAGACCCATTTTCGTTAAAATGATTTTTTCAAGTTGACTGGATTCCCAATCTTTGGAGGACCAAGGAATACAATAAACCATTTCCCTCATTTTATTTAAGATAGTTTTCCAAATAAATTTTGTGGAGGCCCTAACATTCTTAAATGTTTGTATGTTACTCTCCTTCCAAATCTCCCATAGGATGAATCCAAGGATGAGTTTCCATGCTATGTTTACATTGTGATTAATAAAATGGGAGTGACGTTGGAATTATAGAATGGAGAGGACATTATTTTGTATTTTGCTAGATTAATGAAAGAGCATAGCAAGGTAGTCGTAGGTAGAAGTACAGATGATGTAACTTTTGAGAAAATGATTGACATTTTCTGAATTGGAGAAATAGAGAATACATATTAAGGGGGATTGAAAACCATGACTTTGAAGCTTATCTCGTGTTAAATTTTATTCCATAATAGAAGCCACGGGAAAAAAGTGTGATTTTGGGCCAATGTTAATGGAGTCTCCCCATCGCTCAATTATCATAGGCATACCACTCCTCCTAAAAGGTGCATATGTTTGTTCCACTTAATATTCCATTTTTTATGCCATTTTCCTTGATCATCCTCATTATTGTTTCTTGTGAGAAGACTACAAGATTCAAAGAAGTTTAAATTTTCTTAAGGATGATAACCTTGATGAAGAATCTCATTTCCCTCTTGAACTGCAATTCTTTTGTTTGTTAATTATCACTTGATAATTGTGATTTCATTTTGGGAGGGAGGAATGAAGAATCTCATTTCCCTCTTGAACTGCAATTATTTTGTTTGTTAATTATCACTTGATCATTTTGCTTCCATTTTGGGAGGGAGGCTCAATCCATTCCTCTTGTGACTTCCAATTGTATCATTAGGAAGTGCAGGGGGATGAGTCCCAATAATGTGTGACTAATATTTGGCCCCTAGATATGAGGGAGTCCCTAATTGGGTAGAGTTGTTCATTCTAAGCTAATTTAGGCCAATGATTCCATGGGTCATCCAAAAACAGTGCATTATTCCCATTTTTTATTTCCCAAACACTATGATTTTGGACAATATGTTTGTTTCTTTAAGTAGCATTCTAGATATGAGAAATATTGATGTTTCATGTCATTCTGATGAGTTAATACTACTGGGTATTGGGGGCATACTTACGTTCTTTCATTTTTCTTCATAAAGCCTCTAAGGCAATCCATCTCCACTAGGTTTTAGCACTTAAGGATTTTCTAAGTATGTTTGTATCGAGGAGACCTAGGCCTCCTATTTTTTACTGATGACATATTTTGTCCCATGCAACTATAGCCCATTTTTTGTCTCTTTTTTCACCCCCCAAGAGGAAGTTGCACTAAATATTTATGATCTTGTTTAAGAACGAATTGGAGGCTTCCTTTACTGAGAGGAGATAAGCGGGGATGGATTGCAGGATATATTTGAGGAAGATCAAGTGACCAGCTAGATTGATTGATCTGAAAGTCCAACAAGGAATTTTGGCTTCAAATTTAAGAACAATATTTTCACATGACTTTTGCGTGAGAGGATTGTCGGTTAGAGGGACTCCTAGGTATTTAGATGGAAGATAGATTTTTTGAAAACCAATCAAACGATATATATAAATTTGGATAACTAGCAGGGTTTTACAAAAGAAGATTTGAGATTTTTCCATGCTAATGGAGGTTATCTAAGCATTAGAGAACTATTGAAGGATGTTTTTAAGGGTATTGGTTTCATTGACAATAGGGATGTCCAAGAGAAGAGTATCATCCACAAATTGGTGCGAAGAAGAGAGATCATGGGAACCAAGAGGAAGACCTTTTAGCTAGCCAAGCTATAGCGTTGAGTTGATATATCTACCCATCCCTACATCCACGAGGAGAAATATGTAAGGGGAAATGGGGTCTCACTTCCTAATTCTCCTCGAGGGGACAAAAGTGGGAGAGGGAGACCCATTAACTAGGATGTAGAAGAAAATTATGGCAAGAACCCAATGAATCCATCTTTCTGCAAACCCAAAAGAAGTGAGCAAGTGAAAAATAATTTTCCAGCTAAATTTGTCAAATGTCATCGACATATCAAGTTAAATGAACATATTTTATCTCCATAGAAATATGTTTGGTTTATTCATAAATTCATATTAGGAAAAAAAAAATATTCTTTGGGACCTTAGAGTCTCAAACCTTGCCCAATGTTCCAAATGAATTTTTTATCCCTTAACTGCCAAAGTTTATCCAATCCTACAAATGAAATACTTGTCAAGATAATTGTTGAAATACACTCTCAAAATTTTTTTTTTTTTATAGGAATCAATGAAGAATGGAGATAATGCTATTTCACTTCTAAAAAAATCCATTGTTTGTTGGGATTTTATTACATTTGAAATTCCTATAGATTGGAGGGCATCATCACAAGTTGGAATACTCACTTTGTTCACCTAAACATGACCTGGTATTTTTTATTAGGCTTCACTTTTGATATCCATTCCTTAGATCTAAATGGAAAAATCATTTGGAAATGGACTATTGTCATAAAATTGGATCATGGGTTTTCTTTCAGTGAAAACTAATTATTTTCCTAAAAGAAAAAAAGAAACGACTCGATGATTTATCCTTCCTCTACTCATTCTCCCCCTCATCTACATCCTACACAAAAAAAAAAATGATAATGAAGCACCTTACAAATTAATAACAATTTCGTGTCAATAGGTTAAAGGTATTTACATATTTTAGATTTTTCTAAAGAATCTTTGTCACTTCAGAAAAATATGGACTTAGTGTTAGGTCTTGCTGCCAACACCTTTCTAATAAGTCTATAAGTATGGGATGCATATGCTTAGGTATGGTAGGATGCAAACCCTGAGAATCAAGAACCCTCCAAGTATTGGTCATCATACTCAATGTAGACCCTGTAGTTTGGAATGAGTTTTCTCACTCTAACAAAATCGCACTTTAAACCAACTCTGCACAAATAAGAACTAGCTCAAAGTTAAATTCCACAAATTCATTAAAGTGATTTTTAAACATAAATCATGTAATAAAAAAGAAATGACCTCAATGGACCATTGTCAGAATTAAGCACAACGGAAAACAATATAAATCACACACACGACATATAAAATTAAGACAACATTTAACGTGGTTCACCCAACCAATCTGGGCTACATCCACCAAACAGAGGTATCGGCAATCTTATTATGCAACATGAAATTACAACAGCAGATTTTCACATTTGCACTTCCTCTTCCTCACACCTCACACTCATTTGCCTCTACAGGCTTACAATTTATAGATGTAGAGAATAAACTGAATAATAAATTATATCACAACAAAATAGGATAGAATATCTCCTCATCAGGATTTGATGCAATCAGTTTAGGAACAAATCCTATTGTTGGCATTATCCATGAGATTTTAGCCAAATTAATATATACAAAATCTTAACAATCTCCGCCTTGACAAAAATTAGCTTGATACCTTGTTCCTATATATTCTTTTCATTTTTTCTGCAAGCCAGGAGACGCCAGACACCATTGTAGTTTCTCTAATAAAACTGGTTTCGTGAACATGTCTGCACAGTTTTCCTTTGTATGCACTTTTTCAAGAGAGACTCCCCGTTCAGTGATAACCTGTCTTACAAAATGGTACTTTATAGGTATATGTTTTGATTTACTATGATAGGCCGGATTTTTAGCCAAATGAATTGCACTTTGATTATCACAAAATAAATTTATGTTGTCTTGCAACCTACCAAACTCACCAAACAAACCTTTCAACCAAACCGCTTCTTTGCAAGCATGTGAAGCAGCTATGTATTCTGCTTCTGTAGTGGATAAAGCAACAATTTTTTTTAGCTTTGACATCCAACTAATAGCTCCACCTGCAAGAGTGAATACATATCCTGAAGTTGACCTTCTCTTATCCAAATCACCTGCAAAATCGGAATCAACATATCCGCAAACAAATTCACTTCTTCTGTTATAAGTGATACAATAATCACTTGTGCCTCTCAGATACCAAAGCACCCATTTCACTGCTGCCCAGTGTTCTTTCCATGGATTTGCCATATACCTACTGACAACCCCAACTGCATGTGAAATATCTAGTCATATACATACCATCGCATACATCAAAGTTCCTACTACATTAGCATAAGGTATTCGAGACATATATTCCTTTTCTTCATTTGTATTAGGACATAAACTTGAAGAAAGCTTAAAATGGGAAGCTAAAGGGACTGAAACTGGCTTCACATTGTTCATACCAAACCTTAATAGTATTTTCTCAATATACTTCTCTTGTGATAACCACAGCTTACCATTGCTCCTATCTCTGAAAATCTCCATGCCCAAAATCTGTCTTGCTTCTCCTAGATCTTTCATATCAAACGTTCTAGCCATCTGAGCCTTTAACCTATTGATCTAAGTTATGCTTTTTCTTGCTAAAATAATATCGTCAACATATGATACTAAGATAATGAATATGCCATTACTTAATTTCTTAAAGTAAACACAATGATCATATTCACTTATATAATTTTGGCTCATCATGAAAGAATCAAATTTCTTGTACCATTGTCTCGGCAACTGCTTCAGACCATACAATGAGTTCTTGAGCCTGCAGACAAATTTATTGTTGTGATTTTGAACAAACCCTTCAGGTTGTTCCATATAAATCTCTTCATCTAAATCTCCATGTAAGAATGTAGTCTTAACATCTAGTTGTTGTAGTTTTAAATCAAGTAAAGCAACTAATGCTAAGACAATCCGAATTAAAACAATTTTAACAACTGGTGAAAATATCTCATGAAAGTCAATTCCTTCTTTCTAAGAAAACCTTTTGCAACCAACCTCGCTTTGTACATGTCTTCTTTATCATCAACACCCCTTTTCAATTTGTAAACCCATTTACATCCTACAGTTTTTCTGTCTTTAGGAAGTTCTACCAGGTCCCATGTGGCATTCTTGTCTAATGCCTTCATCTCATCCTTCATAGCTTCTTTCCACTTATCACTGTTAGAACCTTCGACAGCTTCCTGATAGCATAAAGGTTCATCATCATTAGCGGTTAAAGCAACTGAAGTAACATAATCATCATACCTTTTAGGAGGATGTCTGATTCTTGTGGACCTTCTTAAAGATGTTTATGGTTCTTCCACAATTTGCTAATTATTATCTGTAGGAACTTCTTCATGATCTTCATCTGAAACTTGTTCATCTTTACTATCTTCAGAATTTGAACTGGTTTTAAAATGAATATGTTGAAACTTAGGTACAGTTTCCTGTTTCAATTTATTATCTACATTTGGATTATCAAGTGAAGATTCATTGAATTTAACATCTCTGTTAATGATGATCTTGTGAGTTGTAGGATCCCACAACCTGTATCCCTTAATCCCATCACCATATCCAACAAAGATATATCTTTTTGATTTAGGATCTATTTTAGAACGCTAATGTTTCAGAATTAGAGCATATGCATCATAACTAAAAACTTTCAGTTTAGAATAATCACAAGGATGACCTTTCCATACCTCTTGAGGAATTTTGCATCCTATTGCAGTTGATGGTGATCGATTTATCAAATAGCAAGCCGTAGATACTAATTCTATCCATAATTCCTTCTGCAAATTGGAATTACTCAGCATGCTTCTTGCTCTTTCTAAGAGAGTCCTGTTCATGCGTTCAATAACTCCATTTTACTAAGGAGTTTATACAATAGTTCTATGTCTTTCGATCCCAACTTCCTTGCAATAATTATCAAATTCCTTCGAATTAAACTCACCACCATTGTCAGTTCTAAAACATTTAATGGTTCTTCCAGTGATGTTTTCTACTAATGCTCTAAACTGCTTGAAAACTGTGAATACATCAGACTTTCTTTTTAACATGTAGAGCCATACTTTTCTAGAGAAATCATCTATAAAAGATACAAAATATGATGATCCTCCATATGAGGTTGTAGGAGATGGATCCCAAACATCAAAATGGATATAATCAAGGATTCCTTACTAGTATGTTTTCCAATTTTAAATTTCTGCTTGCTTTGTTTCCCATATATACAATGTTTGCAGAAATCTAACTTAAAAGACTTTAAACTAGGAAGTAACATACGATCAGATAAAAATTTTAATCCTCTTTCGCTCATATGGTCCAACCGTTGATGCCATAGTCGAATAGAATCACTGTCATTTTCATATACAGTAGAAGCATGATTGGACATTTTTCTTCCTTCTAACTGAAAAGGATTTCCAACCTTCTTTGCTTTCATTACTAATAAGATTCCTTTGTCAATTTTTATTACTCCACCTTGAATAAAAGTTTTATATACATTTGTGTCTAACACTCCTAGAGAAAGAAGATTTTTTCTGAGTTCAGGCACATGTCTTACATTAGTTAAGATTTCATTTGTCCCATCAAACATTTTAATCTAGATGCTTCCAATTCCCACAAAATTACATGAGACATCATTGCCCATGTAAACTACTCCATCATTGATTGAATTATAAGATTTAAACCACTCTTTATGAATGCAAATGTGATTGGACGCACCAAAATCTAATAGCCAATGTTGATCATGATTTAACAAATTAACTGATAAAACTTCATCACTTATACTTGAACCAGATGTTGAACCTGAACCTGTATCTGTCGTGTTTGCCTCTTTATTTTTTGTTGAAGAGTCTCCTTTGGATGTTTTCTGTCTCTTCTAACAGTCCTTCTTCAAATGTCCCGATTTTCCGCAAAACTAGCATTTTAGCTTACTCTTATTCCCTTTCAATTTTTACCAAGAGTTGTTTTTCTAACTGAAGCATTTTTCTTTAGATCGACGTCTAACCATCATTGCTTCTGATGTAGAGGTTTCTAAATTTGACCTTTTTCTAGTTTCTTCAAACAACATAGCTCCAAAAACATCGTCAAATTCAACGGTTTCTGATGAACTAAGACTTATAGAAGTAACAAAATGACCCCATGACTCAGGCAAAGAGCATAATAAAGTTACAACTTTATCTTCTGAATCAAATTTTACTTCTACACTATCTAACTGCACCAAGAGAGTATTAAAAGTATTCAAATGATCGGTTATCATTGTACCTTCCTTCATGCGCAAGCTATACAACTGTATTTTTAGAAGAATCCTGTTGGTTAAGGATTTAGTCATGTACAATTTTTCTAGCTTTTTCCATAGACCAGCGGATGTTTTCTCTGACACGATGTTAAATAAAACATCATCTTCCAAACAATCATATGCCACTTAGTGCTCTGTAATCGATGTCACTCCATTCATCATCTGTCATGGTGAAAGGTTGCTTGGATTTTCCCAAAAGTGCCTTCACCACACCTTGTTGCACGAGTAAATCGTTCATCTTGAATTTCCAGATTTCAAAGTTATTCCTCCCATTAAACTTCTCGATCTCAAACCGAGCACTTTGAGTTTTTGACATTTTTAAATTTAACCTCTTTTCTATGGATTCTTAAATTTCCTTTTTTATCAAATTAACAATTTGATAAAATCCCACAATCTGTAAATTGTAAATACTAGTAGCTAGCAACGAATTGAACGACATTTCAATACATCTAGCAACGAATCAAATGGAATTTCAATGCAACGAGCAACGAATTGAAATATACTACCTTGCTTTCATTCAACGCTCACTCTGTCAGTTTCAGGCTTCCATTTGAACATTTCTCCATCTGATTTATGCCCCAGCTCTCTTACACTTAGCTTCTCACGCTCAGAAACTCATCTTAAAACGTAGAGCAAAACAAAAAAGAAATTTAATTTACTCACTTACTCGCCTACAAATCAAAAACTGTTTTAGCAAATCGAAAAATGTTTTAGCAAATGAATATTCTGCCTTGAGTTAGCCATGAAAAACCTCACTAACTGTGAACTCATAAGAGCTGTCTCTTCTAAACTCCTCGGCTTAACAGAGGCATCAGTCAGAATCATCCACGTTGTGGTCATGCTGGCAGGGCTTCTGGATAACCCCGAGAGCCCGTGTTTGATTCCCACTCGCTGCCTGGCAGCAATGACGTTGCTTCTGATTGCAACGATCGTATCATCTGTCTGCTCATAGGATAAGGTACTCCAAACATCAAAGGAGTATACTCGGGATGTATTCACTTACACAGCGCTCCTTTAAACTAGACCAACATATGGTTTACCGTCATGCCCTTTCAACATCGTTCTCCTCGGTCCATGTAGAACAAACCATTATCTGTCATTTAAATTGTGTCTTGAAAACTCAAAACTGCAATGTCTTAGGCCTGCTCTGATCGGATTCTAGCCTGCCAATTGCGTAAAGCACAGAACGTCTGAAATTTTTCAGAATTGTAGCCTCACAACGCTCCTTACCAAACTAATTTGCACCGGCAGCAGGCATCGTTCTCACAATCTCCAACTCAGCCTCTGCATTTAACAACACGCTCCGATACCAATTGTCAGAATTAAGCACAGCGGAAAACAATATAAATCACACATAGAGCATATAAAATGAAGACAACATTTAACGTGGTTCACCCAACCAATCTGGGCTACATCCACCAAACAGAGGTATCAACAATCTTATATGCAACAGGAGATTACAACAGCAGATTTGCACATCTTCACTTCCTCTTCCTCACACCTCATACTCATTTGCCTCTACAGGCTTACAATTTATAGATGTAGAGAAGAAACTGAATAATAAATTCTATCACAACAAAATAGGATAGAATATCTCCTCATCAAGATTTGATGCAATCAGTTTATGAACAAATCCTATTGTTGGCATTATCCATGAGATTTTAGCCAAATTAATATATACAAAATCTCAACAACCATGTGGGCCCTCACATGAGGGTCACGTGTCTCACCACTTTGTCTACATAACAAAACATGCAATTCTAAGCAATGCCACTTAATTTTATATCATATTAATCTGCCTATATGGGGGGCATATGGTTGTCTCACCTAAAGTGTTTATGCCAAATTGGACTGGTGGATCTCCCTCAAAATATATGATGCAAAAATGCTTCTAACTATAATTTGTGTGCACTGTATGCTTCTAACTGCATTTGTGTGCCCTGTCAAAGTTATTTTTATGTGTCATGTATACTTATAACTGTCATTTGTGTGCCCCGTCAAAGCTACTTTTGGATGCGGTCAATAACAAGCTATAGGTCGATTCCACATTCAATTTGTCTCTCATACTTGGCTTCCATTTCATTCTCATATAAATAATGCTCCCGTTTCCAAGGATAGGCTCAAACTTACACACAAATTCAAACGCATGCCCATGTTCAATCTCATACTCAAGTAGGATTGAATTAAGGTTCATTCTCAATTTTTTTTCACAAGATCAGGGTCAAGCTCATGTTACAGCTCAAGGCCAAGAACAACTTTGGGAACAGGCTATACCAAATTCATGCATATAGGTATTTATTCTTACTATAAATCCCTAGCCCTGATTATACATCATATGGTGCATCTACAATATAATCTATCTCTATCTCAAAAGAGAATTTTCCTTTAGAGGAGAAAGAGAAAATGCAAGACTCAAATGCTAACACTCCTTATTTGTTTCATAAGGTGTACACATACACCACTTAAATTATCACTTTTCTTGCATGAGTTTCTCAAATTCCCCAATACAGAGGCAAGAGACATTGAAGCTTCAACAACACGCCTGAGATGGAAACCAGGTATTTATGGTTTTTGGGCATTTATAATTTGGTCTTGGTATTCAAATTTGCTTAAAGAATCACATAAGTTCTTAAATATTTTTTATGTTTAGCTTTTAGATGTTCAGTGGATAGTTTAAACCAAAGAATGATCAGGTCTAAATATGTAAACCCTCTTACATGTGCATGAATATAAGATCATTTGAATGTAGTAAAGACCAACCTAAAATCAAATGGTATTTCAGGACCGAATGCATTTTTGCCTAAAAAATATTCTATTTTACATTTAGGTAATATTTTTCTAGGGATCTATGAGTTTATACAACAAATTGGACTTACCAACCTAAGTCTACATAGCATAACTTTAAACTAAGAATTAATAGTCGTCCTTTTTTAAAGCTATCATGACATTGCAGAAAATATATGAAATAGTGAATGTCAAAATATGAATTTTGAATTCCCCTGGCATAATTTTTGGCTACGAAACCTTGATATTTCCACAAACTATGCATTTGTTGTAGTAATTAGCCTAAATTGACTGAGATAGAGATAAATTTTCCATGTTTCATATCGAGTATTGGATTACATAATTATGAAGCAAACACTATATCATAAGAAAGTGCATAGCTTGAAATATGAGTTCATCAAATTAATATAACCTACAAGTAATGACATGCTAGGTATTTTTGCAAGGAAAAGTGAACTAATAAATATATGCAACCCAGCAAAGTTGTAGATTGGTGCATTCCTTACAACAATAATATAATAATAATGCATACTTCAACATTAAGATAATTACTATCATATGAGATGATACATACTTCAACATTAAGCTAATTTATATCATATGGACCTATATTTTACTACATTAATCCTTCTATGGTTTTAGGGCAGCCTCCATATAAACCTTAATGACCTCCTACATTTGTATAGCCATTGTTGGATTTTTCTATTGTTGGTAAGGAAAAAGTGTCTCTGGGCAAGACCCAGGTTCAGGATGGAGGCCAACAAGGTTTTCCACAGTAGTCTAGCACAACGCCGACATTTTCACCCTACTCCAAAGAGCAAAGAGTTTCACCCGAGGCGTGCCACGACCTTACTAAGGTTAGGATCAGATCAGGTATCGATCGAACACAATCATATATCCTAAAACCCACATGACTACGTGCTCGACATAAGTGTAAATACTCTGTAAATGACAATACTCATCAACGCATTCAGGACGAAAAAAACAAAATTTAAAGTAACCTGCACATTCAACTAAATCAGAGACACAGTACTGAGCACAAAACATCACACTCAAAACATAATCTTTTGCATTAACAACAAGAGATAGTTACAATGCTCCTCAGAGCGATCCTGGCAGAACTGATTACAATAGTGTGTCATATGATAGAACAGAATGAATAGAGAGAGAGAAAACAAAACGAACAGAACTAACAGAGCTCTCCTACGGATCCTATTCTATGATCCCTACTGTGCCAACCTTCTGTCTTCGTTGGTTGGCTGTATATTTGTTACTTTTCCTACTCAACTGACAGTTCTCCCTTCCTTTCCATTCTGGCATTTTCTACATCTCCCTGATCACTGGACATTCCACTGCTTGTTCTTTGTTGCTTCCTTCTGCCATTTGTGCTTGTCCTGCAATGTCGCCACTCCTCGCTTTTCGATTCTTCGCAACCGTGGACATATCTTTGTCTACCGTGGTTGCATCCTACCACTCCATTAGGGGAATTTTGAGGTCTAAAATGGGCCTCCTAAGGAAATTATAAAATAATAGTGGAAAAAATCAAATAAGATTTGATGACATCGTCAAATTTTAGAGGGAAAAATGGAAAAACTACTTTTTCAACTCATATTTTCAACTTATCTCCCAAAGTTTTTACTCAAATTTCGAGCGGGAGTACTCGTTGGATGTGAAATTTAATTCCCCATCCAAGGAGTACCCATGTTGCATACTTTCGATGGGTCCTACTACACGAAAAATGAGAAATACATTAAAAAACGTGATTACAATCACGTTTTTTATGTATTTCTCATTTTTCGTGTAGTAGAGTTCATCGAAAGTATGCAACATGGGTACTCCTTGGATGAGGAATTAAATTTTGTATCCAACGAGTACTCCCACTCGAAATTTGAGTAAAAATTTTGGGAGATAAGTTGAAAATACGAGTTGAAAAAGTAGTTTTATTATTTTATTATTTTTTAATATTTTTACCCTTTTATTTAAAAAATGGTAAATCATCCCCCATGGTTGACATCATCATCTTGAATCCTATTGGTTGTTATAAAGTTTATTTTTGTTGTACATTTTTCTTAGGAGGCCCATTTTAGACCTCAAAATTCCCCTAATGTGTTATCCGCAACTCAAAAACCATTTTATTTCAAAAAAAGGGCCCCAACAGGCCCTAACCACATCCTATTGACTCATCCCGAGTCAATTGTTTTATGCTGCCTTAGTCTCCATCGGTCTGCTTGCCTCCATGGCCAGTTCTATCTTCTCCTTTTCTTCTCCCTGTCCAAACAAGGGCCCCAACTCGAGGACCTTCGCCAGCATTGATGCCTTGAGTTCTCTAAAGCCGACAATCACCTGTTGCCATCCTTGCATGAGCAGGTGTGTCTCTACAGTGACCTGTTATTCTTCTTTCTCCCCTGAGACGGGCGACAGATTACCAAATATGTCCTTAATCTTGATGTTGGCCTCAACGTCCATTTGTTGCATCGTTTGGGCCGTAATTTTGACAAGCTACCTTAGCTCCTGAAGGGCCTGTTTGGCTGTTGCTGAATGTTCCTCAATTTGTTTGATCTTGACCTCCAACTCTTTCGCTTGGTTGTATAGTTGGTCAAGTCCATTGGGGTCTGTGGCTTCTTGAATCTCCTTCGACACCTACTGCAGTTGTGCCGAAATTGGCTGTGATTTCAAAGTGAGCGTTGTGAAACACTCCTATAGATTTTTCAAAAGGTCATAGGCTTCCTTTACCACGGTGCTGAGAGTTCCTACATCCCGGCTACCTGGTTCTATCTCTCTGTTATCTTCTCCATGTAGATGACCGCTGGCTTTGGTAGCGTGGGCCTATTTTCTAATGTTGCTTTCAACTCCCTATTTTCTCGACTCAGATTCGAACATGCCACCCGGACGTGGATATATTGGCCAACTATGTCGCCAGCTAACATGCCGTCCGGTATCTGATTGTTGTGAGCCATTACTGTGGGTCATAGATACTTGAAAATCTGTGTCATCGTGTTCAGTTGGCCCTGTAGGTTGTCTTTCTCGAACTTCAGCTTTTCATGCTCTTCAGTAAGCACGATGATCTGTATTTTTTGCTGCTCAAATTTTTGGTGGAGTTCTGTGTGAAGCCCTTCGGCCTGCTGTGCTGCTCACTAAATAAAATTGTACAACTGAGTCGTCCCCTAGGTCTGCATGCCCTCAGCGCTAGACGGATCTTGATTTGGCGGTCTCTCCTGGAGTGGTTGACCGCTCGCAATGGACTTGGCTGAGTGCTCCTGTGGTGATTGCGGCGGTGTTGGTTGCAACAACGGATTAGTAGGGTTACCCATGTTTATAGTGGGTTGCATTTAGCGAAGTATCAGGTTTTCTTGCTGAAATGGGTTCAACTCTTTAGGCAATGGTGTTGTATCTGCAGTAAAAATTCCCCCATGACTTAAAAGGTCCTAGAAGGTGACCTGTTCAACCAGGATTTGGTTAACCTCAGGCACCAATGTTGTACCGGAGTTAACTTCCGCCTCGTTGTCTCTATTTTTCTTACTCTTTTCTCTAGCTGGGTCGGATATGGTGGCTGATGTGGATGGTGTTCCGGCTGCATGGTCTTTCAAGGTGAATGAGGTGTGGGCTGATGAGTGGTGAGTGCGAGGTGGAGATATACAGATATTTAAAAAGGAATAAGGGTTGAGTAGAGGTAGCTCCTGAGTTACCCGGGGTTCTGTCAATGGCTCTTCTTGGATTGGGGCCCCCGTGTCCATTGGTTGCATTGGATCTTTCCCCGTGAGATCAACGACCTGTCTAGAAACTGTATCTCTTGCCTTCTTTGATTTTGGTGTGGCTACGGGTGGCTTTGAGGATTTTCTCTTTTTGACAGGGATTTTGGTTGTCGCTGCTGGTGAATTGAACAAATTAAGGGGTATTATCGTGACTATGGGGACTGTAATGGAAGAGGAGGGGAATTGGAGGCCTGAAATTCTGTAAATGTGGGAAACAATGAGGAATCACTTGTTAGAGTTTGAACTACCTAGTTAAAGCTTTGTACCTTTGTGTTCAGTTCCTCGATGATTGGTGTTAGTTGTAGCCGCGAAATTCTGGCCATCGCTTCCTCCGGTGTTTCTCCTGGCAATGGATCCGACAACATGCCATCAAATGAATAGTAGTAGAGTCCACTTCTGACCTCCATTCCTTCCCCCGACCATGAACATACTTCTGTGTGGAAAGTTCTTTCATCGATTTGAAAATTTAACGGATTCATCTTAAAGGTCGATTCCGGTACACATGCTGGCCTAATTTAGGTTTTCTTATGGGTAACCCCAAACCATACTTGTGCAGAATAACTTTCCAGCAAGCTCCTTGGGATTCTCTGTTGTCTCATCATGACATCCACCATCTGGCTATACCAGAACTTGAATGCTTCCTTGTTCACCTCCTTAGTGCTGGGGTCCCCTGATGCTTTCCACGGTGTGAACTTCATTGCTAACAGTTGTCCTGCTGCAATTTCCAGAGGCTGTCTACTTCCTGGGAATTTCCATTTCCACATTGCCAACACCATGACAAGATAATCGTAGATGAACCCAATGGCCCTATTTTAATTATCCTCACAAGCCTCAAATAACTCATTAAGTAGAACAAACACCAATTTAGTTGTGCCCCCTGGATACAGTGCTCTGCAACTGAGATGGTATCCAGCGTACACTCCCCTTTCGTGTAATGTCTCATAGTTTTTCTCGCAATCAGGTAGTAGGAAAACTTGACTGCTGGCTTGTTGATCAGGTTTATCTTGGCCCCCTTTCCTCCTCTCTTGGTTTCATACTTCCGATAGTAGTCGTTGTCTCCTACTTTCTTCGCTCTCTTTGACGCATTTTGAAATGTCGTGGAGACGTCTCTCCCTTCTTGTGATAGCCCGATTAACCTGTGAATGTCTTCCACATGAATTGGGATTTCTTTTCCTAGCCACAGTGATCCATTGTGGATTCTTCTCAGCAGGAACTTTGTGCACTGCGTTGCAGCCCCTGTGGTGCTGAACACTGGGAGATTTCTGAGGTTCAGTATGGTGGATAGTTGGACACCTCTAAACTTCGGGAGTACTATTTCTGCTTATTGTCCTGCTTCTATGGCATAATTTTCCATGTAGACTTGTTTCTTCATCGTTTGGAATTGAAAAGAATTTGTCAGGTTGGTATTGATCAGCGATGCGCTATCATATTTTCCCACTAGCGACTCCATCTTCTGGATTATTTCATCGATCTCCTGCTTAATGACTGATGGTGCTACCTTGGTCATTTTAGCTCTCCTTTGGTACACTTGTAGAGCTACTTCTTTTCTTTCCTTATAAATTCTTACCTTTGGAAGCCTTCTCTGAACTTCTTTGGTTGTTGTTTCTCTTGCTTCCTCTGCTGTTTCTGGTTCTAACTCGGATTTCTCCGGCATTCTCGCGTTATCTTTCATGCAAGTTATGTAAGTAACCGACACACATGAGGTTGATAAGACCCTGTAACTAATTAATTTTCCCTGCCTTTCCCCGTGGCTATAATCGTGTGATTAGTTACCAGGATGAGGTGGGTTCTAACAAATTTTACTGTGGTTTCAGGAGTTGGGCAAACGCAATGGGTAATGATTATGGCCTATTATGGAAAATTTATTGTGGTATGGACGATGCTAATTATGGAAATTACTTCTCAAATATTGGTAATCCTATGGATTGACATGGGTACTATGAGTGATGATGATGGAATGATATTCGGCACGCTTGTTCTCTGACATGGATAACACGCTGGACACTACCCTCCCCCCGACCACAATCGGTTGTGTTGCGGTCTCCGCATCGCAACTCTAAATTTTTTTCTTGGCTTTAAAATTTATTTATTGGGATATCTATCTAAGCTCTTCTTGGGTGCAAGAGAGTTATTGAATCTATCTAATATAATTTATCCTACTGACTCCTCTTAGTTGCGAGATTTATTGAAAGTTGAAATATAGAACTTACTCGTGATAAGGCTTCAGGCGTGCACCATTCACCCATCCTGGTAGTACCTCTCCATCCATTTGTGCCAACCGAACTGCTCCAGAATCTCTGATTTCTATGACGTAGTATGGTCCTAGCCAATGCATTCTCAACTTGCCTAGGAACTTCTGGAACTTACTATCATAAAGTAAAACTTTTCCTCCTACCAGGAATGTTTTGTTCTTGATATGGAGATCGTGCCAAGATTTTTGTCCCTCTTTTTGGACAATTTGGTGGAATTCTGCTAAAACCATGTCTTCTTCTAGCTCTTGTAGTTCATGTAATCACTCTTTTAGCGAGTCTTCCTCTGATAATTGGAGAGATGTTGCGATTAGGAGGCTCGGTATGACAAATTCTGCCGGCACTACTGCTTCCCTCCCGTACACCAGCTGGAACAGGGTCTAGTTGTTTAGCCTCTTGATAGTTGTTCTGTAAGCCCACAGTGTTGATGGTATACGTTCATCCCAGTCATCTCGTTCAACATTGCAAATCTTCATTAAGCCCCTTTCTAGAATCTTATTAAATTATTCTACTGTACCATTAGCTTGTGGATGGTAAGGACTACTTTTATGATGTTGTAACATGAAGTTTTCGAGTAAGGATTTAATGGTAGCATTGATGAAGTGCGTACCCTGATTGATAATCAGGATTTTCGGGCAACCAAACCTACTGATGATATTTAAAATATAAATCGAGCCGTTGTTTTGGCTATAAAATCCTTCACTGGCATTGCCTCTACCCACCTTGTCAAATACTCTGTTGCCGTTATGATATACCTGGCCTGTGAGTGTCTTGCGACGGGTGCAATTGGACCTACAAAATCAACTTCCCATTTCTCAAATGGTTGCAGTGATTTCAATGGGTGAAGTGGGAGCTCTTCTCTGTGTGATGGATGTCCTGTCTTCTGACATACATCGCATTTTTTTACAAACGCCTTACTATCCATGTGCATTGCCGGCCACCATAAACCCGCTTGCAGTATCTTCCTCATCGTCGGCTTTGCTCCTACATGCCCTCCCGCAACTCCACTGTGGCATTCCCACAATACGCCTGCCCTCTCATGATCCAGGATGCATCTTTTTAAGATTTGGTCTAGCCCCATCTTACACAGGTGTCATGCTATTAGCTAATACTCTGCTGCTCGGACTACTAGGTGTCTTCTCTGGACTGTTGTATATTCTTTTGGGAATTGTCTTGTTGTCAAGTAGGTTTCTATCTAGTCTAGGTATTCTGGGATGGCTTCTACTCTAAAAATATCAGCATCCAGCAGCTGATCGTATAGAGACCCTCCATTTTCTCCATTTTCCAGCCTTGACAGGTGGTCAGGCCCCACATTTAGTCTCCCAGGTTTGACTATCACCTCAAAGGTGAACTCCTGAAAGAGTAAGAGCCATATGTAGATTCTTCCTTCTAATATTGGTTTGTTTACTAGGTACTTTAAAGCTGAATGGTCTGTGAAGAACATGATCATACCTCCTAATAGGTAGTGGTAGAACTTTTGAAGGGAATACACCATTGCCAACGCTTCCTGCTTGTTGTAGTGTAGTTTCGTTCCACTGTTAATAACATACGACTTGAAAAATACACTAGGTCATCAACTGAAGTGTTCCCTGGTTGAGCTAGAACTGCTCCAAGTGAGATGCCCAAAGCATCGATGTGGACATGGAATTGCTTGTCCCAGTCCGGGTGAACCAATATTGGCACACTTACCAATTTTTCCTTCAAAGTGTTCAGGGCTGTCATGCAATCCTCTGTCCAACTGAACTGTTCTGACTTCTGCAACAACTTCTCCAAGGGGGCTGTTACCTTCGCGTAGTTGCGGATGAATTTCCTATAGTAGCCTATGTGGCCTAACAGTGACCTTAACTGCTTCATAGTTTCAGGTGCCTCCATGTTAATGATTACTGCTACCTTTGCTGGATCAACGCAAACTCCTTGGTTGCATATAACATGTCCTAGCAGTGTTCCAAAAGGCACTGCAAAGATGCACTTCTTGAGGTTCAATGAAATCTGGAGTTGCCTACATCTGTCAAACATTATCCTCAATAAAGTTGCATGGTATTTTAACAGGCTGTAGATAGTCCAACCATCCATATAGGCTTCTAGGAATTTGTGGATGTACTCGCAGAATGCTTCTATCACAATGCGTGAAAATACTGCTGGCGCATTTTTCAATCCGAATGGCATTACATGATATGAAAAGGAACCCCATTCAGTGGTGAAGGTTGTATTTTTCTTATCTTCATCGGCTATTCTTACCTGATGGTATCCTGAAAATCCATCCGTAAGGGAATAAGCCTCGTTCCCCACGACATTGTCGAGGACTTCGTCGCTGAACGGAGTAGGGAGTGGGTCATGTATATAGGAATTATTCAAGCTTCTATAGTCAAAACAAACTCAAATTTCAGAATTATCCTTTTTGCTTTATATAACTATTATACTTACCCATTCTGCTTCTTCCACTGGGAATATCAACCCTGCCTTTAGCATTTTGTCGATCTCTTCTTTAACTTTTTCCTTCACCCATGGATTCAGCCAATAGGGTCTGTGCTTGATTGGTCTTGCATCGGGCTTCAGAATTATACGCATTTCTCCCATGTCTCCTTTAATTCCTTTCAATTCTGCTACGAATGACGGAAACAAGTCCTCATATTCTTGTAGTAGGTTGAATATTTCCTTAGTCGTCTCAACATCCCAATAATCACCGATTGAAGCAACTTTGGGATTTTCTTCGGTCCCAATGTTCATTTTCTTGGTTTTTAGTGGTAGCAGATGAATTCTTTCTGTTTTCAGGTCTTCCTTAATATCCCACTCCCCCCTCCATCTCCTCAAAATACAGATGTCTAAGACCTTCTAGATCATCGTCGTCCATTTCACTATTTATCTTCTTACATGCTATCGACTGTCTGATGCTTTGGTTTGGGAGAATTTGCTTATCCTCCTCCTAATTCTCCAAGAAGAACAATACCTTTTTAATAGTCTGTAATGCTTGGGTGACTGGTTCTGTTTTTCCTTTAAATAAGAAGCACTATGTAAATTTCTCCGCAACTGCTTGCCAAGTACTAGTTCCTCTTTTCGTCTCTTCCGTTAGGTACCAAGCCTGTGGAATCAAATCTAGTGAATGTATAAACTTGTGGACCCACAACTCTTCCGAGTATCCTACATTTCTCCATTGATCCTCACACTCTTTCAAATGTTTTCTGGGGTCTGAGTCCCCTTGGAATTTTTGAGTGAAATGCGGTTCTTCTTCTTCTTTGAGCCTGGCTTTCAATGTTGCCACAACTTTGTCCCATTGCGACAGTGAGTTACAATGGTTACTCCACCACTTTTCTGATCTGGATTGTAAGTCCATATCCATGAGTGGGACCCTATGGTCCGCTAATACCTTATCTTCTATTTTGGCAATAAAAGTATTTACAACATTCATATTTGACAACGTTGGGTAATCTCTTACCTCAGTCCCGATCCAATTGATTCTTTCGATGTTGGCGCATCTTCTTGTATTGGTCTCATATCCCCCTTACTACCAATCATCCCAGGCTATCTCCGAGCCTAAATCTGAGCTTTGAATACTACTCCAACTCACTGATCCCCCTGCTGTCGGGTTGATATAATCTTCCCTTTTTCTTGTAGTAATATGATACAGATGATCAAGAAGATGAGCATATTATCTGTTATCAACAAACTCTGTGTATCGAGGACCTTGATACAAGTCAAGTGACTGGGTGACCCTGACCTCCCTATCCTTGAAGATCATCAGTTCTTTCTTTAAAGCTATTACTATGTAGTTTTGAAAAGCCCAGTCGATCTCCAGTAATGTTGGATAGGGATCTTCATCCCCCATAATGTCTATCACCTCGAAGTCCATGTATGTATTTATTCCCGTGACATCGAATTCAACCTCCTCCATTCTACCTATGGGCACAATGCAATAATGGTTTTCCATACAGAGTTGAATTGGTGAATATGTCAGCGTCAGTCTTCCCAATGCTTCCCATGTATTCCTTGGTAATATATTTACATCTGACCCTAGGTCAAGCATGGTGTCTTTAATCTGGAATCCCACAACTTGAGTATTCACCCGGAATTCTTTTCGTGTCCTTCTCTTATTTCTCTTTACCCTTTGTATGTGTTTTTGAGTTGTACCGCTTGACTCCCCTAGTCCTGTGGCCTCTTGCACCACCCTTTCCAGGTTCTGCTTTAACTGTTCCAACATTGGCGTGTTGTTAACAATTTTTAAGAATAGATAGAACCATTCTTCAATCATAGTAATTGTACTAACTTGGTTCTTGTTATCTTCCTTGGTCTGGGGTAACTCAATGCCTTTGCTTCCCCCAAGATGGGCGAAGGTTTCCACTGCTTCTTTAAAGTATTTATTTTTTCTTTCTGGCCTGAACAGTGGCTTTGGAGATGTTGGCCTTATTAATTTTATCCGTTCCATCATCTGTGCATCTTCCCCAGTTCCTTTCCCTCCTCGCATCAATATGGCCACATTTGGCATAGCTTAAGCCTCTATTATTCTTGGCTTTGCATTTACCAGATTTGTTCCTCTTTGTCTGGCTCTTTCTTCCCATATTTTAATGAGCTCTGGGCAGTCTTCTGTTGCATGCATGTTAACTCTGCACTAAGAGCACCAAGGTCTTCTAGGAAGTGGGAATTCCCTAGCTACGTGCCCTTCTTGGTCACAATTGTAACATCGTATTAGCCCTCTTCCTCCAGCTCAGCCTCCTCTCATGCCTCCCCCTCGTCCTCTGGGAGCCTCATTTACTCTATATGAGGGCCTGTCCAATCGTTCCGCCAAGGCTTCCAGAACCCCACACTGTTCTGTGTTGTGTGTGGTAGAAGCACATAACTCACAGTATATGTTGTTCGGAACATTGGAGTATTTTTGCAATATTGGGCATAGACGATGTGAATGACCCATTCTTTTGCATATTTCACAGTACAGTTGCAACTGAATTCTGTTGCGTGGGGAGCCATGTGTACTGGTGTTGTGGCAGATATAATCCCTGGGTGTTTATCTACGCAACCCCTCCTGCTGGCGGAGCTCCCGGTGCCCCTATTGCTGATGTTCCCACATTCTGGCCCCACAATCGAGGACATTCAGTTTCCACGTGTCCTTCCATTAGACAGTGCGTACACTATACATTTGGTCTTGCTAGCTGCATTGGTTGGATTTCCTTCAGCGTCTCGGTTAGGCTAGCTATTTGATGTTGTAATCCCAGTATGGAAGGGTCTTGAGCCAGTGTTCCCCATTTAATTTCTTGTGGATATCTTGCCATGGCCTTTATCTTCATAGCTTGCTCCAATGCGTCTTGTAACGTCTCTATATTCTATTGTCTCAACGGAGTTCTTGTTAATGGAATAAGGGCCTTGATGAACCAATCTCTCTGATGGTTAGGATGGATTGGATAACTGAGCTTTCCAATTGCATCCTCGAATCTCCTCATTAGATCCCACGCAGTTTCCCCCTCTCGTTGCTTGATCTCCCACATCTCTGACAAGCCTTGCTGATCTGTTTGGGGTAATTTGAATTCCTCAACGAAATATCTCTTTACATCGTCTATCGCTGGGTTTTGATGAGCCCCAGACCACTTTATAAACTAGTGCATAGCTCTCTCCCTTAGAGTAGTTTGAAATTCTATCAACTTACCTGCCTCTGGTGTCCGCCGAGCCCTCCATATGGCCTTGCAGAGGTACCAGTGTTGTTCCATGTCATCATTACCCCTCCCAGAGAACTCTGGGTACCAAGTAAATGCTCCTACCATGATTCCTCATGTGGGGGTTACTAGAAAAAACCCCCGACTCCTGGTTGTGAAATGGTATTACTAACACTAATGCTAGTGTGTATTACTGTTGTAGACTAAACACTACTTAACTTACTCAATTCCCATAACTTAACAAAAATTTCACCTAGTGGCTGATAGAGTACCAGGGGAAGGTCGGGACTAGAGCTACTTGAACTTTGGGGAATAGAGTTACATGGGGTTATGGGTGCCAGCCCCTCTCGGAATAGCTGCTCCATCGCAACATGCAACTTCACATTGGACGTCTCCTCGGGGCGTACATCATCTCCATCGTACTCCTTTCCCTTCTCTGTTTAGGCTGGGTTCCTATACAAATGCCACACTTCCTTGATGGTCCCTCCTATATCTCGAGAAACCACCTGACCTTCCATCTCCTTTGTCATCTGAGGTGCCTTCTCTTTGTTTTTTCTATTCCTTTCCTATCTTTCCAACTCCTCCATCACCCTCTCTCGCCACTTCTTAGCGATTTGCGCCCTACGATGTGCTTGTCGTTCCCTCAACCTACTGGAGGTCTCGGCATCAATATCCCTACTCCCATTTTCAACGTACTTGTAGAATCTCTCCCTCAGCTCCTTCCCCCAGTACTGGAGGTTTAGGTCTCCATATCAGATTTTTTGAACTCCATTAATCCTTCGTCCACCATCAAAGCTTTGATCCAAAGAGGGATTTCCTTCAGCAACTCTCCCCGCAACCCTGACCTGAATATGTCCTTCGCTTTCGAGAAAGACTAATAACACTTAGCTGCAAACTCCACTATGTATCCCTCCAAGGTAGATTACACCCAAAAATATACCGCTTGGGTCAGATCCGTATCTAACCGATGGAGCGCTACCAGATCTATGTGCAACCTCTTGCGACAGACCTTCCGTGAGATTCTTTGGACTATCTTCATTTGTAGTCTCCTCAACTAGTTGTAGAGCTCCTCTAGAAAATTTCCCCAGAATATCTTGTAGATATCTCTAGGGGATTCAGAGAATAGAACTCGATTCTTCACAAATTTCTCCCTTTGTTGTCTCAACTCCGCTTGCTGAGCTATGAACTGATCTAGGTGGTTATCCCACCAGTTTCGTATTTCTTTCTCAAAGATCCGTGATACCATGATTTAATTCCAGAATGAAATTTCAGGTCCTGGCAATGAAACCATTTTTTGGCAAGGAAAAAGTGTCTTTGGGAAAGACCCAGGTTTAGGATGGAGGCCAACAAGGTTTTCCGCAGTAGTCTAGCACAACATCGACATTTTCACCCTACTCCAAAGAGCAGAGAGTCTCACCCGAGGCGTGCCACGACCTTACTAAGGTTAGGATCAGATCAGGTATCGATCAAACACAATCATATATCATAAAACCCATAGGACTACGTGCTCCACATAAGTGTAAATACTTTGTAAATGAAAATACTCATCAACACATTCAGGACGGAAAAACAAAATTTAAAGTAACCTCCACATTCAAATAAATCAAAGACACAGTACTGAACTCAGAACATCACACTCAGAACTTAAGCTTTTGCATTAACAACAAGAGATAGTTACAGTGCTCCTCAGAGCGATCCTAGCAGAACTGATTACAATAGTGTCGCATATGATAGAACATAATGAACAGAGAGAGAGAAAACATAATGAACAGAGATCTCCTACGACTCTTGTTTTGTGATCCCTACTGTGCCAACCTTCTGTCTCTGCTGGCCGGCTGTCTATTTGTTCCTTTTCCTATGCAACTGACAGTTCTCCCTTCCTTTCCGTTCTAGCATTTTCTGCATCTCCCTGATCACTGAGCATTCCACTGCTTGTTCTCTGTTGCTTCCTTCTGCCATCTGTGCTTGTCCCGCAACAACTGCACCACTTGCTCTTCGATTCTTAACAACCGTGATAGCTCTGTCTACCGTGGTTGCATCCTGCCACCTGTTATCCGCAACTCAAAAACAATTTTATTTCAAAACAAAGGCCCCAACATCTGCTAAAACATAATCACTCCAAAATTCCTTAGAAAGCATGAGAATTATCTTTGCTATGGGTATGATCTTAACATAAATCACTGGAATGAAGAGGGGTGTATATGCTCTTGACATAAATAACTGGAATGAAACTATAATGAATCAAGAGGCGCGAGAACAATGTGTTTTTGATGTAATGAAGAGGGGAAGAGGGGGAAGAGAGATGGTGGAAGTTGTAAATGATGGTGGCAACCAACAGTGACACGTGTAATCTCCATAATCTACATTTCAAACTTTGCACAATGGTTTATGCAACGTTTCCATAACCTTAAAAAAGCTTTGGATAAAATAATGTGCCCCAACCTTCGTTTAAAAAACTTTGGATAAAATAACTTTCCTTAGCTAAAATAACATTGAGGCATGTGAAGTTTTCAATAAGAGGGAAAATCCAAAACTTTGGTTAAAAAATTCATGAAGGGAAATTTCCAACCCTAAACTTTGGTTAAAGAGTGAATTTTTTTATTATTATCAAAGGATGAATTAATATCTCACAATGCTCGAGTGATCACTATAGTCCCTGCGCTACCGTAGGTAGGGACTAATAAGAGTTGAAAAATTATACCCTTACTTTCATGGCATTGAATAGGTTGCACTAATGAATGTTTTGAATTTTTATCTTTTAGTTTGTATGAATTTCGCAAGAATTGGTCTCCACTTTTTTCTTTATTTACAAATATTTACTTTTAAAAAAAAATTAAATCATTTTTTACTTACCTACTTAAAACCAAGATGATGTATTTGTCTTTTTTATAATTATTTTTATTTAAATGAAAATTTGAGAATACCAACTTTCCTTAATGGAATCTATTTTTGGTTAGCTTGTTTTGATCAAATTTTTAAATAAAATGGTACATCATAATGAATTAACATCTACCTCAGGGATAACCTGAGTGGTTGGGACTAACAATGTTAACATTTTCCACCTCAATTTGATCATGTATAAACTACCTGATATGGTATGCGGGGTATTATATTAGTGGTTATAGTGGCAACAATGCAATTCACTCTTTAGTGGCGCAAACAATAATTTGTTATAGTTACCAACCCCTTATACAAAAAAATAAATAATGAATTAACATTTTTGAAGAGATTAAACTTTCATTTTATTTTTTCTTTTAACGAAATTTTCATTTTACGATATGGATTTTAGCATATGGAATTTTCATCAATACTTTATACTTTATTTTACAAACTTACATATAAACATTATTTTCTTTTTCAAGATTATTTATCTAATTTATGATGCATCTTCATCTCAATCAAGTGGTTTCCAATCATGATTTCATTGTAAAGAATATGGAGAGAAATTCATATCCATGTCACAACCCTAAAAAAGGAATTTTGGATTTCTTCATTGGTCTTGCAAGTCTCCATTACATTACAAGTTTTTTTCAAAAAACTATTTAGAGACTTTTCTCTAATGATTTCCATCATCTAGGTTTAGTATTTTAACTTTTTTCCATAGAGACACTAGGGTTCTATGGTATAGGAACACTACAAATGCTTTACCCGTTGACATGTCGTAAATAAAAAGGTAGTATTCTCATAATCAATGACTTCATATTATTTGCAATGTCCACATTATGGCATGATATGGTCAAGTAGACCTGTGTGTATTATGTCAACATATACACATATTCTAGGAAAAGTGATGATACCCTTTTCAACCTAATGAAGTTAATTTTTAAAACCTTATAAAAAATATTTTAGATCTCCTTCAAGTTTAATGGTTCCATGAATACATAAGAAGATTGGGTGGTTTCACCAACATTGGGGTTGTAGAGATATAATCCTATCCATGTTGAATTTTTGGAACTTGTTGATGGGCAGAAATGATCTTGCCAATAACAATGAGGAATATCACTCGATCAAGGTCCCAATTAGACCTATACTTGTTTGTTGTGGTGACATTTACCAGTATATGGGCTCCGTTCCCTATATAAAAGGCTTTGTATGTGAAGAATTCAAATCTAAAGAAAAATATATAACCCAACATTAATATACACTAACTATATTAGATATATATTCACATCTTCTAACTAATATATAACAATATTTATTCCTAAACAACTAGGATATTATTATAAACATTTTCAAACATAGAGAGGAGACTAATTATAAGATCCATAAAATAGTTCACTAAATCGAGTAATAAATAAGCTCAAATACAATATCTTAAGTATTCCAAATAAATAGTTATTTGAAATAATGGATAATATATCAGGTATGTGTTTACTTTATATTAAGAAATCATAAAAGAAAGAAATTTCAAGTTTTTATAATTTAAACTTTAAATCATACACTAAAAAAAAAGCATTGTTTGTTTACTTGTTGTAAGGGTTGTTAATTAAACTACATCTTATATACATTCTGATTCTTGATATTTTTTGTTACAACGATCTCAATTTTCCAACTCATCAAATCATTGGAAAATTTACAAAATTATTCCCTATGAGAAACTACATTAGAACATGTTTTCTGTTTTCCAATTTGAGATATTATGTTTATGTAACAAATTGAAATTTGTTACATGTGATTGTGTTTCATTTGGATGAAGGGAATGTACAATTCTTTAGGCATTCATTAATAGACCTCTCCTTCCTAATTTTTCCAACTATTTCTTTATTTCATTTCTCTACATACCACTGGTCTATAGGATTATTTATATTAACCTAGAAATTTACAAAATTAAATGGGAAGAGTTAGTGTTATCATAAATTCATTCAATCAAAGATAAGTTTATATATAGAAAAACTTATAGTAATCAAAATTTTCCCCTGATTTATCCTTTTATAATTCATGATTAAACCTAATTCAACATCGTAGAAATTGAGTCTAGGATTGATAGGTTGTGTTGATAGTGTTAGCCATTTAAAGGTTTTACATTAACGATGATTAATACCACATTAGTTGGGTGAAATTAAGACATTCGATTTATAAAGTTTTTCCAACATAATGTGTATTGTGGCTTATAGCACACAATGTGCCTAATAAGATATCTAGTTAATTTTTTCCCTCCATTCCATCAAAGTCTAGAAAGATTGGATGACATGTCAGTTTAACTCATGCCATAGAAAATGAATCTACAACTAATATACAATATTGTGAAAGATATTTTTATGCATTTCAATTATCATTCGAATATCCAAGTATCTATTTTGTATATTACCTAAAACTCCATCCCAGATTTAGATGTAAACACCACTGAAAACTCATATGAGATTTATACATTTAGGAATCGAAGAGCCATGATGTAATGATTCTTCCCAAATCTAAATGCATTAAAGAACCAAAGTGATCTAACATCTAGACATTAGAGCAGTTGCTAAAGAGTCACTACAAGTCGAGTCTCACATCTGGATGTGATCTTCTATGTATCAAATGGATGTGGCATTTAGGCATCTAGAGTGTTAAGTAATGTTGCATGTTATGTTTACTCTAAATTTCGGATGTGATTTTTTTTAGTGCCACATTAAAAGTCCAACTCATTACCATGTTATGTGATAGAATGCCAATAATCATATTAAAGAAGGAAAAGAGACTTAAAATTGATATCCAAAATCCAAAGGAAATAAAATTAAAAAATTAAAGATTCTATTTGAATCAAGATAGAACGAGTTTAGCATCTTCTAATTGCTAAAGGATTGTCGTAAATGCATCCAGATTTGGATTCTAGCACCATGTTTAGTTTTTGGATAAACCTAAATGTCTTTGCTTATTGGTCACTGCTTTCACGGCATAGCGAGAGACTATAGTAATCGATTTGAAGATGTGCATTAGTCGCTGCACAAAAACCAAGTCAGCATAACCTAAGTTTTGTATTTATAATTTATTAGTCCACCAATGAAGCTTTACCTAAGTATTTTTTTGACCAATAGGCAAGTTGGAGGTCTTATTTTGCCTCATATCGAGGCAAGACCTATTGAAACATAGGCTAAATCTCTATTGATACAATTTTTTCCCCGGTATTTTCAGTTTGTATGAGGTAATGCTAACATTAGTTAGCAAACATAAAGTGTTTGCAAATTAACAGTGTTATTTTCATGTTGCACGGTATCAAGGTTTTCATACCGTGTGACCTGCATAACACCTGCATGAATAAAACACGTGTAACTACGAATGGAATGGATCTGCTACCTGTGATGCTGCTGGAGAATCTGGGATGCAAGTGGAACTCAGGTATTTTATCATATTTGTTTAGACCTGTCTCACAATTCAGTTTCATAATCAACCAACAACATTCACAATTCAGTTTCGGGACCACATTCACAATTTAGTTTCATAATCAAGCAAACATACCTCAAACAAGTGTGATGCTTGTTACCTACTAGTACAACCTGTTACCAGTTAATGCTGGTTGTATGGAACCATGGCAATATGGAAGGAGAGCAGGTGTTTGTTGTCTGGAAACTTGGCTGTATGGAAACACAAAAGCTCCTGAATGCTTAGTAACTCAGAATTTGCAGCGGAAGCACCAACAGATTGCACTTATTCTTGCAATACTTATTCTTCATGCGAGTTGCAATGGAGCTGGAGGGATCTTGGTAAGTACCCGGATTAAGTTTCCCCTGCAAAGCAATTTAATGTCAATTTCAAATTAAAATAATCACAGGCTTATACAACACCAATTCATCAATGTGTTCGTTGTTCTGCTTAATTCCATTATTTATTTGGGTATAACGCGTTCCTCTCGTCTTATTAAGATATGGGTTTCTACATCATCATATGGTAAAACCCACCAAAAGGTTATGACTGCTTACTCTGGAACTATACTGCATCCTTTTGTGCTGTTAGTTCTACTTATGCTTCTGCTTATGGGAATTATATCTCGGAACTTATAGTCATAATGCAACCAGGAATTGTATAATAATTAAATCTTCTTGTTCAACTGATGATGAAAATGCTATTGGTATTGCTCTTGGGGATGCTTGTAGTTTTGCTAGTTTGGCTGTTGCTATCGAGAATTATGATGCTTCAATTTCTCCTTTCACTACTGATGGAAATGATTCCATTTCAACTGATGCTGCTTCTTATTTGAATGATCTGGGGACTTAGACTAGGAATTAAACTGGTGCTTTTGATGCAGGTGCTGCTATAAATGATTCTGGGAATAATGCCCGCTTCAACTGCTGCTGCCTTTGCTGGCCATTAATTGGATTATAGCAAACGTGGTCTTACATTTTGTTCCTCTACGTTCTGTGGCAATAGTGAAACACGTAGGATCTTTCTGGTGCATTTTTGTTGTTAATTAAATGCGGATAATTTTTTCCAAAATTTTGAAAATTGAAATTGATAATCTCTACATTTAAAACACTAAATACCATTCAAATATTGTTTTTAAGCCGACTGTGATTTGAAGACCTTTCAAATATATTTTTTAAGCCGACTGTGATTTGAAAAAAGCAGTGAAGAACATTTTTACATCATTATTGAAACTAGGTTAACATTAAATTTTTGACAAAAAAAATGGCTTGCCTGGTTTACCTTCAGACGCGGCTGAGGGTTGAACGTCTTCCTCAAATATTTAGACGCAAGCTGCGACTGGTTGAACGTCTTCCTCAAACAATCGGTTCACAGGATATTTCAAGCTCAAATATTGGCCTCATCCGATTATCTTTCTCAAATATTTAGACGCAGGCTGCGGCTGGTTGAACGTCTTCCTCAAACAACCGGTTCATAGGATATTTAAAGCTCAAATATTGGCCTCATCAGATTATCCTATTCACATGATGAAAACACCAAGAAATTGACAAGCTTGTCCCCTTCAATTGACAAATTTGATAGATTTTCCTTAGGCTCGACTCTTATGCCTCGACCACCAAAAATATATTCTCTTTCTGAAACTAAAGAGACGAAAGCCTCACACATTGGCATCTCAACATCGCTGAATTTCTGGTACTTGGCTTGAACCCCATTCTAAGCACCCAGAGAAACCGTTGCGGTCCAATTGGGTATACGGAAGGCAATATTGCCATCATTTTACGGCTCTGGAGAGAGCTTACGAGAGTCCTTCTGATGTGCAGGTGCATTCACAGAGAATGAAACAGAAGCAATCTTGCTATCATTTTTAACGAAAGGCAGTCCTGGGCACGTGTAAAACATGGGCAATCCTGGGTAGTGTAATACATGCAGATTTTTTAAACTTTCTTTTCATTCGATATCTCAAATAAACATTTTGTTTCAACAAACTAAAAAAACATATGATAAGTGACTATATAGTTTTTTTAAACATAAATCTCTAGAGAGAGCTTACGAGAGCCCTTTTGATGTGCAGGTGCATTCACAGAGAATGAAACAAAAGCAACCCTGCTATCATTTTTAACGAGAGGCAATCCTGGGCATGTGTAATACATCGGCAATCCTGGGCAGTGTAATATCATGCTATCATTTTTAACTAAAGGCAATCTTGGGCACGTGTAATATATAGGCAATCCTGGGGAGTGTAATACATGCAGATTTTTTAAAGGTACTTTTCATCCGATATCTCAAATAAACATTTTGTTTCAACAAACTATTTTGTTTTTTTTAAACATAAAACTCTTTTCATTTTTCCTATTCACCTACAACTAAAAGATTCCAGAACATTCTTTTAGCTTTATTTGTAATTATTTATATCATACAAAATATTCTTCTAGCTTCATTTGTAATTATTTATATCACGTTTAATATTTAATTTGCACGGCATGTCTTATTAGTTAATTACTTTTAAAATCCCACCTAGTCTCTTTACGTGATTATTTCTAGACTAGGCTTTAATTATATACGTGATTATCTCTAGACTAGGTTTTAATTATATATCGGTATTATATATCCATTGAATTAATTGGTGTATACAATTAATTATCTTATTTTAATTTAATAATTTTAATTTAATAGTTTTATTTTTCTGTTATTGCCAAAAATTTCCAAGAATTGTGTTATCACTAATGTTTTAAACAATTTTGGCATTATGTTTAGAGCTGCTTCTCATGGTTGTAGAACTTTGGGTTTGCATCTTGAATTTTAATTTTGCCTTTCTTGCTGCCACAGGGTACATGCTGGTGTCCATATAACTATATTTCCTGTGTTTATAGAAAGAAAGTCAATCTGACTCAATTTGCCTTTTTTTTAATCGCAATGTTGTAGGGTACAGGTTGCGAATGAGCTTGGAGGTGGAAATGAAAAAGGAGCAAAATTTGCAGTGATTGTGTCTGTGACCACCTCCTGTGTTATAGGTCTTGTATTTTGGGTTCTCATTTTCGTCTTCGGTGATGATTTTGATGTTATATTCACAAACAGTACAATCATCATAGAGGCAGTATCCAGTATCCAAATTCGCGGACTTGCTCTCATTCACCATCCTCTTTAACAGCGTGCAGCCAGTACTCTCAGGTAAGTTTAATCTTACCATGACACAAATAATGAATCTAGTTTTAGTGGGACTGATAAAACAATTACAAAGGAAAAGATCTTCAGTTTTTATAGTTATGTGCAACTCTAAATTATCTAAAGAACCTTACCAGTAGACATCTCTATGTTATTCACATCTTCTTATTTTTGTCTTTCTTCAATCCTTTAAGTTCATATCTTGAGTATCTTATTGGTGTAGATCACATTTTATTCCTCATATTAATGGATTGCCACCAGACCCGCTGTAAACCACCTTGTAGATTCTCGGTTCAATTGCAGATTTATCAAACTTCCATTTCTTTAATTTTGGAGTCATGGTAAGTGGCATGACCACTGAAGCATACATACATACATGAAAATAGGATTCAAAAGATCAATAACTGTTTCACTGGGCTTTTGCAGGGGATATGGGCTGGAATGATAAACGGGACATCGGTTCAAACACTTGTTTTAGCAATCATCACATATCACTGTGATTGGGAGCAAGAGGTAAATCCCAAAATCCTGAAAAGCTGATTAATAATATTTCCATAACCTGAAATTTTGTGACTAATTTAGTGGTTTATTTGCACAAATTGCAGGCTGCTAAAGCAATCGACCGTGAAAAAATATGGGCTTCCGTGGGTACTCCAAAATCTGAGTCGACTAAAGAACCGGCCAGTCTGAATTGACATATATGTATCTCAAAATCTCATGCCCTGCCTAATCAGTGATAAGAAGTATACGATGCAATATTTATTGTATATCTATTTAATTGGGTTCACCTCGGTGCACAATTGTCGGATTTCCTGTTTCCTTCAACAAAGGAACGCAACATCTATCCGTTCAGTTCAACATTCTGCTGGAACTCGGAGACAAGCTCACAGTAGAAAATAGTATTGTTGACAAGTTACCGAATGTGTTGGCCTCTGAATCGGTTACGAATGTGTTGCTTGCGACCGGTGATAAGAAATATGCGATGTGCAATATTTATTGTTATATCTGTTGTTGAGTTCACCTCTAAGCACAATTGTCCAGTTTCTGCTTACTTATTCAACAAAGGAGCACTTAACATCTATAGATGGTCAACATTTTGTTGGGCGGGGGGACAAGCTGCGGTCGAGGAAGCCAAGCTATTGTCAGCCGAGATTTCGACGGTTTTACGAATGTATTTGCCTCTTTTTCAGAGGTACGATTTCTAAAATGTATTGGCCTCCTGGCTCCTCGAGCTCAAGGCGAGGACTGGTACATGAGCACCCTTGTTGCTAATTCAAATTTGATCGTTGTCATCTAGCTACCCAACATTCATCTTCATTAGCTTAGAAATCATAAATTGAGTTTGAAAAGCATCATGTTTAGTTTTTGGATAAACCTAAATATGTACACTTCTTTTTTATTCAAACTTAATTGTTGTCATCTAGCTACCCAACATTCAGCTTCATTAGCTTAGAAATCATAAGTTAAGTTTGAAATTTCTTTTGAAAATAATTCTTCAAAATTTAACATTCCGCAAAAATAAAACAAAGATAAACTTGAACCAAATAGATAAATTTTAAGGAAAAAACCATTAAAATAGATTATATAATCCGTGAAAAACGATTAAACAAATTAGCACAAATTATGCATAAATGTGATAAAAACAAAGTTAAATAGTTAGAAATTGTTAAAAATTCATAGCATAAGTGAAAATTAGAAGGTACCCAATATTTTGTGAAGGATTCATATCACAATGGGAGGTTTTTGTGTGGGATACAACAATTGGTGACTAACTGGTTGAACTAGTTATACCTACCATTAATTATTTAGGAAGGATTTTGTCTGAAATATTATAAAAAAAAAGAAAAGAAAATTTATTTCTTTTCAAATTATGAAAAATTACAAAAATATAATATATTGCATTCTTTTGAAAACAAGCTTGTAAGTCGAAATATTCAACACGTGATACTAGTTTTGTAAACCTCACCAATTTAGTTTAATTCAGTCTAACCAATAATGAAATTAACCAAAAATGCCATACCTTTTCTTACCATCATTGTATGCATGCTTTTGCTTTACATATTTGTTTACTCGACATTGTTTCGTTGCTCATGAGTATCTATAGCCCCATTGAAAGCACATTTGTGCCATACAACCAAGGTCCCACTCTTATTGAGTGTCCATAGACCCAAAAATTTTACTTGTACTTCCCACATTATAAAGTAATTTCAACTTCCTTCTTTTGTTAGGGAATTTCTTGTACACTTTTGATTTATAATATAAATATAGGAGTTGGAAAGTGGGGTGGTACAATTGTTTTGTTTAGTAAACTATTGAGGCATAAAAAAATAATCTAGAGACTATTTTCCTCTTCTAGTTTTCCTTTATTCTATTTAACTATTTAAACGAGTAAAGCTCTTGGAAGAATAATATTAAATTGTTTTTTTCATAAACAAAATTTTGAAAAACAAGTATAGCTTAAATATAAAGATTCACTACAAAAATATTCTTTGAAATTTCATATTGTAATGATATTCTTTAGATAAATCCTCCTTGAGGATTTATGGACATAGTATTGTCACTAGCTATTAGCTATAAATACATCTTGTTGTACCAATTGATAATTAATGCAATGTTGTACAAACAAATCCAAAGCCTCATTTTGTAAGAAACATAACCAAAATTAAATTCAAAATTTTCATGAAATTTCCAATGAAGAATGAAACAACTATAGTATGTATGAATATAAGTGAAAAATCGCATAAATAAAGGAGTTCATACATAGCATCTATTTAAGATGGCCATTCATTGAGAGGATTTATAACTCCCCTTATAATGATTGAAAAAATTATGTTGAAGGGCCAATATTTTGGGAGATTTGAAATGGGCCTAACTAGTTGTTTTGAACTTTAGTATGTTTTCCTTTACCGTCATTAGATTTATCCAATTTAGCACTAAGTCACCAAAACAAGCCTTTTTTTATCAACCAAGGATCTATCAAACCATTTGTTAACAATCCATTGATGAATATTAATTTTTTCTTTAGATTTTTCTCGTTCTTCTTCCAATTTTAACAAAGTTTCAAGTTTACCCTACATTTATAGGTAATGTTCATCTTTGATAGAATGGAAAATCTATAGAGAAGGAAGGAAAACATCAGGAGGAGGAATAGGTTCCTTGCCATAGATAAGAAAAATTGGAGAATTCCCTAAGGATACCTTTGGTGTAACTCAATATTCCCATAAAGCATTTGGAAGAGCTTTGTGCCAATTGCATCGGTTTTCTTCAACAATTTTCTTAATATTTCTAATGATATTTTTATTAGTGTATTCTTCTTGGCCATTTATTTGTGTGTAATGATTCGTACGATATTTAAATTTGATCTTTTTATTAATAAAAAACTCAATTAATTTCAAAGATGGAAAATAATATGCATTGTCAAAAACTAAAGAGTGAAGGACATCAATCCTACTAATAATATTTTATTTGAGGAAAGAGATATATTGATTATTCTTACATTTTTAGGTAGGATGGCCTCTATCCATCATGGAAAGTAATCCATTGTAGTGAGTATGTACTTATGTAATTACAATGGTTGTCAAGTAATTTATCTAATTATATTAAGTCGCCACCATAGAAATGAACTTTTGGTTATCACTGACTGTAAAGGAAATGAAAATATTTCCTCCTTATCTTGAGAAGTTTAACAAATTTTTCATTTCCTAGAAAATGCATGAGTGTCCTTAGATAGTGTAGGTCAGTAATATCTAGGTTGAAAAACTTTATGTGCATTGGTTTCACGACTAAAGTGTTCCATGTTGGGTCACTACATAACTTTTCCAACACTTTCTCAATATCTTCCTTTTCCATCCATCTCTGATATGCAACCAACTCACAAAAATAGAAGAAAATATAGATCAACGACTTAGAAATCAGCCTCTTCGAGGGGGAGACCTATACATTACAGAAATGAAAAATTATTAGATGATTCAAATGATAAAAACCTACTTTCTATATATAGGAGTCTAATGGGTCCTAATAAAATCAGAGTCGACATAACAATAATAATGTAAGGGAACAATACTAACAATTGTGGGCTTCTATGGGGCACAATAATAACACTATGGGGACTACATGGGCACAATAATAACAATAAGGGGGCTACACTAACAATAAAAATAAGGGGATACACTAGTATTATAGATACCTAACATGCCCCTCTCCTTCAAAAAAGTGTTTTCCTCAACGCTTGAGTAGTTCTGGATTCTTTTGTATAAAATTTTCATCCTCCCATGAAAATTGAGAGTTTGAGGAGTGGTAATTTCTGCCAATTCATTACAAGATATGGTTGGATTCATTTGTTCCTTCTTTTGGATTGGTTCCTGGTGTATATCCTCGTCTTTTGATTTTTCTTGTTCCTTTTCTTCCTCCTCTTCACAATCTATGTAAAATAATTTCTTCTCAGTGCACTTATGACCTTTAGTGTATTTTCTATCAAAACTATAACAAATCCATTTTGATATTTTTTCCTCCAAGTTTTGTGGTGTCAACCTTGTAGGTTATGGAAGGATATGAGCAACAACATTTCCATCTTTATAGTTTTGATTGATATACTTCCTTGTTGCCATAATCTTTCTTTCAACTTTTCTTGCCACCCTGAATGCCTTCTCCAATGAATCAGGTTCCCAAAGGTGAACCTGATGTTGGATGTTATCCTTTAAAGTCCCTATGAAGACATCAATCCTATGCTCCTCTGGAATATATTCTACCCTGATATTCAATTTTTGGAAGTCCTCAATGTGCTATGCCATTGAACCCTTTTGTTTGAGATTTATTAATTAGCTAAAGAAGGTGTTGCTCTTTGTATCCTCATAATGTGCTATCATTTCCTCTATAAAAATCGACCAAGTGACAAGTGGTTTACAAGAACAAAGCCATAGATACCATACAAACTGATTGGGTTCTAAAGACAAAGTTGCAATGCGTACCTTTTGTGTGTTTTTCACATTATTGATATCAAAATATTGCTTCATCTGTAGTATCCATGTTATCAGATCCTTGCCATCAAACTTCCTCAATCGATATTTGGAATATGGTGGGTCTTAAATCCAACATTAGAGTCTATGAAAACATGATTAACATTTCTTTTGTTCTTATCATGAGTTTCATCTACTACCTTTTCGCCATTAGCAATTATTTCTTGTAACAACTTTTTCAAAACTTCCTTCAAACCTTCCATGTCTACTTTTAGACCATTCTTCATTTCTTCCATGTTGCCTTTCAGTTTTTATTCTTTACCCTCGATCTTAGCTTCCATGCCATTCTTTAGAACATCCATATTAGCTTCCATTCCTTTCTTCAAACCATCCATCATAGCTTCCATTTCAGTTTTGGTTACTTTTTGTGAGAGCAAAATTTGTTGCACTTGGTCTCGTAATTTTGATATATCATGTTGCACTTATTCCTCTTCATGCGTCATGGTAGAGATTTACGAGGGATTAATGGGTGTAGAATTATTTTGGGATGAATTTTGGAACCCAATACTAATATAATTCTTCAATATTCCCTTGGAATCACTTCCAAATGTTAAAAAAAAAAGGTTAAAAATTAAAAAAAAAAACACACACACCTTTTTCTTGCTTTTGAGGAGATCGATATTTAACCTGATGTATCTCAGTGATTTTAGATCCCCAATATTTGAACTTAGGTCCTATATTACCCCTCTTAAGTATTCTTTCCAATGCCATAGGTCTGGCCTAATTTGGATTCTTCAAGACAAAGTTATGCCCGATCTACCACAATGACCTAATTATGGACTGGTTCAATAGAGCGAACTTGTATGACATGTCACGTGTCACTCCTTCGACCTTCAGCTCTAGAATAGATACACAAGGAAATAAAATCTGTGAAATTTCATCCAATTTTTACATAATTCAAATCTAATTCCTGAAACGGAAGTTATGACGATTTTTCCTCGGTCACCTGTTTGATATGAAATTTTGGAGCCTACAAAAACCCTAAATTCCACCGATCATATCTCTAAAAATATAGCGAACCAAGGTATGAAATTTTTACACTAAGTTCATTAAGATTTCGTCTCCACGTGGTGAAAATTTTAGCTTTTGAAGCCTCATAGAAAAATGTTATAGCGAAAATTCCAAGATGGTCTACTTGAAGAAACAAAATCGAGAAGCCCAAGCTCTGATACCAAATTTTATGCAACCAGCTCACAAAATAGAAGAAAAGATAGATCAAAAACTTATAAATTAGGCTCTTCGAGGGGGAAACCTCCTTTAAATTACATAAATGAACAATTCTTGGATGATTCATGATAAAAACCTACTTTCTATATATAGGAGTCTAAGGGGTCACAATATAAGCATACCCTACATAGCAATAATAATGTAAGGGAACAATAATAACAATAGTGGGCTTATATGGGGAACAATAATAACACTATGGGGACTACATGAGCACAACAATAACAATAAGGGAGCTACACTAACAATAACAATAAGGGGCTACACTATTATTATAGGGACCTAACAATCTCAGTAAAAAATATAATAGTTCTATGAAACAACACCCCATCAATGAGCTAGTATTTAGAAACTTTTTGCCTTAATTATCTACTTTTCTTTGAATCTTGATACTACGGAGTAGTGCCATGTTTAAGGTAGAATTTTATGTCAACGTACCGATATTTAATTAAAATGGGGTTTCTTTCCTCCTCTCTCTCTCTCTCTCCCCCTGTATCCCTCCCTCCTTGCCTCTCTCTCTCTTCCTTCCTCTCTTTCTGTCTCTCTCTCTCTCTCTCACACACACACACACACACTCTTTATCCCTCTCTTTGTACTCTCTCTCTCTCTCTCTCTCTCTCCCTCTGTCTCCCCTGTATCCCCCTTACCTCTCCTCCCTTATCCTCCCCTCTCTCCCTTATTTATTTCTTTTCTTCCCTCACTCTTCCTTCTCTCCTTCTCCCTCTCTCTTCTTTCCTCAATCTCTCCCTCTTTCTCCCCCCCACCCCTCTCTCTCCTCTTTTTTTTTTAATTTTTCGTTATGTCTCTCGCTTTCTACACCCCTCAAGATATATCTATCTCTCTCCCCCTCAATCCATCTCTCTTTCTCCTTGTCTCATTCCTCAATTTCTCATTTGTTACAAAAACCCTCCAACTCTCTATCCCTTACACTTACTTGTCTCCTCCTCTCTCCCATTTTATCCTTACCTCTCTCTCTCTCTCTTTCTCACACACACCCTTTCTCCCTCTCTCTCTCTCACCCCCTCAAGCTTTATCTACTCTCTTCCTATGATCTAGGTGGATATTGGTGGCCACCCTCCTATTCCATTTAGACCACCACCATTGTTTTTTTCATTTTCCTTAAGTGTAGCACAATTTACTATTTTTGGTAGTTTTCCGAGTCCTAAAATTTCAGAGTTGTTTTGAGGCCCTCAACGACATTTGTTTTTTTGGAAAATGACCAAATTCATTTCTTGCAACAAGGATTTGTAGTCCAAAGTTGTATTCCTCAGATGGATATTTCTAACGAGGTATCATAAACATCAAATGGATATCGCATGCCAAATTTACGAACCCGGGAAGTTGATGTATCAATTTACCCCAACGACGCCCACAGACTTTTGGTGCTTCATCTCCTAGGGTTAGGTTTTTGGATGTTTAAGGCTTTCCCTTGTTTCTAAATAATAAATAGGCCTTTAAGCCTCATTGTAACACAGTTCAGAAGGAATGTGGTAGCCACATATCTTCTCAAAGATAAGATACCATCGCATGAGCTAATTTATTTCCATTCTGCATGTAAATAGTTTTCAGTACTTTGTTATTAATGAATTGAAGTTTTGTTTTTGTTGTATCTCTATGTTTAGGTTTATATCTATATTTCATTTAATTCCTTCATAAATATGAATCAGTGGTATTAGAGTGGTATTCTCTTCTTTTTTTTTTTTATGTGCATGTCCCCAACGAGGTCGGGATATAAGGAGTTGGGACTTGAAGTGGTTGAGCCTTTGCAAGGTCATCCCCACTGACACCGATGACCTCCTATGGTATAAGGAAAAAAAGATGAGGGGTCAGGATATTGTATCAAATTGTTGCTTGAAGAATCCCTCGAGTGGCAAAGGAACGAGATGATTGAAAAATTTACCCAGATCCTTCGATGGATGCCCAACAATGACGCATATTGAGCCAATAGTCGCTTCGGAGGTGTCGCTCCCTTCAAGGTACAAGTGAAATTAGATATCCCTATATTCAAACATAAAATAGTTGAAGATGTTGCAGATAAAATGTTGAATCTGTTGGAAGGTTATTTTTTGGTCCATAGTTTCTCTGATAGTTATAAGATTACTTTTTTCACTACTTAAGGTTGCCCCCCATGTCAATTATTGGTTGGAAAATTACTTTGAGAAAAGGACCAAGGAACCCTCGTTGTTTACAATCACGCCCTCTTGTATCTCTTTCTGAGATGTTGTCAAGGAACAATACTACCCCATGTGGAGATATGAGGAAAAGTAAATACATTAGACCACACTACAACAACAAATAGACCAAGATGTGCATGAGATCACAAATATTTTTCATATTATTCAGAAAAATTTGGGTATCAAAGTCTCTGAGTGACATCTTGTGCTCAATTATCACGTCTGTTTTCACAATTACATTTAATAAGAAATGGAGTTTCTAGACATCTCCTTGCTTAGTGCAACATACCGATATGCTTCCAAAAATGAACAAAAATTTAAACAAAATAAGTGTGACTTTGGATCCGTGAATCAGGAGTGGGGAAAGAGTGCCATAAAATAGTAGAACAAAGGATATAGACAAGTTTGAGTGACCCAGGACAACCCATCGAGGTCGAAAGCAAATAATGGCACCACAAAGACGAAGGACACAGGAAAGTGGTGTGAGTTCTACAAGAGCCCCACTCACAACCCAAATAAGTGTTGCACCAAGTAGTCATTGGTGGAAATGCTAAAATTTTTAGACGTTGATGAATATTATAATTCTAAGCCAGAACCTAACCAAGGGAATGATAAGGGGAAGCATATTACTGACGAAGAAACCAGTGACATTGTTTCCACCACTGGGGTCCAGAAGATTGAGCCCTAAGATCTATAGGAGGGGAAGCATATATTTCACTCATAGATGTGGGTGAAGGGTTTTCTGCTGCAGTTCATTATCGACAGTGGGAGACAAAATAACCTCATTTCAGCAAAGGCCGTGAAGAAGTTGGGCCTTACACATTTCAAGTGGGAAACAAAGTTTGGTTTCATTTGTAGAAAGAAAACCTTACTGGAGCCAATTAGAAGCTCATACCACATCGATATGGGCCTTAAATAATCACCAAGGTTGTGTAATATAATCCTTTTGAGCTCATAATTCCCCCATTCTTTGGACTGTACCCAATATTCAATGTGGACCACCTTCAGCCATACTTTCCACCATTACTAGACACATCATACATTGCAGAACAACTCACACCAACAGAGCTAAACTTAGACTACATGGAATAATCCACAACTGATCATATCATGGAAATGTAGATCAAGAATGCTCACCATAAGAAGGTCCAACTATATTTGGTTGTCAATTTGACCAATTCTTGCACCAAGGCAAGTAGCTCACCAAGGATGAAGTTCAACATAAATTTCCCCATCTTATGGAGGCACTCAATGCAATGGGGACCATTGCTTCCTAAAAGGGGAGAACTGATCGAGGTGGATATTGGTGGCTGCCTACCTATTCCACTTGGACCCCCACAATTTTTTCTTTCATTTTCCTTAATTGTAGCACAATTTACTACTTTTGGCAGTTTTTCGAGTCCTGAACTTCTGAAGCCCTTTGAGGCCCTAGACAAAATTTTTCTAGAAAATGCACAAACCCATAGCCCAAAATAGGGGTTTATAGTCTAAATTTTTAGTCGTCGGATATATCTTTCTAACGAGGCAGCATACACGTCAAACAGAGATTGTATGCCAAAGTTATGACCCCGGGAAGTTGATGTACCAATTTACCCCAACGGGGCCCACAGAGTTTTGGCGCTTCATCTCCTAGGGTTAGGTTTTTGGAATTTTATGGATTTCCCTTGTTTCTAAATAATAAATAGGCCTTCAAGACTCATTGTAACACATTTAAGAAGGAATGTAGTCACCACATCTCTTCACAGAGATAAGCTACCATCGCCTAAGCTAGTTTATTTCCATTTTGCATGTAAACAATTTTCAATAATTTTTTATTAATGAATTGAAGTTTTGTTTTCATTGTATCTCTATGTTTCTATTTTTATATATATTTCAATTTTTCATTCATATATCTATATCAGTGTTATTAGAGCGACTTTCTCTTTCTATATTTTTCTGTGAGTGTCCCCAATGAGGTCGTGGGTATAAGGTGTTGGGACTTGAATTGGTTGAGCCTTTGAAATACCATCCTTGCTGACACCAAAGACCTTATATGGTGGAAGAAAAGAAAGATAAGGGAGAAAGAGATCCTATCAAATTGTTTCTTGAAGAATCCCTCTAAAAGAAAAGGATCGAGATGATGGATAACTTTTCTCAGATCCTTTAGCAGATGCCCACCGAAGACGCATCTTCATCCAACAATCACTTTAGAGGTGCCACCCCCTTCAAGTTACAAGTTAACTTAGATATCCCTATATTCAAAGGAAAAATAGATGCATATGTTATAGATACATGGTTGAATATGTTGGAAGGCTATTTTTCAGTCCATAGTTTCTCTGATAGGGAGAAAATTACTATTGAACTGCTTAAGGTTTCCCACCATGTCAAGGAATGGAGGGAAACTTACTGTGAGAAAAGGAGTGAGGAACCCTCTTTTTTTAAAGATACCCCCTCTTATAACTGTTTCTGAGAAGTTTTCAAGGAACAATATTATCCCATGGGGAGCTATGAGGACAAGTACATGCAATGTACCACACTATAGCAGCAAAGGGATCGTGATGTGCATGAGCTCACAAATATTTTTCATACTTTATGCACAAAGTTGGGTATCAAAGACTCTGAGCGACATCTAGTGCTCAAGTACCATGATAGAATTCACAAATACATTCAGGAAGAAATGGATTTCCTGGACATCTCCTCGCTTGGTGCATTATACTAATATGTTTCCAAGATTGAACAAAAATTTAAACAAAAGAAGCATGACTTTGGATTTGCTAATTAGAAGCAGGGAAAGAGTGCCCCTGAACCACAAAAAAAAGGACAGATCCAAGGTGGAGAGACCCAAGAAAACCCATCGAAGCTACAAGAAAATAATGACACCACAAAGATGACGAAAAACATAGGAAAGTGGTGTGAGTTCCATAAGAGCCCCACTCACAACATAAATCAATGGCGTGCCAAGAAATCATTGGTGGTCGAGCTAAAAGCTTCAAAGTCTGATGCATGTTTTGATTTTGAGCTAGAACCCAGCAAAGGGAAGTAGATTATTGGCACGAAACCTAGTTCCACTTTTGACACCACCAAGGTCTAGAAGATTGAGCCCGAATATCTAGAGGAGGGGGAGCATCTCTTCCACTCACAGATGCAGGTGAATGGCTTTCCAGTACATTTCATTATTGAAATTGGGAGCCAAAAGAATCTCATTTCAAAAAAGCCCGTGAAGCGGTTGGGCTTAAAAACTACACCACACCCAGAGTCATACACCATCAAGTGGCTTCACCAAGGACGAGATATCTACATCAACCAATAGTGTCACCTTCCTTATAACATCAATCCCTTCATGGATGAGGTATTGTGAGATGTTGTTGCTCTTGAAGTTTGTGATGTGTTATTAGGGCAACCATACTTGTGGAAGTGTCCTGTTGTGTATGAGTCTAATATTTTCACAGTTATTATTTTGGGAAATAATTTATACATGATACCAGAGGTAGCCCCGCCTACCGCCATCTCTTTGATCTCTATTAAGAAATGTAGTAAGATCATCTCCAAGATTAGGAAATTTGTTTTGTTTCTCATTCACTCTCAATTCTAGGGGAATATATTAGCCACAACCATGGTTGTGAGGAAAGGTTCTCCCACACAACAGAATTAGGTGGATAAGGTCATGCAAGAATACAATGACATATTCTCCTCACCCATAGGTGTACCCTTGAATTGTCAGGTCAAGCATTCGATCGATCCGACTCCCGCAGCACCTATACCCAATAGGCTGATATACCACTACTCCATTATGGAAAACAAAGAAACAAAGTGGTAAATCCAAGAGTTGTTGCAAAAATGGCACTTCCAACCAAGTTCCTCACCTTGTGGGAGCCTGATTGTACTTGTACAAAAGAAATATGGAACCTGGAGACCTTACATTGATTATTGGGCACTAAAAAAAATTAGTGTCAGGATAGGTATCCAATCCGATGGATTGATGACCTTCTTCACTAGATCAAGGGAGCCAAGTATTTTAGAAAGATCAATTTAAAGTCCGACTATCACCAGGTTCCAATAAAATCCACAGATGTATGGAATATTGCCTTCAAATCCAAGGAGAGACTTTTTGAGTGTTTGGCCATGCCTTTCAGGTGGAAAAAATCCCCTACAACTTTCATGAGGTTAATGGATGACATCTTGCAGCCCTTCACTAAATAGTTCATGGTTGTATATCTGAACGGCATCCTCATCTTCAAAAAGAGTTGGGAAGAGCACCTGCAACACATTTGACAGGTCCTTCAAACACTGCGACAACACAAACTATGTGCCAACTTGGAGAAATGCACAATTGGCATAAACCAGGTCCATATTTGTGCTACATCATTGATGAACAAGGAGTTCATGTGGATCCGGCTAAGATCGAAGTCATTTAGGATTGGCCATCCCCAACCACTCTAACAAAGCTTTGCATATTTTTGGGCCTTGTTAATTTTTATAAGAGGTTCATGTTTGGATTCTCTCATATCACTTGGACTCTGAGTCAGGTTACCAAGGGTGGAGAAAACACAAGGTTTTTCTAGCTTTAGTCCCAATAGAAGTTGTTCATATAGCTAAAGCATCACCACTTCTTTGCACCTGTACTCACATTGCCATACTTGCAACAACCATTTGAAACTGAAACAAATGCCCCCAACTATGCTATTGGTGTGGTTCTTACCCAACAGGGGCATCTGGTGGCCTATCATAGTGAGAAACGTTTTGATACAATTTGGAAATATCCCACCTATGATAAAGAGATGTATTCCATCGTGAAAATATGCCAACAATGGAAACATTACATTTTGGTGAAGGAGACAACCATCCACACAAATCACTGACCTCTTCAGTTTATCTAGGAACAAGGGAAGTTGCAGAACGATCAACATCAGAATTATTCTACATATCTGCAACAATTCCACTTGAAAATTAAATGCAAGAAGGGAAACACTAATCATGTTGCAGATATCCTCAATTGGACCCTAGTTGCAGCACTGAATACTACTCTCAAATTTTGTGGCCATGAGACCTCCATATGGCTACAATTGTATAATAACGATCCATAGTTCGCCACCACATACCATATGCTAGTTTTTGGAAAGAAAGTTCCATATTTTCACATCAAGGACACATTATTATGCTACCCATGCCACCTTTGTGCTCCTTCAAGTGAACGTGCCAAGCTGATTTGGGAGGCACACTACTTTTGGGTCGCATGACACTTTGGTGTGGAGAAAATTGTTGCCATACTTAAAAAGTATTTATATTAGCCAAAACTTCTACATGACATTGGAAAATATATGAGATCTTGTACTACCTATGCCATCGCCCAACCAACCATCAAGAAGCAAGTCTTGTACACTCCTCTACATACTCCCAGCCAGCCCTAGGAATATGTAATATTCCAAAATTAGCTTGCAGCTAATTGGAATATTAAAGTTTTTTTTTTGTCTTAGATAGGTGAATAAGTGGGTAGGGAGACCCATAAATCTCTTTATAAATAATAAAACCACTTCTCATGTGAATGTGGATCATCATTTCAGCTTAATAAATCACCCTAAGGTGTGAACAGGGGCTAAATCATGTGGACTAGGTCAATGTTGACCAAATCAACAACATTTTTATGGAGCTAGTGGATTCTTATTGGAGGATAGCATAGTCATTAAGGGGGAGTGTATGCATGAGAGTAACTCCTTTAATGAGTGGGAACCAGGGTGACGAAGCTCACCAAGCATAAAAAGAAGAGGATGGTAGCATTAGAAGACATGGATTTATATTATTGATTTTGATATTTTCAGATTTGGATTTTTTATATGACATATCTATGCATGCTTTTGCTGTTTAGCAGGGTCTGCAATGTTGTTGAGCAAAAGGGTGTTTCCGAGCGGAAATACCACCCTCATCCTCAGGGGACTTCGAGTGCCTACTCAGGAGAGGTATCTTGAGCTATCTTTCCACTATCCAACATTTTTCCAAGCTTCAGTCTTCATCTACAGTGCAGTCTATTCCATATTTTTGTTGTGTTGCAGGGTTGTAACAATGGAGGGTTGTAAAACCCCATTTCTGAGCTTGTTTTCCATTGGAGGGTTCATCCTTTCATCCGAGAGGCTTGTGAGGAAGTCCTTGGTGCATTATTTCCATATTTTGTAGGAGGCCAAGTAGCTACCATCAACTACAACAAAGTTTCCCTCAAGGACTATGCTATTTCAGAGAGCAACTGTAGCAGTGGGTTTATTGCCCTAGTTGGAGGAGTTGTATTTCCTGTGAGGGGATTAGCCCTTCATTTAGGAGGTATATTTGAGGAGGATCAACCATTACATATTTCAAATTATCCACCTCCTATCAGCATTCCATTTACAAATATTATTCAGCCCTAGGGCCATATCTTGCTATTTTTGTATTTGGGGTATTTCTGGAAACCTTTTATGGGTTGTCTTGGAAATATATTTTGGGGCTTGGATATATATCCCCAACACTTTTGGAGCCTTGTAGCAGCATATATATGTATTTCCATTTTCATCTGTAGCTATTTTTATGAAGGTAAATCCTCTCTGCGGACAGAGACGATCCCTCTAACCCTAGGGTGGGTCTAGTAACAAAAAGACAAGCTAAAGTGTTGCTTCCTAGTTAATGAATGAACAAAAGACATGGTAGATTGACCTACCTTGAATCCAATGTTGTTGATGTTGCAGAAAGAGTAGTGGCCTCTCGCTCCTACCTTGGAAAATCATGATCCGTTCGCTGTCACGCTCAGATACCTGCACATAGGACAAAGAACAAGAACAACATACGACAGAATAGTTTCACTCACAACTATTAGCCAGTCAAAGAGGGCTAAAAATATCGCATCAAATAAACATCATAACACAATAGTGGAACCAAAAAGTAGTCATGTATATTAATGAGTATAAGGAAGAGTACAACCGATTCTTTGACATCACAATCTCCTCCAGTGGGGTTCAGATGAAGTGCGTCTCAAATGTTGGTTAGGGAATTTGGACTCAAGGTCTCTTATAAGTCATCGACTCGAGCACTCTCAATACAATCTTTCTTACTCTATATTCTCTAGCAGCTTAGCTATAGTATAATTCTCCTAGTTTAGATATTTAGTCGTTCAGCTATTTTGCTATAATGTGTTCAACTATCTTCTACTAAAAGAGATAGTTTCTTATAGAGGAAAGGGAGGAGGTTGGGATCCATACAAAGGTGGGAGGGAGTCCTATCCTTTAGGAAAGTTTCAAGGGAGATGGAAACTACTAATTAAAGGAAGGAGTCTATGGTTGTTTCAGTTCAACCACTCCCAATGACTCATCCCCGAGGTGGTTGGAATGGAACCTCTGCCTATATTTTAAAAAAACATTCCATAAACAGCTTGGCGCGGGTGTCTAACTGGCACAGAGCACTAAGTGGCGCAGTCTCATTGTTAAATTTCTTAGTCAGCTCGAGGGTGTAACGGGCTACTCACGCCAAGGCAAAAATAGGGATTTTCACAGCTCTGCTTAGGGAAATGTCAACAAGAATAATGTTTCTTTCATCAAAAGGGATGAAAGGATGGTATTTGCAAAGCATGACACTACTTATTGTTCACAGTTTCGACCATCCAATGTGCGAGTTGGGCATTTCTGGGACAGTGAAAAAATGTTGTGTAATAGCTATCCCCTCATGGACAACACAATTTTAAGATTCCAACTTTTATTGTATTAGCAGCATTTCAGATCTAGGTGTATACTTTCATGGGAGGCTTGTTTTCCCAACTTGAGTGACATTTTCCTCAAGACTTTGTACCTAATTTTCTGTTATAATCATAATTGAATGGCTCTATGGTTGTCTCATGCTTTGATCTATTGATATTTCTACATATTTACATTTTTATGTACTATATTGTTGCCCTCCCAATTTTGGGATATTACAGTGGTATCAGAGCATAATCTTGGCTCAAATTGTGTTCTTAGGCTATTATGACATATAAAGAGGCTTCTCATAGGAAGGAGAGTATTTGTAGAAGATATGGAAGCAAGACTCCATTATTAGGAGGGAAGGATTTCTCAAGAATTCTTCTTAAAACTATGCAGGGCATTAACAGAGACATCAAATACATGAGGATGGAGAGATATAGAGATTCTCCAAGAGGGCTTGTACATAAATAAAGCTCCATTTTTTAATATTATGGGTGTGAGCATTCAGCTACACCATCAGATCTACAACGTGGTACCATGCCTACATTCTTATCAAGAGAAGAAGATGAGAGAGATACACCAAAGGAGGAGAATCATGGTGACTATCTCCAAGAATATGAATCTCAGTCTAAGAGATTCAAGGAGCATCAAAACTTCCAAGGGTTTTTTCAAATCAAAGAAAATAGAAGAGCCAGTAACCACAATAGAAGAAGGGGGTGCACACAACACACTTTGGGTAGATTCTTTCTACCTACTTTTGATGGGTCACCCAAGTGCACAACCAAGGCTTGGGTGTTGGGTATGTGTTATATTCTTTCCACGATACCCCCCCCTGTCGATGTCCGGGGAAATTCCCTGACGAAAATTTTTGGTCCTTAATTTCCGGTGGGTAGTCCACGCCCATGGTTTTGTGCATGGTTTTGCACATGGTTTTGGGGTACGATGGTTTTCGGCCCCTGGTATTTTTTGTAGATCCGGTCAAGGGAAATACGGTTATGTTCTAATCCAGGGTTAATGGATTAGGGTTCATGTATGCTTCGGCATGTATATATATGTGTTGTAACACTAAAAGGAATACAATGAAAAATCAAGCTGGTCGTTCCGATTTGGGATCTAGGGGAAAATATCTGTGTTTATCTATTTTATGTTTTATGCTCTCGCTATTATTTATTTTATGTTATAAGATTCGTGTGTAGATAATTTCTGTTCAGGGTTAAAACCTACATTTGGTATCGGAGTAGTTTCGGCTTCAAGGGGACGCCTTTGCTATTGAGCATTTTTTCTCGGGCCTGTGGTAGACCCTGTTCAGTGGGAGACCTGCAGGATCGATTCTTGCGATGAAAGAAGATGGCGAGCGATGGAAAGATAGAGATCGAGAAATTTAATGGTCAGAGTTTTGAGTTGTGGAAGCTCAAGATGGAGGATCTGCTGGTGGATAAAGATCAGTGGATCGCGGTAGATCCGGGTACTAAACCAACGACAATGTCAGATGAAGACTGGAAGAAACTGGATCGGAAGGCTAAGAGCACAATACAATTGTGTGTCTCAGATTCAGTATTGAAGAATGTATCTAGGGAAGCTACGACGAAGACCTTGTGGGACAAGCTAGGGACTTTGTACCAATATAAGTCTCTGGTGAATAAATTGTTCCTGAGGAAAAAGCTGTATAACCTGAGGATGAAGGATGGAGACTTGGTGACAAAGCATCTGAACGCCTTCAATACTGTGGTAAGTCAGCTTTCATCTGTTGATATTAAAATCTTAGATGAAGATAAGTGCATCAGTTTGTTGTGTTCTCTACCAGATTCGTGGGACAGTCTATTTATTGCAGTAGGTAGCAATACAACTACCTTGAATTTTGATGACATTGTCTCAACTTTGCTATCAAAGGAAATGAGATGGAGAAATACGGAGGGCCAGAATGGAGATGCCTTATCTGTACGAGGAAGGTCCCAGAACAGAAACAAGAATAAGGTTTCGAGTGGGAGATCTAAATCTCTTGGAAAGTTTGTAAAGGTGTGGTGGAAATGTGGAAAGGAAGGGCACTACAAAAAGGACTGCAGATCTAAAGCTCCTGAGAAAGGAAAGGGATCTGATGATGCTCCTTCTACAGAGGAAAAAACCACCTCAGATGAAGGTGGGGATGTGTATTTTGCTTCTTCTTCAAATACACATGTAGATCATGAGTCATGGTTGATTGACTCAGGTGCATCCTTTCACTTCACTCCCCATAGGGAGTGGTTCTGCGAGTATGAGAAATATGATGGTGGTGATGTCTTCCTAGGGGATGATAGGAAGGCCAGAATCATCGGACGTGGAAAGGTCAAGCTGAAGCTGCAAGGTGGAAGGATTAGAACACTTCCCGGTGTTCTGCATATTCCTGCATTGGCCAGAAATCTGATTTCTGTAAGCAAGATGGATGATGCAGGTGTAAAAACAATGTTCGAGAAAGATGCCTGCAAGATGGTTCGGGGAGCACTGGTATTAATGCGGGGAGTTCAGACTGGAACTCTGTACAAGCTACAAGGTAGCACTGTTATTGATGGGTGTAACAGTTATGTGGTTCTTGAAAGTGGAGCGGAAAGCCTAGCTGTCTCTGGAGAAAATACCATGCTATGGCATCAAAGGCTTGGACATATTGGAGAGAAGGGCCTTCGGATACTGCATAGAAATGGTATGGTAGAAGGTATGTTTAATTGCTCTCTGGATTTCGATTTCTGTGAAAATTGTGTATATGGGAAGCAGAATCGGGTGAGTTTTCCTTCTACTGCTAAGAGGGCGAACAAGATATTAGAACTTGTGCACAGTGATGTGTTTGGACTTGTGTCAGTTCCATCACTGGGAAAGTCTATGTACTATGTTTCATTCATAGATGACTTCTCAAGGAATACATGAATATATTTCTTGAGGAAGAAATCTAAATCTTTTGACATATTTAAATAATTTAAGGCTCTGGTGGAAAACCAGACAGAGAAGAAGATAAAGGCACTAAGGATAGATAATGGTGGGGAGTTATGCAAGAAGGAATTTGAAGAGTTCTGTAAGAAGTGTGGTATAGCACAGCAAAAGACTACTTCATACACACCTCAGAAAAATGGAGTTGCAGAAAGAATGAACAGAACACTGATGGAAAAGGCAAGAAGCATGCTCAGTGGTAATGGGTTAGGACAAGAATTCTGGGCAGAGGCAGTGGAGACTGCATGCTATCTGGTTAACAAATCACCTTCATCAGTGTTGGAGGATAAGACTCCACATGAGGTATGGACTGGTAAGAAACCCTCTCTTTCACATCTAAGGGTATTTGGATGTGATGCATATGTACATGTTCCAAAGCAAAAAAGGACCAAGTTGGATAATAAATCTGAAAGGTGCATCTTTATTGGCTATAAGGATGGTTTAAAAGATTACAAGCTTTGGGACCCAGAAACAAGGAAGGTTGTGTACAGCCGAGATGTGGTGTTTAGAGAGGTGAAAGATGTTTTTAAACATGAAGTCATACCAAAGGAACCTGAAAAGATAGAGTTTGAGCTAAAGGAGGATGAATCAGAATCTACAATAGAAGAAGACTCAGAAGGGGAACAACAAAAAACTCCAGCTGTGAGAAGATCAGCTCGGGAAAGAAGACAACCAGAAGGGTATAGTCCATCTGCTTTCTGTTCAAATTTTGCCTTAACTATAACTGATTATGATCCCAGAACTGTCAGGGAGGCAGTAGATTTAGAGGATGGAAAACTCTGGAAGGAGGCCATGGTTGATAAAATGGCATCCTTGCACAAAAATGAGGCATGGGATCTAGTGGAGTTGCCGGCTGAAAGGAAGCTCATCAGGAGAAAATGGGTGTTTCAAAAGAAGATGAATGTAGAAGGCAAGGTGGAGAAATACAAAGCTCGGTTGGTAGCAAAAGGTTATTCCCAGGTGCTGGGAATTGATTTTGGTGATATTTTTTCTCATCTTGCCAAGGTTACTTCTATTAGATTACTTTTATCTGTTGTTGCTGCATTTGATTTTGAGATAGAACAGAAGGATGTGCAGACAAAATTTCTTCACGGGGATCTAGAAGAGGAGATCTACATGAAGCAACCTGAAGGCTTTATGGTGAAGGGTAAGAAAGAACTGGTGTGCAGGTTGAAGAAGTCTCAGTATTGGTTAAAACAATCACTAAGGATGTGGTATCAAAAATTTGATACCTATATACGGGGACTTGGCTTCACCAGAAGCAAGGAGGATCACTGTGTTTATTTTAGATTAATTGGTGACTATGTTATTTATTTGGTCTTGTATGTGGATGATATGTTGTTGATTGGAAATGACAAATAAATTATCCAAGATTTGAAGACCCATCTGTTCTCCAAATTTGACATGAAGGATCTTGGTGCTGCAAACTATATTTTGGGCATGGAAATTAAGAGAGATCGGGCAAAGAGGAAGCTCTGGTTAAACTAGAGGAAGTATGTCGAGACTATATTGCAGAGGTTCAATATGCAAGATAGTAAACCGGTGAATGTTCCTATTCCTGTAGGTGTAAAGATGTATGCTGAACAGTGTCCCAAGACACAAGAAGAAGAGGAGGACATGTCTTGTGTTCCATATGCAAGTGCAGTGGGTAGCCTGATGTATGCAATGGTTTGTACTAGACTAGACATTGCACATGCAATGGGAGTATTGAGCAGGTTTATGTCAAACCCAGGGAAGGAGCATTGGACAGCAGTGAAGCGGGTTTTCAGATATTTACGTGGCACTAGTGATTATGGCTTGTGCTACCAGGGAAGACCAAGATTGGAAAGAATGTTTGACATTCGTGGCTTTGTTGATGCAGACTGGGCTGCAGATCTGGACCAAAGAAGATCTACAAGTGGGTATGTGTTTAGCCTATTTGGAGGCGCAGTCAGTTGGATGAGTAAAAGACAGTCTGTAGTGGCTCTTTCAACTACAGAGGCAAAACACATTGCAGCCACTCATGCAAGCAAGGAAGCAGTTTGGTTGCAGAGATTGTGTTCAAGTATGGGTTTGGTACAACAAGCTTTAAGGATAGACTGTGATAGCCAAAGTGCAATTTTCTTGGCTAAGAACCTTGCTTATCATTCAAAGACAAAGCACATTGATGTACAATATCACTTTGTTAGAGATATGGTTGAGGCTAAAAGTGTGTTGCTGGTAAAGGTGGACACTTTGAAGAATGTTGCAGACGAATTGACGAAGTCTGTGAGCACTCATAAGTTCTCTTGGTGTAGAGAAACAATGGGTGTTGAAGAATTGGGCCAATGACTAAGCTCTCCTATGGCCCCCTACGGAAAGAAAACAACAAGTGGGAGAATGTTGGGTATGTGTTATATTCTTTCCATGACTAAGCACGCGCGGGGGGGTAAGAGGGGGGGCAATAGCCCCCCCTTTGCGCTGGGTGCAATGGGGGGGTCACAGGGGGTCGGTATCCCCCTCTGTCGGGGTCCGGGGTAGTGCCTCGGTGAAAATTTTTGGTCCTTAATATCCGGTGGGTAGTCCATGCCCATGGTTTTGTGCATGGTTTTGCACATGGTTTTGGGGACGATGGTTTTCGGCCCCTGGGATTTTTTGTAGATCCGGTCAAGGGAACTACGGTTATGTTCTAATCCAGGGTTAATGGATTAGGGTTCATGTATGCTTCGGCATGTATATATGTGTTGTAACACTAAAAGGAATATAATGAAAAATCAAGTTGGTCGTCCCGATTTGGGATCCAGGGGAAAATCTCTGTGTTTATCTATTTTATGTTTTATGCTCTCGCTATTGTTTATTTTCTGTTATAAGATTTGTGTGTAGATAATTTCTGTTTAGGGTTAAAACCTACATTGGGTAAAGAAGTTAGACACATATTTTTAGTTGCATCAAGTTTAAGAAGAGGAGGCCATTAGAGTAGCAGCGATTCACCTTGAAGGTAAGGCTTATGCTTGGTGGTTTTATGAATCTTCTTCATTGAATCATGCAAATATATATACTTATGCAAATTTCACTAGGAGGTTAGTGAAAATATTTGATCAAAAATATGTTGAAACTTCCTTGGGAGAGCTAGCCAAACCCAAGAAATCATGACCTCTGCATGAGTTGGAATAATCCATGAAACAATCCCTTGGTTGTGGTAAGGAATCAATGCTTAAGACATTTTATAAATGTATGTCACAATTACAATATCAAATGGCCTTTGTTTAACACCTTTGGAATTTAATTACTTAATACCCTCAATAATATGATATAATGAAAGCCTTGACATTGCCATAAACTACTAATATTTGAATGAAATGAAAAGAAGAACTATAAGCGAAACTCAAAATGATATGCTGAGAAACAAAATCTATCACTTTTAAGTTTAAGAGGAAATCATGGAGAGAGAGGAAACTTAAAATAATATGTTGTAAACACAGAAACTATTACTTTAAAGTTTCATTAGGAGTTTGTGAAAAGAGAAGAGATGAAGTGAAGAAGCGCAAATTAAGTTATTTAACTCTTACTCACAGATGTAATTAAGAGACCGATTGCTACATTACTTCACTTCATTCAAAGAGGAACAAACACAAAGCGAAACTACAAATACACATCAACATTAATAGGTGCAGGAAACTTTATCTTCTTTCATTAATTTCTCAGAAAATTCAGTATCAAATTAACAGTCATCCAGAGGTCCAAATCTCAGAACCTCTTTTCTTTATTTCTATCTACTTAAATACATAAAAGTAGTTCGTAATAGCTGAACTTCTTGAAACTACTTGACTACCTAGACTATTAATATTACTTATGCAATAATATCGAGAAAACAAATTAAAACTGGAAATATTGTTCATTTTGTTGAATCTAATGTTGCTGATCCATCCTCCTGAAGTGTTGAGGTGTCCTTTCTGGTTATGATGTAGCAGTTGCATAGTTCTGTAACAATGCTTGAGTGCCTGACTTGACCCAGCTGTTGTGCTTCCAACAGTGCCACTATACGTTCTTCTGCCCGACTCTGCCTATGCCTCTATGCTTCAAACGATGTCATCATGTCACCTTCTACCCGACTCTGCCTCTTTTGTGCGTGCCTACTATGTTTAGTCATTTATTCTCCTTGGCTCTGCATCGAGTCACTTACCCGAGTCTCTCTACCATGTTTTTCCTTCAACATACATATGCGTGCAATTAACATCAATTTAATTTAAAACAGATCACACATAACTCAAACCACTTATATATACGTGGAATAGTGGTTGTAGGGTCCCACAATATGGTGGCCAATCATGGTGCATCGCATATCGGAAAACTTAACATATAACTTAAATGGTAAACAATACAAACGTCTATGCGAAGTTGCGACGTAATATCCATTGTATATCTTTGCCAAATCTAACAGCTCCGCTATACCGTCTCACACTGCCATCTCCCATCCCTTTCGTGTCACAAGCAAAATACTTTACCTTGCGAAATATTAATGCTAAACTCTAAACCTGCCAATGTGCTATATGCGTTGAATCGTTGTGCCAACACGTGGCTCCTCCCTTTATCGCATAGAAAGTTATTTTGTTTAACTTGCGAAGTCCTTAACACATAAACTAAATAATCATCGATGTGAAATTGCGCTATGCCAACACACGGCCCTTCTCCTCATCGCATCGCAAGATATATTTTTTAACTTGTGATGTCATCTCAGCCGTCAGTCTCTTCCCCTTTAGATCTGCAATTCGATCCTCGTCGTCCGATCGCCTCCTTTGGAAATCTTCTGTGTGTCTCTATCTTAGTCAGTTTCTCTGTTTTCTACCGTTGCCACCCTGCAACTCCACTATCCTTCCTGAGCTTTATTCAGTCTTTAAAAGCGCCGATCTTTCCTGAACTTGTGAATGAGACGACTCGACCCTTTCTGGTGTGCAATGTTCTGAATGTGCCCATCGGTCCGGCCCTTTAACTGTTCTTCACGTGAATGAGCCCGATTTGACTCAACTTCACATCTCATCACGTAATGTTAATGTACCAACATATAAATCAAAATTCTTCTATGACACACAAAATTTTACATTTTCTATCATATATGCCTTTTTGGTGTTTTGAAAAATATTTCATAGGTAAATGCAAATGAGCCACAACATCTGGCTCCACCTGGGGATAGTGCTTTTTTCCAAGGAAGCGCTAAGAACCACAGGTTAGTGCCTTATCCATTGGGAATGGAGTCACATATTTCTTGGTGACATATGAACAATGAGAAATCTGGCATTTATAATGGTGGAATGCTGACCTTTAATGCTAGAAATAATGCTTCAGATACTACCCGTTCACAGGAAGCTGTATTGACTCTCCATCTAGATATTCCAAAATAAATGTGTTATTTGACCTTGCCTTAGAGATTCTGTATGGATCATACCAGAGAGGGTCAAATTTACCATGCTTCCCCTTTTCTTCTCGTCTGGTGTCCCATATTAGTACCAAATCTCTGCTTGAAAGAGAACTTCTTTTTCTTTTCTGTCAAATATAGACTTCATCTTTTCCTAATAAGTAATTGAGTTCTCCCTAACTTTGTTTCTATTTTCACTTGATTCAATAATTTGTTCAATCTTCTTACCAGAGCATTAGGTTATTTCCAAGCTTCTTGAAGGAAATAAATCACTGGTTTGGCCAGCTGAGTAGGAAATAGTGCTTGAGTTCCATAAACCAGTTCATAGGGAGACTTCCCAGTAGATCTCCTGGTAGTGACTCGAACTGCCCAGAGGGAAAACTTCAACTTCATATCCCAATCCTTCTGATTCTCGGTGATTGTCTTCTTCAAGATTCTGACCAATGTCTTATTTGAGGAATCTGCCAATCTATTCCCTTGGGGATGATATGTTGTGGAATGTGATAAAATTACGTTATATGTTTGACAGAAATTAATGAAATGGGCATATTTGAATACCTGAGCATTAGCAGACACAATTTTGACTGGACATCTGAATCTGCTGAAAATGTTTTCCTCCAGAAACTTCATCACTACTTGGTCATTCGCCTTCTTAGTCGGTATTGCTTCAACTCATTTTGTAAAGTAATTGATGGCAGTTAGAATCCACTTGAACTGTCCACTTGATGGTGGATTGATCTCTCCAATAAAATCCAATCCCCATTGCCTGAAAGGTTCTTTAATAAATACGGGGATGAGAGGTAACAGAGAAATTTTTTTCTATTTAGCAAACAATTGACACTTCTGAATAGCCTATAAACATCGGCAAACAGGGTTGGAAAATAGAGGCTTGACTTGAGAATTTTATGAGTAGTGACCTTCCAGCTATAATGACCTCCACATAGACTTTCATGATATTCTTTGGTGACCTCAATAGATTCTCCTTCGGTCAAACATAACAGCAGGATACCAACAGGATCTTTCTAGTATAGCTTTGCTTCTACTATAACATATGGATGAGATTTGAGCTTGAGAGATATGTATTTTTTTCTACTTAGTGAAGTTGGACAGGAAAAGAAACATAGGTAATTCACAATATCTTTATACCAATCAGAGCACAAAAAGTTGTATTGAATACCCGTTTTGGGCTTTCTTTCACCTTATTAATTTACAACTCCATCCACTGGTGCCAACAGATTAATTCCCAAGGCTTGAAAATTTGTCTCTGTCAACAACTTCGCTAACCCTTGTCCCTTGACCAGATTGGTGGGTTTGATGTCTAAATCATACTCTTGGATTTTTGATATCCACTTCCCCCTTTTCCTTCAACATCACTTTGGACCAACACATCTTTCACAACAGAATTAGGAACATAAGCAGTTATTTTGGAATGTAACACATAAGTCCCGAAGGCTTTCAGTGCTTTGACCAAAGCATATACTTGTTTCTCCATAATAGTGTATTTGAGCTCAACATCTCTGAGAACTTTATTGAAAAATGCAACTGGATGCTCCTTACTATCTTCATTTTTCTGCAACAACACAACAACAATAGTAGTGGGGGATGCAAATGAGAATACCTGAAAGGATTTTTGGTACTCTAGACTAATCAGAACTGGAGCTTCCTATAGTGCTTCCTTTATTCTAGCAAATGCAACTCTTGCTCCCTTATCCCATTTCACTTCTGCATTTTTCTTCAACATATATGTTACACTTCTCACGATCTCAGCATATTTGGGCACAAATCTCCTCAGAAAGTTTATTTTTCCCAGGAATATCTAGATTTCTTTCTTGCTTCTGGGTAAAGGAATCGTTGGAATGGCTTCCACCCTTGTTGGGTCAATATTTACTCTTTTTCTAGAAACTATGTGACCCAATGCTTTACCTTCTTCTAAGGCAAATAAATATTCCTTGGGATTTAATGACAGACCAAACTTTCTTCACTTCTGAATTTTTTTTTGCAAATGCTCCATGTGTTCATCATCTGACCCTAAGAAAACAGTTACATCATCCAGATATATAACTACAAACCTATCACCAACAAAGGCTATGTCCATGGCCCTCTGAAATGTTGCACATGTGTTCATAAGGCGAATTGGCATCCTTTCATACATGAAGGTGCCCCAGGGCATCGTGAAAGTAGTCTTATTCTAATCTTCTTTTTCTATTGCTACCTGATTATACCCAGAAAATACGTCAACCATAGACAACATGTGAGCTCCTGTCACCTTCTGTAAGACATAATCCATTTTCAGCAAAGGATAATTATCTTTAAGAGATGCTCGGTTCAAGTTCTTGAATTCTACACACAATCTTATCTCTCCATTCTTCTTTCTTACATGGAATAGATTAGAAACCCAGTATGAATATCTGAGAGGGACTATAATTTTTTCCTGCAACAATTTCTTCACTTCCTTTTCGATTGGAGATAACAACAACAGATTTATCTGTCTAAGCTTCTGTCTATGTGGTTTGAGTCCTTCCTTCAATGGAATATTAGGCTGAAATATTCTTTTGCCATATGTTTTCAGGTCTTCATATGACCAGGAAAACACATCCATATATTTTTTTAAATAGATCAATGTATCTTTCTTTGTAGTTTTTAGGAACAACTTTGAACAATTTCACTATTTTGGGTTCCTGCTGAGTTCCCAAATTACAATATTCCATCTCTTCTTCTTGATGTGTTTTCTTTGAATAAAAAACAACATCATTAGCATCGAATAATATTTCAAGGGGAACCAACCCTTTAGGGAGCACATTATCTTTCAATTAGATAATCTTTTATTCAACTATTGACTGCTTAAGGTTTATTACTTCTGCTTTCTGCTATGTTTGTTCTTCCTCTTAGTCTATTTCAACATCTTCAAAGTTTCCAATCATGATCAGGAACTTATCTATCTGTTCATCATCCTCCAACACTTGCCAATGTTTCACATTTTCATGGATATAAGGTCTATGTCTAATTTTAATTTCATACCTTAGCCTTGGATTTATTGGAGGTTTGGAGGTGCTAGCTGCAACTGCTAAAGAATCTTCCAATCTATTCTCCTCCCTCGGAATAAATTGAAGATTGAATTCTTCAAAATAGTTTTCTATCAGATCCCAAACTTCATTCCTATATGATCTTAACCTCAGATGCTTGGTTTGACAATGATTTTTAATCTTCCTTATTATCAATTCAGAGTCACCAAAAATTGAAATACATTGAACTCCCATCTATTTAGAAAGTTGAAGGCTTGATATTAAGGCCTCATACTCAACCACATTGTTTGTTGAATCAAATTCTAGTTTAAAAGAGAAAGGCATGAGGTTACCTTATGGTGATATCAACAAGAATCCAGCACTTGTGCCTTCCTTGGAGTAGGCACCATCAAATTATCACTTCCAAATCTTCCTTGAGTACAACTCATTATTTACAACTACTGAAGAGAGCTTCTTCCCTGTGTCTTTAGAAAATTCTGCATCTTCATGCAACATGAAACAAGAAATATCTTATGTTTCTTGACTATAAATGGGGGAATTTCCTGCATCTTTCTTGGAGGTGGTCTTCACAAACCTTGTTTCCTTGTAAAATCTCCTTTCTTCCCCATTAAAAACTGGAATGATAGCATAAGTGAAATCTAATTTTAGAACACCTCCCAAATTTTCTCCCCAAGATCTTGACAGGAGCATTCCAAACCTGGCTGGGATGTCAGCAACCACTATCCATGACTATACTCTTTGCTCGGATTTGTGCCAACAAAACTTCCACGTATTTAATTAACCCAAAACATTTCACCGTTTTGGAATCAAATGAATATAGATCCCTATAAGGTTTGGTAATCTGCAAGTTTAGTTTCTTCATAATAGACAATGGCATGAGGTTATGGGACGCTCCTGAGTCCAACATTCACTTATGTAGAGTAAAATCATGAAGCAACAAAGAAATATAGAAGGGTGGAATAGAAGGATCTACTTCTTCTACATGAGGACCAAAGGTGACCACTGGCTTTTATTCTTGTAAGTTCACTGTGTCACTTATATCTTACATCTATGTGAGATTAATAAATTATGAAATTTCTTTCTTGTAAGCTAGTATTTTAGCTAACTCTAGAAGAGGTACCTGAATTTTAACTTTCTCTAACTCTTTTTTCAAATTGAAAGCATGAGTTTGCTTAACTTTATTTTCAGGTTCTTCTTCACTCTTTCTAGAATTTGCCGCTTTTTTCAGGTACATGAACAACTCTCTCCAAAATATTAGTGTCAACTGATGTGTTCTAGGAAAACTCACTCTGCTGCACATCTGTTCTATTAAGTGAATTTGCAGGTCGTTTCCTCGTACTAACCTATTTCACAGGGTCCTTTTGTTGTGGAGTCGCCATTTGAGGAGGAATGGAACCTTGTTTTTCACCTTCATTATCCTGCACTCTAGATATATTTGTAGACCTCAAATCATACTTTTTATGTAACTCAGCTTGCATGAAATCTATGAATTGTCTACAATATTCATCCATTTCATCTTGATCAAAAGATACTTCAACTTCAACATATTCTCCCTCAGAATATTCCTCGCCATCCTCTTCTATTGTATACATATCAGATACTTGATCCTCGGCCTCCCTTTGGTCATATTCTGTTGGCTTTGCGGGTGCTACTTCTATATATAACGATGCTTGAACCTGGTCTTGATCTCTTCTTTCCCTTTGCAAAATTTGCAGGGGATGTCCTCTGAATTGAGGGTTAAACCCCCCTTGGTTTTGTTGTACTTGTCTTTGGGAGTTTTTATTTTCCAACTCCATCTTAGCTAGCTTATTTGTCAAACTTTTCATCACCTTTTCCATATATTTAATTCTTAGATCTTGTGATGATTCTTCTTTTGCTTTCCCCTTCTCTTGGACTAGCTGTTTCCCTTTCGTCTTTCCAGCTGCAGTCATATTAGCTTCGATCTCTAAAGCATATATCTGTATCTGCTGAAGAGTAGGGGCTCTTCTCTCTCTCAATGTAAAGCTAAAATCAGCTTCAAAAGCCCCAACAAAAACTACCTTTTCTCCTATAGGGGGGGGGGGGCTTCATCTCTATAGGTAAACTAATGTACAATTTGTTGAATATTTTTACAAAATTAGAAATGCTTTCATTAGGCCTTATTTTAATTTCATTAAACTTTGTCAATGAGTAACCATGATCTCTCTTTTCTCCCCATCTCTGAGTGAATTGAGTTTCTAAATCTTCCCAGTTATTTATTGAACCATTTTCTAGCCTCTCCATCTAGAGACTGCACAAATAGTCTCATCACAACATCAAGATGTTCTACATTTAAATTCTCAGAAAAAGTGAAAAACAAGGGTAAACGTTGTTCTGCAGTTACTTCATCTTCTCCAGTGAAACGAGGAAGTAATTTGAGGTATTCTTGAGGCATGGCATTCATTGGTTGCGCAAGATTTAGTGGAGCATATCTATTCAACAAAAGGGTTGGTGCTGCCATATTTACACCTTGGTTAACTGTTCCTTGGGTGGTTGAGGTGGATTAACCTGCTATGAAAGTGAATGAGGGTGGAGGAAAAACTGATATGGGAGTGGGTTGATGAACAATGACAGAAGAACCAAAAACTATATTTGGTTGAGCTTGAGTGAAGGTAAAAGAAACAAACTCGAAAGAATGTTCTTCTAACTTAGGTTCTTGAAAATGAATGGTTGTGGAAGGAGAATCTTGTTCCAAGAAAGAGAGTTCCTTGGAAATATCTTCAAACAAAGGGTTATGAGAACTGATGCTAGGAGAAGACAATGTAGGATCAAGTGTTGAAGGAGTTTCAAGTTTTTGAGCCTTTTTAGAAACCAATCTTTCTGGATCTGGAAAAGCATGGAATATCTGCTATGAGGTATCTGACCTCGTGGGAGGCATTTTGAAAGCTAGTATTTTGAAAATAACAAACATAGCCAAATATTTCCTCCTCACTGAACAACCAGAGGAAATAATGTGAAAAACCCAGGGAAAATAAACTTCGTTTCTTCGTCCCTGGCAACAGCGCCAGAAAATGTTGTATCTCAAGAAACAATCCCTTGGTTGTGGTAAGGAAGCAGTGCTTAAGACATTTTATAAATGTATGTCACAATTACAATATCAAATGGCCTCTGTTTAACACCTTTGTTGTATCTCAAGAAACAATCCCTTAGTTGTGGTAAGGAATCAGTGCTTAAGACAATTTATAAATTTGTGTCACAATTACAATATCAAATGGCCTCTGTTTAACACCTTTGGAATTTAATTACTTAATACCCTCAATAATCTGATATAATGAAAGCCTTCAAAATGCCATAAACTGTTGATATTTGAATGAAATGAAAAGAAGAACCGTAAGGGAAACTCAAAATGATATGCTGAGATACATAATCTATCACTTTTAAGTTTCAGAGGAAATCATGGAGAGAGAGGAAACTTGAAATAATATGTTGTAAACATAGAATCTATTACTTTAAAGTTTCATCAGGATTTTGTGAAAAGAGAAGAGATGAAGTGAAGGAGTGCAAATTAAAGTTATTTAACTCTTACTCAGAGATGTAATTTAAAGACCGATTGCTACATTACTTCACTTAATTCAAAGAGGAATAAACACCGAGTGAAACTGGAAAGACATATCAACATCAACAGGTGCAGGAAACCTGATCTTCTTTCATTAATTTCTCAGAAAATTCAGTACCAAATTAACATTCATCCAGAGGTCCAAAACTCAAAAACTCTTTTCATTGTTTCTATCTACTTAAATACATCAAAGTAGTTCGTAACTGCTGAAATTATTGAAACTACTCGACTACCTAAACTGTTAAGATTACTTATGCAATCATACCGAGTAAAAAAATTAAAACTGGAAATATTGTTCATTTTGTTGAATCTGATGTTGCTGATGCGTCCTCCCGAAGTGCTGAGGTGTCCTTTCTGGTTATGATGCAGCAACTGCATAGTTATGTCACGACGCCTCAATGCCTAACTTGACCCAGCTGTTGTGCTTCCAATAGTGTGACTATACATTCTTCTGCCCGACTCTGCCTATGCCTCTGTGCTTCAAACACTGTCATCATGTCACCTGCTACCTGAATCTGCCTCTTCTGTATGTGCCTGTTGTGTTTAGTCATTTCTTATTCTTGGCTCTGTGTCAGGCCACTTACTTGAGTCTCTCTACTGTGTTTTTCCTTCAACATACATAAGCACACAATTCACAATGATTTACTTTAAAAAAGATCGCACATAACTCAAACCACTTATATATACGCGAAACATTGGTTGTAGGTGCCCACAATATGGTGACCAATCACGGTGCATCGCATATTGGTGAACTTAACATATAATTAAAATGGTAAACAATAGAAACGCTGATGCGAAGTTGCAACGTAATCTCCATCATAGATCTTCGATAGATCTAACGGCCCCGCTGTAACATCTCACACTACCATCTCCCATCCTTGTCACATCGCAACCAAAATACTTTACCTTGCAAAGTCTTAATGCTAAAATCTAAACCTGATGATGTGCAATATGCGCTGAATCGCTATTCCAACACGTGGCTCCTCCCTTTATCGCATCACAAGTTTCAATTCTTACAACATCACAAGTTATTTTGTTTAACTTGAGAAGTCCTTAACACATAAACTAAATAATTTCCAATGCAGAATTGTGCTATGCTAACACGTGGCCCTTCTCCTCATCACATCGCAAGATATATTGTTTAACTTGTGATGTCATCTCAGCCATCGGTCTCTTCCCCTTCAGATCTACGATTCGATCCTCATCATCCGATTGCCTCCTTTGGAAATCTTCTAAGTGTTTATGTCTTAGTCGGTTTCTCTGTTTTCTACCGTTGCTACCCTGCAACTCTGCTATCCTTCCTGAGCCTTATTTAGGCTTTAAAAGCACTGATCTCTCTTGAGCTTGCGAATGAGCCTGACTCGACCCTGTCCGGTGTGCATTGTTCTGAACGTGCCCATCGGTCCGGCCCTTGAACTGTTCTACACGTGAATGAGCCCGACTCAACCCACCTTCACATATCATCATGTAATTTTAATGCAATAACATATAAATCAAATTTCTTCTATGACACACAAAAGTTTACATTTTCTATCATATATGCTCTTTTGGTGTCTTGAAAAATATTTCAAAGGTAAATGCAAATGAGCCACAACATCTGGCTCCACCTGGGGATAGTGTTTTTTTCCACGAAAGTGCTAAGAACCGTAGATTAGTGCCTTATCCATTGGGCATAAGGGGTGTATAGTTTAAATTTGTAGTACTCAGATATATCTTTCTAACTAGGTAGCATACATGTCAAACAGAGATTGTATGCCAAAGTTATGACCCTGGGGAGTTGATGTACCAATTTACCCCGATGGGGCCCACAAAGTTTTGGCGCTTCATCTCCTAGGGTTAGGTTTTTGGAATTTTATGGATTTCCCTTGTTTCTAAATAATAAATAGGCCTTCAAGACTCATTGTAACACATTTAAGAAGGAATGTTGTCACCACATCTCTTCACGGAGATAAGCTACCATCGCCTAAGCTAGTTTATTTCCATTTTTCACGTAAACAATTTTCAGTAATTTGTTATTAATGAATTGAGGTTTTTTTTTTGCGTTGTATCTCTATGTTTCTATTTATTTCTATATTTCATTTTTTTCATTCATAATCTATATCAGTGGTATTAGAGCGGCTTTACCTTTCTCTACCATTTTTTTAATGTCCCCAATGAGGTCGGGGTATAAGGATTTGGGACTTGAACTGGTTGAGCCTTTGCAATACCATCCCTACTGACATCGATGACCTTATATGGTGGAAGAAAAGAAAGATAAGGAAGAAAGATATCCTATCAAATTGTTGCTTGAAGAATCCCTCTAAAAGAAAACGAATGAGATGATGGATAACTATTCTCAGATCTTTTAGCGGATGCCCACCGAAGACACATATTAATCTAGCAATCACTTTAGAGGCGCCACCCCCTTCAAGTTACAAGTTAACTTCGATATCCCTATATTCAAAGGTAAAATAGATGCATATGTTGTAGATAAATGGTTGAATATGTTGTAAGGCTATTTTTCAGTCCATAGTTTCTCTGATAGGGAGAAAATTACTATTGCACTGCTTAAGGTTGCCCACCATGTCAAGGACTAGAGGGAAACTTATTGTGAGAAAAGGAGTGAGGAACCCTCTTTGTTCTCTTAGAACTCTTTCTGAGACATTTTCAAGGAACAATATTATCCCGTGGGGAGCTATGAGGACAAGTGCATGCAATCGACCACACTATGGCAGCAAAAGGACCGAGATGTGCATGAGCTCACATATATTTTTCATACTCTATGCACAAAGTTGGATATAAAAGACTCTAAGTGAAATCTAGTGCTCAAGTACCATGACTGCTTTCACAAATACATTCAGGAAGAAATGGAGTTCCTGGATATCTCCTCGCTTTGTGCAACATACTAATATGTTTCCAAGGTTGAACAAAAATTTAAACAAAAGAAGCGTGACTTTGGATTTGCTAATTAGAAGCAGGGAAAGAGTGCCCCTGAACCACAAAAAAAGGACAGATCCAAGGTGGAGAGACCTAATAAAACCCATCGAAGCTGCAAACAAATAATGGCACCACAAAGACGACGAAAGACACTAGAAAGTGGTGTGAGTTCCATAAGAGCCCCACCTACAACATAAATCAATGGCGTGCCAAGAAATCATTGGTGGTTGAGCTGAAAACTTCAAAGTCTAATGCATGTTCTCATTTTGAGCCAAAACCCAACAAAGGGAAGTATATTATTGGCATGAAACCTAGTTCCGTTTTTGACACCACCAAGGTCTAGAATATTGACCTCAAATATATAGAGGAGGGGGAGCATCTCTTCCACTCACAGATGCAGGAGAATGGTTTTCCAGTACATTTAATTATTGACATTGGGAGCCAAAAGAACCTTGTTTCAAAAAAGGTTGTGAAGCGGTTGGGCCTAACAACCACACCACACCCACAGTCATACACCATCAAGTGGCTTCACCAAGGACAAGATATCTACATCAACCAATAGTGTCACCTTCCCTATAGCATCAATCCCTTCATGGATGAGGTATTGTGAGATGTTGTTGCTCTTGAAGTTTGTGATGTGTTATTAGGCCAACCATACTTGTGGAAGTGTCATGTTGTGTATGAGTCTAGGCTTTGATCTGTTATTATTACTTTGGGCAGTGAGTTATACATGATACCGGAGGTAGCCTCGCCTACTCCCATCTCTTTGATCTCTGTTAAGAAATGTAGTAAGATCATCTCCAATATTGGGAAATTTCTTTTGTTTTTGATTCACTATCAAATCTAGGGGAAGATAATGGCCACAACCATGGCCCCGAGGAAGGGTTCTCCCACACAATAGAAGTAGGTGGATAAGGTCATTCAAGAATACAATGACATATTATCCTCACTCACAGGTGTACCCTTGAACTATCAGGTCAAGCGTTCGATCGATCTGACTCCCGGAGAAACTCTACCCAATACGCTGATATACCGTTACTCCATTATGGAAAATGAAGAAATAAAGTGGTAAATACATGAGTTGTTGCAAAAATGGCACTTCCAACCAATTTCATCGCCTTGTGGGAGCCTGATTGTACTTGTACAAAAGAAATATTGAACCTGGAGACCTTACATTGATTATCGAGCACTAAACAAAATCAGTGTCAGGAATAGGTATCCAATCCCATGGATTGATGATCTTCTTGACTAGATCAAGGGGGACAAGTAATTTAGAAAGATAAATTTAAAGTCTGGCTATCACCAGGTTCCAATAAAGTCCACAGATGTATGGAATATTTCCTTCAAATCCAAGGAGGTACTTTTCGAGTGTTTGGTCATGCCTTTCAGGTTGAAAAAATCCCCTGTAACTTTCATGAGGCTGATGGATGACATCTTGCAGCCCTTCACCAAATAGTTCATGGTTGTATATTTGGATGACATCCTCATCTTCAAAAAGAGTTGGGAAGAGAACCTAAAACACATTTGACAGGTCCTTCAAACCCTACAACAACACAAACTATGTGCCAACTTGGAGAAATGCACATTTGGCATAAAGCAGGTCCAATATTTGGGCTACATCATTGATGAGCAAGGCGTTCATTTGGATCCGGCTAAGATCGAAGTCATTCAGGATTGGCCATCCCCAACCACTCTAATATAACTTCACATATTTTTGGGCCTTGCCAATTTTTATAAGAGGTTCACGTTGGGTTTCTCTCATATCACTTAGATTCTAAGTCAGGTTACCAAGGGTGGAGCAAACACAAGGTTTTTCTAGTTTGAGTCCCAATAGAAGGCGTTCATATAGATAAATCACCACCGCTTCTCTGCACCTATACTCACATTTCCATACTTGCAACAACCATTTGAAACTGAGACAAATGCCCCCAACTATGCTATTGGTGCGGTTCTCAGCCAACAGGGGCATCTGGTGGCCTATCATAGTGAGAAACATTTGATACAATTTGGAAATATCCCACCTATGATAAAGAGATGTATTCCATCGTGAAAATGTGCCGACAATGGAAACATTACATTTTGGTGAAAGAGACAACCATCCACACAAACCACTGACCTCTTCAGTTTATCTAGGAACAAGGGAAGTTGTAGAACGATCAACATCAGAATTATTCTACATATCTGAAACAATTCCACTTGAAAATTAAATACAACAATATATATATATATATATATATATATATATATATATATATATATTTATTTATTTATTTATTTATTTATTTCCATTTTTAGTTGTAGCTATCCCCTCATACACAACGCAGTTTTTACATTCCAGCTTTTATTGTATTAGCAGCGTTTCAGATCTAGGTGTATACTTTCATGGGAGGCTTGTTTGCCCAACTTGATTGATATTTTCATCAAGACTTTGTACCTAATTTGTTGCTATAATCATAATGGAATGGCTCTATGGTTGTCTCATGCTTTGATCTATTAATATTTCTGCATATTTCCATTTTTCTGTACTATATTGATGCCCTCCCAATTTTGGGATATTACAGAATCTATGTCCATGGACTATCTATTGTGCCTCCCTTCTACCAAGCATGGTAATGACTGTGTATTTTTTATCGTGGACAAATTTTCTAATATGGTTATATTGGTGTCTTGCAATAAGAGTATCACAACATAAGAAATTGTCAAACTCTTCATTGAATGAGTATGGGTACAATTTGGAATCTTGCACACCATTATATCAAATCGGGATAGAAGGTTCTTGGGCACATTCTAGTCAAGCCTCTGGAAATTATTTGACACTAATCTCACCAAGTCGACTGAATTCCATCCCCAGATTGATGGCCAGACGAAGGTCATCAACAAGATGAAAATGCACATACTATGTCTGCACAACTCCAAGCATCCATGAACCTAGGATGAGAGCCTTCCTTATATGTGAAACACAATTATAACAGAGCTTTCCATAGTTTGATTGGTCGTATTCCTTTTCAAGTGGGTATGGTTTTTCAACCATTATGTCCAATTTATGTTGCCATGCCTCATGCGACTGCATAAAAAAAATACACACATGTACAGTCTTAGGCTGACAAATAAATTTGGTTTATTGAATGCATCCAACACATCCACCAGTTGGTGCACGACATATTGGATAAGTCCAATTCCAGGTACAAGCAATGATATTATCAATATTGGGTTCTACACAAGTTTCAGGTGAGTAACAAAGTTTGGTTGCATTTGTAGAAAGAATGCCTTACCAGAGCCCATTAGAAGCTCAGACCACTCTAATATGGGCCTTACACCATCACGAAGGTTGTGGGAGACAGTTATTTTTAGCTCAACATTACCCCATTCCTTGGGTTTCACCCAGTGTTCAATGTGGACTGCCTTCGACCATACTTTCCACCATTGGTGGACACATTAGACATTGCAAAACGACTCACACCAATAGAGCTAAAACTATATTGCATGGAATAGGGCAAAAATGATCGAATAATGGACACACATATCAATAACAATTGCCAATAGAAGATATAACTGTATTGGGTTTTCAAAGTTTTCCAACTCCTGCACAAAGGCAAGTGGCTCACCAGGGACCAATTTCAGCAGAAGTTTCACCATCTCATGAAGTCACTCAATGCAATGGGGACCATTACTTCCTAAGGGGGGTGTTCTAGTATAGGTGGATATTGGTGGCCACTATCCTATTCTACTTGGACCCCCACCATTGTTTCTTTCAATTTCCTTAATTGTAGTACAATTTACTATTTTTGGCAATTTTTTGGGTCCTGGACTTCTGGAGTCGTTTTGAGGCCCTCGATGGTGTTTTTTTGGAAAATGGGAAAACCCACTACTTGCACGAGGGCTTTGCAGTAAAAAATTGTAGTCCTTGGATAGATATTTCTAATGAGGTATTGTACACGTCAAATGTTGAGTGTGGAGCCTAATTATCTTGTTTATTTTGTATCACGACGTTGGACCCCTATACCTTAATGTGGCGGCAACGCCGCCCATAATTAAACGATGCCTGGGGGGTCCAGGGGGGGCGGCTGCGACTTTATGGAGCCGCCCCCTAGCAGGGGGTTTCGGGGGCAGCATCCCTGAAGCTAAAAATATATGTAAAATTGCCTTGTAAAAGTATAGTAATTTCTAGTCAATCTGGGCCATTCATTAGGCAGATGATCTGACAGTAGAAGTTATGTCTAGTTTAGGATTTTTTTCCCTAGAAGGCAACCCCTCTCTTTGTATGAGGGTATTGTATTGCGGTTATGTATTGTATGTGTATTCTTAGAGTGAGAAATAAATAGGGAGACTGTGAGAGAGAACAGACGATATTACAACGAATCTGTTGTGGGTTGTGTCTCTTCATTTTGTTGGATAATAGAAAGGAAGGACTGGTTGTTCGGGGTGGACGTAGCCCAAATTAGGTGAACCACGTATATCTGTGTCTCTTTGGTTTTATGTGTTTTGTGTGCTTGTGTTTTCCGCGTATTTTATGCGTTGCATTGCTCTGTTATATATAATTTTCTAACATCAAAGGAAGATCATATGCGAAAGTTACAATGTCTGGAAGTTGATGTACCAATTTACCCCAAAGGGATCCAAAAATTTTGGCGCTTCATCTCCTAGGGTTAGGTTTTTGGATGTTTATGGTTTTCTCTTATTTCTCAATAATAAATGGGAATTTTAGCCTCATTGTAACAACGCTTAGAAGGCATGCATCTGCCACATATCTTCTCTAAGCTAAGCTACCATCGCCTGATATAGTTTATTTCCATTATGCATGTAAACAATTTTCAGTACTTTGTTATTAATTAATTGAAGCTTTTTTTTCGATGTATCTATGTGTTTCTGTTTATATCTATATTTCATTTCGTTCCCTCATAAATTTGGATTAATGGTATTAGAGTGGTCTGTTATTTATCTTTTTGTTTTGCATGTCCCCAACGAGGTCGGGGTACAAGGAGTTGGGACTTGAATTCATTGAGCCTTTGCAACCGTCACCGCTAACACTAACGAACTCCTATGGTGGAAGAAAATAAAGACAAGGGAGGAGGAGTTTCTATCAAATTGTTGCTCAAAGAATCCCTCGAGCGGCAATGGAACGAGATAATTGACAACTTTGCCAAGATCCTTCAGTGGATGCCCACATGTGATGCATATTCATCTAAAATTCATATTGGAGTAGCCTCCCCCTTCAAGATATAAGTGAACTTTTATATCCTTATATTCAAAGTTCAAATATATGCAGATGTTGTAGATAAATTGTTGAATCTGTCGGAAGGTTTTTTTTCCGTCCATAGTTTCTCCGATAGGGAGATGATTACTTTTGCATTGCTTAAGGTTGCCCCCATGTCAAGGACTGGTGGGAAACATATTATGATAAAAGGATCGAGGAACCCTCTCTACTTACAACTGCCCCCTCTTGGAACTCTTTCTGAGATGTTGTCAAGGAAAAATATTATCCCATGGGAAGATATGATTACAACTACATACAATGGACCACAATACAAAAAAAAGGGACCAAGATATGCATGATCTCACAAATATTTTTCATACTCTACTCAAAAATTTGGGTATCAAATACTTTGAGTGACATATGGTGCTCAAGTATCGCGGTTTTTTGCACAAGTACATTCATGAAGAAATGGAGTTCCCGGACATCTCCTCGCTTGGTGTAGCATAACGATGTGCTTCCAAGATTGAAAAATTAAATAAACAAGAGAAGCGTGACTTTGGATCTGTGAATCAGAAGCAAGGAAAGAATGCCCCCAAAACACATAACAAAGGACACAACCAAGGTGGAGTGACCCAGAAAAACCCTTCAAAGTCACAAGCAAATAATGACACCACGAAGACAAACAAGGACACAGGAAAGTGGTTTGAGTTCCAGAAGAGCCCCACTCAAACAGAAATGAGTGTCACGACGAGCAGTCATTGGTGGCCAAGTTGAAAGCTTCAGATTCTTATGCATGTTCTAATTCTGAGCCATAACCCAATAAGTGGAACAATAAGGGGAAGTAGATTATTGACATAGAACCTAGTGCCACCATTTCCACCACCAAGGTCCAGAAGATTGATCTTGAATATCCAAAGGAGGGGGAACGTCTCTTCCACTCACAAATGTGGATGAATGGTTTTCTTTTGTAGTTCATTTTCAATAGCAGGAGCCAAAATAACCCCATTTCATGAAGTGGTTGGGCCTACTAACCACACCACACCACAGTCGTACACCATCATGTGGTTTAACCAAGGATCATATCTCTGCGTCAGCCAACAATGTTGCTTTCTTATAGCATCAAGCCCTTCACGGATGAGGTACTTTGTGATGTTTCTCCTAATGAAGTTTGTGATGTGTTATTAGGCCAACCATACTTGTGGAAGCATCATGTTGTGTATGATTCCATACCTTGCACTGTGATTGTTACTTTGGGAAATAAGTTATACAGGATACTGAAGGTAGCCTTGCCTATCATCATCTCTTTGATCTCTGCTAAGCAATTCGGTAAGATCATATCCCAAGCCAGCCAATTTGTTTTCTTTCTGATTCAATCTCAAATTAAGGGGAAGATAATGGTCACATCCATGGCCCCGAGGAAGGCTTACCCCACGCAAAAAAAGTAGGTGGATAAAGCCTTCGAAGAATACAAGGAAATATTCTCCTCACCCACATGGGTACCTTTTCACTGTAAGTTCAAGAATTTGATCGATATGACTCCCAGAGAACCTCTACTCAATGGGTCGATAATCGTCAATCCATTATGGAAAATGAATAAATCAAGTGGTAGATCCAGTAGTTGTTGCAAAAATGGCACATCCAACCAAGTTCCTCACCTTGCGGGAGCTATATTATACTTGTACATAAGAAATATGGAACTTATAAACTCTACATTATCGGGAACTAAACAAAATAACAATCAAGAATAGGTATCCAATCCCATAGATTTATGACCTTATTGACCAGCTCATGGGGACAAAGTATTTCAGCAAGATAGATTTGAAGTATGGCTATCACTAGGTGCCAATACATTCCATATATGTATGGAGGACCACCTTCAAAACCAAGGAGGGAATTTTCGAGTGGTTAGTCATGCCTTTTCGATTGAAAAATTCCCATGCAACTTTCATGAGGCTGATGGATGACATCTTGCAGCCCTTCAACAACTTGTTTATGGATGTATATATGGAAGACATCCTCATATTTAGCAAGAATTGGTAAGAGCACCTGCAACACATTCAACATGTCCTTCAAACCTCGCGACAACACAAACTATGTGCCAACTATGATAAATTCATTTTTGGCATGATCTAAGTATAATATCTAGGCCACATCATTGATGAGAAAGGTGTGCATGTGGTTCTGACTAAGATCCAAATCATTTGGGATTATCCAGCCTCGACCACTCTAACAGAGCTTCCTAAATTTTTTGGCCTTGCCAATTTTTATTGAAGGTTCATGTTGGGATTCTCTCATATCACTTGGCCTCCGAGTAAGGTTACCAAGGGTGGAGTGAAAGAAAAAAATTTGTAGTCTGATTTCCAATAGAAATCGTTCATAGAGCTAAAGCACCACCTCTACTCTACACCTATACTCACATTGCTAGACCTACAAAAACCATTTGAAATTGAGGCAAACATCTCCAACTATGCTATTGATGCAGTTCTCACCCAATAGGGGCATCCGGTGGCCTACCATAGTGAGACACTTTTTGATACAAATTGGAAATACCCCACTATGATAAAGAGATGTATTCCATCATGTAGGCATGCCGATAATGGAAACATTACATTTTGGGGAAGGAGACGGTCATCCACACATATCACTGACCTCTTCATTTTATCCAAACACAAGGAAAGTTGCATAATGACCAACATCAGAAGTGGTCTACATATCTGCAAAAATTCCACTTGAACATTAAATACGAGAAGGCCATCACCAATCATATTTCACATTTCCTTAGTCAGCCCCCAGTTATAGCATTGACTACTTTTTTCAACTATGGTGGCCACGTGATCTCTGGATGGCCTCAATTGAATAAAAAGGATTCAGAGCTCACCACCACATACCAAATTCTAGTGGATGGAAAGAAAGTTTCAGGTTTTCGCCTTTAGGACACATTATTATGGTACCTGGGCCACCTTTGTGTTCCTTCTAATGAGCGTGCCAAGCTGATTTGGGAGGCACACTACAATCGGGTCACGAGACACTTTGGTGTGGAGAAAAATGTGGTCATACTACATAAGTATTTTTATTGGCCAAAACTCTCACTGGACATTGTAAAATATATAAGATCATGCACTGCCTATGCCATATCCAAATCAACCATCAAGAAGCAAGGCATGTTCACTCCTCTACCTACTCCCAACCAGCCCTGGGAATCTATCTCCATGGACTATCTATCGATCCTCCCTTCTACCAAGCATGGTAAAGACTGTATATTTATGGTCATGGACTTATTTTCTAATATGGCTATATTGGCGGCTTTCAAGAAGAGTACCACAACAGAGGATGTTGCCAAAATATTCTTTGAATGAGTATGGGTATATTTTGGAATCCCGTAGACCATTATATCAAATCAGGATAGCAGGTTCCTAAGCACATTCTAGTCGAGATTCTGGAAATTATTGGACACTAAGCTCATCAAGTCGACTACAATCCATCCCCAGAATAATGGTCAGATAGAGGTCATCAATAAGATGATAGTGAACATATTACACATGTACAACTCCAAGCATCCATGAACCTAGGATTATATTATTCCTTATGTGTAATAAAGTTATAAAATATCTCTCCATAACTCGATTGGTTGCAATCCTTTTCAAGTGGGTTTGGGTTTTCAACCATTGTGTCCAATTCATGTTGTCATGTCTCATGCAACTACACAGAAAAAATCCACACATGTATAGTCTGACGCTGAAAAAGAAACCTGGTTTATTGAACACATCTAACACATCCGCCAAAAAGTGCACAACATCTTGGATAAGACTAATACCAAGTACAAGCAGGGGCATGATCAACATGGGGTGCCACAAAAGTTTCAAGTGGGTGAAAATTTTTGGTTTCATTTGCAAAAAGAATTCCTAAGCGAAGCCCATAGGAACCTCAAACCACTGTGATATGGGCCTTACACCATCACCAAGGTTGTGGGAGACAATTATTTTGAGCTCAAAATTCCACCATTCCTTGGACTACACCCACTGTTAAATGTGTACCACCTTTGGCCATAGTTTCCACCATTACTGGGCGCCTCAGACATTGCAGAACAACTCACACTAACAAAGATAAAAACATACTGCATGGAATGTGCCATAATATATTAGATCATGGACACACAGATCAAGAACACTCACTATTATAATATCCAAATGTATCAAGTTCTCAAAGCTAGCCAAATCCTACACCAAGGCAAGTGTCTCACCAGGTACCAAGTTCAACAGAATTTTCCCCATCTCATGGAGGCACTCAATGCAATGGGGACCATTTCTTCCTAAGCAAGGAGGATTGATCTAGGTGGATATTGGTGGCCACCCTCCCATTCCACTTAGACCGCCACCATTTTTTCTTTAATATTTCTTAATTTTAGCACAATTTACTACTTTTAGTAGTTTTTCGGGACCTGAACTTTTAGAGCCATTTTGAGTTCCTTAATGATATTTTTTTATTGAAAATGGGAAAACCCATAGCCTATGGTAATTTTTTTCAATCAAAATTTGTATTCCTCATATATATATTTCTATATCATGTATCATACGCGTCAAATGGAGATCGCATGCTAAATTTACAACCTCTATAATTTGATGTACTAGTTTACCCAATGGGGCCCACAAACTCTTAGTGCTTCATCTCTTAGGGTTAGGTTTTTGGATTTTTAGGTTTTCCCCTTATTTCTCAATAATAAATAGGCCTTCGATCCTCCTTGTAGCATAATTAAGAAGGAATGTAGATGTTTCATCTCTTCTCAAAGATAAGCTATCATTGCTTGAACTAGTTTATTTCTATTCTGCATGTAAACCATTTTTAGTACTTTATTATTAATGAATTGAAGTTTTGATTTTGCTGTATATTTTTGTTTATGTTTATATGTGTATTTCATTTCATTCTTTCATAAATTTGGATCATCCTCCCTCTCTTCTTCTCTCCTTCTCCATCACTCATCCTCATCACTCATCCTCACTCTTTTTGCACCCCCTTCACTCTTTCTATTTGTCACTCTTTATCTCTCTCCCCTTCCTCTCCCTCCCTCCCTCTCTATATCCACCTCCATCAATCTCCCACCTTTATCTCCATCCATCTCTATCTCTCTCCCTCTCACTCTTCACCTATTTCTCTCTCTTTCTCTTTCTCTTTCCCTCCCCATTTCACTCTCTCTCCCTCCCTCTCTGTCTCTATAAACATCTATTTCTCCCCCCTAATATATCTCCATCCCACCCCCTCTCTCCCATATAACTCACTCACTCTTTCCTCCCCCCACCCACCTTCCTCTCTTTTTATCTATTTCTCCATCCCTCCTTCAGTATGTCCTTCAAAATACCCCCTCTATCTCTATCTCTATATCCCTCCATCATGTCCTTCACAACAAGCCCCTCTATCTCTATATCTCCCTCTTTCCCTCCTTCAATCTATCCTTAACAAAAAACCCCTCTATCTCTATGTCTATATCCCTCCCTCTCTTATTATCTCTCTCTCCTCCCCCCAACTCCCTCCCTCCCTCTCTTTCTCTCTCTCTCCCTCCTCTCTCTCTTCCTCCTCCTCCTCCTCTCTCTCTCCCCCCCTTTAGATTTGTATCTATCTTCCTCCCTTTGTCCTTATCTCCCTCCATCCCTCACTACTATCCCCCTCATTCTACATATCAGTGTTTCTCTTTTGCCCTCTCATTTTTACACTCTCCCTCTCCCTCTCCCCTCCGTCTCCCTCTCCCTCTCTATCTTTTTCTCCCTATTTCAATTCCACTATCTCTCTCTTCCCCCTTCCTGTCTCTCACTTTTTCCCCCCCTCTCTCTATATTCCCCTTGCCTCCCACAACTCTCTCTCTCTCCCCCACTCTACCTCTCTCTTCCTTCCTCACTATCCTCCTTCTCTTTCTCTTCCCTTCCCCCAACTCAACCCTTTCCCTAGTTCGTAGCTCTAGAAATGTGTGCAAATTTCTAGAGCTAAGAACATGCACATGTTTATAAAAATTTTCACATTTCTCGAGCTATGAATGCACACACACTTTTTTGAATTTATATTTTTTCTTGGTGGGAAGCTTACATGAGTGATGATTTGGTTACTTTGGATATAGGTTTAGGATGAAAAAACTAGTGGTTTGGGATACAAATACATGAAAACCTAATTTTTCATAAAACCTTTCTATATCTCTATTTCTTATGTTATTTTTCTATAGGCAAGGCAAATCCATTTTCCATGAACTATAAAAACATAGAAAGTTGACTTTGCATATACCATGTGTGTGTGTGTTTACTATTTTTATATGTTTGTCTTGGCATATATTAAAATATTAAAATACATCCTTCTTTTATTTCCACTAAAATTTTTTGTTACCTTAACCATTTTGAAAAAAAAGTTATATGGTGCATTAGTAGACACTAAGAAAAAAAAAAAAAAATTTGATAATGCTCAGACTCTTTTATGTAGCACTAATAGAAAGATTTGTGATTTCAAAGATATAATGACTTTCATAATTTAAAAATTATATTAAAAAAATATTATCTATATATATATATATATATATATATATATATATATATATATATATATATATATATATATATATTTTAAATAGTTGTGCACAAGAACAATATGTTCTTTATAATTCTGCAAATGTTTGTAACAAAATTCCACCATTTGGGTACTAAAGTTAGCACTAACAAAAACATGTGCTATATTTTGCATGAAAAACAACATATCATTGTTAGAAAAACTCAAAATTCACATAGTTATACAAAATTCTATAAATAAAAATTGCGTATTCATAAATCTAATTCATTTTCCTACATTTCATTTTTTTACACCTTATTCAAATTCATTGTGGAAGTACCTTGAATTATCCCTCCAAATTACTCGATTGCTACTTTTCCAGGTTTACATTGCCACTAATGTGTCACGAGAGATCATCATTAGCTTTCACCCATCCATATGTGCTTTATTTGATGACTATGACCATTAAATAATAATTGGAAGAATAGTTATCAATATTTTCTCCACAATTCTTTGTCTTTTGATAGATTTCCCTCCATATCTCAATCCATTCATAGTATCTTGGTCCTATTAATAAAATCTCAAATAAACTTAGCTTCTTTCACCTTTAAAATTTCAAATTCTATTCTTAGGGCTTGAAGCCTTACCAATTCGATTTTGTCTAATCCTTGGAAAATAATGTACATGTTGTCCCATCAATCCTTCATTTTTTCCCCACTAGCAATTTGGGGAAGGATTGATCTCTCTACTATATATTGTGTGTATATTTGATATCAAATAAAACATTTTTTTATATAACGAAAGAGAATAAAAGCTTATTATATTATAAACTGAAAAATTGCGTATCCACGTTTGTTCCTTATTGAGAGATATAAGGAAAAATATACACCATGTTTTTATTGTAAAGTTGTGGTTGTTAGAGGGTTGTTTTGATTAACAAACTATCATCTTTCTCTAGCAAAGGGGGTTTTGCCATCAAACCTTCATATGCTAAATCCAATAATTTAAACACCAAGTTTGACACCTACATACTTTGAGAGAAACAATGAAAAACAATTACATCATGTGAATAATTGTACAACAAACATGTAGTAAAATATATTAAATTTTTCCTTCAACAACAACAAAATAAAACCTAATTTTCTTCAAACACTACCAAAGTTGGGGTAAAAGTTGGGCTTAGGGATCACACCTTTCCTTTCATATAATATTCTTGAGTGTAGAAACCATGTCCCAATATGGGTGAACTACAAGTAAGTGATATAAATTCCATAAATCAAAATCTTATTTTGATGGGAATTTACAATGTTATTATTCTCCATCTCTCATGGAAAATATTGTTACTGGTAAATAAGAGTTGGGCTTAGTGGAAATACCATTCCTTTAATGCATATCACATTTTTTAGTGTAGAAATGATGTCTCAATATGGTGAAATTGCAAGTGATATAATTTTTTATAAATAAAAAATTTTGGATGATAATTTTCAATGTTATTATTGTCAACCTCTAATGGAATTTTTTTTTTTGTAAGATTAGGTATTTTCTATTAGATTCCAAAAAAGGGAGTACATAGTTGTTTTCCACTGGCTACTAGTCTACCACTTGGGGAACTGGACCAATAGTAAAGATTCAAAAATTTTACATTATATATCACAAAAGCAATTAGTCTATCACTTAAACTAAAAAGATAACTAATTGAAGTACATTTCCAAATATTAATTACTGAAATCAAAACATTTCCATTGCAAAAAATTGTAACATAATAACATGCTCTCCCGATCATCTCAGCCTAAGGGTGAGTCCACCTAGATTGGTGATGGAGAGTCACTTTCTTCTTCAAAGGGAGTGAAAATGATGTCCACCTACTTTGTGGATAAGACAAAAAAATTCCTATCTAGCTTCTTAATGTTTTCCATAATTTATGTCGTGCAAACAAAAATCTCTTTTTGTATGTCAAACCATTAAGTAAGAAAACTTCTCATAAGAGTTTTGACATGCCAATAAAAGGTGACAGATTGCATATTAGTGACCTGACGAGACCAAGTTGAAGCACCCAGGATCCGTTGCCTTGTTTCCCTTTCCACATGGTGGTCAGGGATAAATATATTTCCATACCACACTTCCTCTTTAATCTCTACAATTTTCGTTCGAACCATTTTAGGAATCATTTTTGGATAATGAGCCATAGCTTGACAAGTTTCATATTAGGCTTGAGTTTTTGAAGTGGATAGAGGACAGGAAACAAAACTCACAAAGGGGGCATCTCTACCCCTTCTCCCTACTTTATATCCTGTAGAGATTCTACGTCGAACCATATAAGGAGGGGAGAGGGTAGAAAGGACTAAACTAGAGAATGTAAGAACAACCCAAAGGTAGGTTAAGGGAGAATTACATGACAACAATGGAAAAATCCATGCCTTAAAGGAAAGACCCCTAAATCAGAGGGAGAAACCATGTTGGTTTCCTTGGCTTATAAGACATTTATATATTCTTAGAATTAGAAACCTGAAAGAGGAGGGGGAAACTACGGGGGCTTTACCCAATGAACCTCTAACATATCACGTGTGTTCATGTCATACTAAACAATACCCTTAATTTGATTGCATATTGGAAAATAACTTTAAAAATCACAGTATTTAACCCCCTACCAATACGAAACTAATGCACCTTCAAAATTAAAAAAACCCTTAATTTCACTAGATATTGTAGGTATCCATTTTTTCATTAACATTTTTTATGCCCCTTTATATTTTTTCATTAAATTTTAACTCCATTTTTTATACCCGCCAATATAAAAACCCTTTACCCCCTATATATGTCCCAGTATATTATGTCATTTAATCCTCAATATATATCCCCCAATATGAACACATGTGGTTAGGTATTGCTCCCCCATTGAAGCCCTTGTGGGGGAAACATAGGCATTCAAAAGGAGAAGTTGAAAGGGAGAAGAATAGGAAGACCAAACCAAAAGCTATTAAGGGACCAATGGAGTGGAAGGAGATCCTACAAACTACAAAAGAGATTTTGAGACTTGACACTGGAACTGATAAACTTGAAAATTAAAAACCAACTTATACTAGAATTACCATAAAACCAAAGCACTGAGTCTCCCATGGTCTAGGCCTGGAACCAATCGTGTTGAATCCACAAATATCAACCTTTAATCCGCATATTCAAATTAAGCCCGAGAATAGGACATTACTTCCGAAGAGAACACTTCACACTAGCTACCCAAAGCACAACAACATCCAATACCATAATAAATATAAATTCCAATTAAAATACCATAAAAAATAAGAAAGGGAAGTTCTTGAGTGGATCATAAAAATCTATATAACTCACATACAACCTTTCATGTCGCGACTTCCATCATGCGATATACCAATTTAAAATATTATCCCAAATCATTGGCTTCATCCACCATTCTTGGCCATGATTCCTTTAATTTCCATCAAATCCTACACAATTATGCTAGGGACATGATTGAGGGAAATCTTCATGGATGGTTGTCCTTATAGAGTTACTTTCATATCACTATCAATAATAAAACATATCACACACACCTTCAATTCATGTTCAACCTTCTAGATGCACTACACCTTGCATATATGCTCATCCATGTAGGTGGCATACAACCCCATCATTTATTAACTTGGCTCTCATATCAAAAGAGGGGTTTGAATCCCACTTCTAGGAACCCACCATGGGGAATCTCTCATGGAAAATATTGTTACTACTAAACATAATTTCTGTAAAACACACAAAGTATTTATTGAAACAATGTCTAGACAATTAAAAAAAATAAAAAACACATTAAAAATTAAAAATTAAAAATAAAAAATGAAAAATGAAAACATGCCATACAATTTTATCTCATCCAACTTGGTTGGTTTTATGTCAATGAAAAATTCATAGAATGGCCACAAGAATAAGGCAAAAGGGTGCCTATGAAAGTGTTAAAATGCAATGAAGTTGAAAGGGTTCCTTTTGACAGTGTTAAAACACAATCTTTAGATTTTCAATGGTGCCTTTGAAAGTGTTAAATTGAAAAAATGAAGTTTTATGATTTGAACATTTAGAGGGATTCTAGATAAAAAATCCATATTTAAATAATATTATGTAAACCAGCAAACCCCCGAAGTGGGGGAAAGGAAGCATTAAAGTGAATGATAACGATATGTTGTTAAAATATTACAAAAGATTTTTAATTGGTTTGTGAATAAGTAATAGAATATCTATGGAAAAGGGTCCATGGATAATGTAATAACATGATATTTGAGATGATTAAGAATACTTTCACATACTTTAGATAATGTGAAGATAATGGTTTTTTTAGTTGGTCAAATCTCATGAGTAGTAATAAGATTGGTGGTAAAAATTCTTAATACTCTAATGTTTTGCACAATTATAACGACCCTTTTGAATAGGACATGGGTATGGGTGTATTGTCTCCAATGAATTCCACCAATTTGAGATTTAATGTTTCGAAAGAAAAATGTCCTTCTGTGTGCTTGAACCCTCTATACCTAGTGACAAAAGGTGACGTTGAAGGAGCGTATATGGAACATGTGGTTTGCTTGGCCTCTAAGAGAGGTTTTTGGTCCATTGGAAATAGAAATGATGTAAGGTCAATATAAGCAAACGAAGGATGTATTCTTAGTTGTGGGGGAATATATTGCAGTCAACCAAATCCTTGAACTTTCAAGATGCACTTTGGCATGTAATTTTATTGGCAAGAGGGTAGTGATAGAATACTTTCTGAGATAGATAAACTAGAGTTGGAGTTCAAGTTTAGGATATAAACTAACAACTCACATAGTAGTAAGAGGTATGCATTTGTTTTGTCTTTTGGAAGGAAGAAGATGCATTTTCTATATTAAATGAAGTTTGGTTTATGGAAAGGTCTTATTTGTCTATAAAATGCCACCACTCATTTTTTATGCTAGGGATGAGACCATGTCATATGCCCCAGTATGAATAATACTTCTTGGACTCACCAAAGAACCCTCGACTATTCAAGATTTGTGAACAATTGAAAACAACCTAGGAAAAAGTATTCTCGTGGATGATATCTTTGCCTGTGAAAGATAAAGGTAAATTGCAAGGATCTTTGTTTAAGTAGAGGTCTTTGTGAGACAACTGAATTGATTATTTAAAAAAATGCAAGTATTATTTACATACACTTTCCCAACTCCCCATCAATTGACACATTTGTTACTTAGTATATGGTGGCCATTCTTGTTGGTCCTTCATTTTTTCATAGTAAATATGACTTGTACCAATTAACCAAATTAGTATTTGTAGAATAAAAGTGATTTTAAATTTAATTGATTTATTAAAGATCATTCAAACTACTAATTCTCCTTCCAATCCTTTCTTGTATGTAAGCTTCGACCTTATAGTGTTTTGAAGTGAGAATATTTTATTGTGATGATGGTGTTTGATCATGGGTTTGTGGAAAAATTGACCTCCTTCCCCCCCCCCCCCCCCCCTCCTCCTCCTCCTTAAGCCATCTTATGTGATATTTTTGGCACCAAAGAATTTCTTCCTAAAAGCAACCTTCTTCTAACTGAGTGAGAAGCTCACTTTGTTCGTCAACTAATTTGTCATATTTACCATAAATAATAATTTATTGTTGAACTTATTCCATGTGATCGCCGAACTCCCATTTGATTTGGTGGATGTTCCAAAAATATTCTCTATTCCATTTTTTACGTGAGCTTTTAAGAACTCGATTTTCTACTTGAATTGGTGCATAATTGAGCCCAGTGGAGGAGTGGATTCCTACCACCATTATTGGTATTTTTCCAAGAAGGAAGGGTCCATAAGAAAAAATCCTTCAAAGTGAAAGGGTTTACTTTTGGGTCTTGATTTGATGTCCGCTCCCAGGATTACTGACCAATGATCAGATCCCCAACAAGGAAGGATTGAGGCCTCCACAAAGATGTCATTTTCCAAAGGGGTTTTCAAGACCAAAAATCTATCAAGTCCGGAAGCGATTTGAGGGTGACCACCTTTTCTATTATTCCTAGTAAATATCCCATGTATAGTATCCGTAGTTGTGACTTGCAGGTCTTGCATGAGGTCAAGGAAGGGTTAGGCATCAGAGTCTAGTTATTGTAAGCCTCCTTTTTTTTCTTCCAATAATGACGTTGAAGTTTCCCCCTATTATCCACAGGTCTTTTGAAGAGAGGAAGTGAAGATCTTGAATAAAATTTTGTTTAACATTCAATAGAGCTATAGTCAGATTGGTGGTGTTACTTTCAATAGGCTTGCATATAAGAGCTATCCTTCTTACTTTTCCTTCTGCAACCAATTCCACCGAAGCACTACCTTTCCAACATTTATCTAGGATTTCACTTAGACGCTCGTTGGAGAATTTTTTTTCTTGTAATATGAGTACTGTAGGGATTTCCTTACAATTTTCATCTTTTGGGGGCCTCAATTTACCTTTGCAGTTAAGTCCCCTAATGTTCCATGTGAATAATTTCATTGAGAATTATGGGGAATGGAGTGGAATACATACATGGTGAGAGTAACCTTGCTTGAACACGATAACATCTCACTCACTTATCGTATGAGGTTTTTTCTTTTCTTTTTTTCCCTTATTTTTTCCTTCCTAGTGGTGCTTTAAGGATTCTTTGAAGCTTTGAATTTGGATGCCATAGCTTGATGAGCCTTATATTTGAGAGGGCATCCCTTTATTATTACATAGGTTAAATTAGGGTTGATGTAGCATCTATATTGTTTATTTTAGGACTATTTGGAAATCTTTTCCTTTTAGCTCTTCTACCATGCTTGTCAAGGTTATTTCCTCCACGTCCATTTCATTGGCATCATCCTAGGTATCTCCTGGAATTGTTTCATTTCTTCTCAGTTGTCTGCTCATGTCTCTTCTTGGTTGTTTTTTGGTTCCTTTCTTTTGATAGAGCTTTGATCTATATTTCGATCCACATAGTTCATTTTTTGTGTTGAGTTATCCACGTATGCATTGTTTTTTTCGTGATTGTTTGCAAATATTTTCCTTTTAGCTCTTCTACCATGTCTATGAGGGTTACTTACTCCACATCTATTTCTTTTGAATCATCCTACGTATCTCCTATTATTGTTTCTTTCTTTTTGGGTTGTTTTTTCGTGACTCTTATTGTCTAGATTCTAGTGCCTTTCTTTTGATAGAGATTCGATATGTATTTGTATCCACATATTTTATTTATTGTGTTTAGTTATCTGAAATTTCCATGTCCTCTTCTAAGGGAGTCTATTTGTTCTTTGATTATTGGTTTTCCTTAGGAAGAGGGGCCTCCTACTGGCGCAAATTTCTTCTGCAAGGTGCTAGTCTCTCAAATCCCTCTACATCATTTTTCCAATGTTGTTCCTGGGGAATTTCCTTTTGACTAAGAGGGAAATCTCAAAATAAGTGGCCATATTCATGGCATTTGTAATAGTGGAATGGAACATACACGTAGTCTAGATATTGCTTATATAGCTCATCATGGTAATAAATGTCTATGGAGACCAACAAGGGTCCAAAAATGTCCATACACACACAGATGCATAAATACATAAATGTATATGCATCCTTTAGTTTCCTCCAAGACTTTGACAAAGATACATGTTGTGTTCTCAATTCCTTCCAAGACTTCTTGATTCCATAATTTCTTGGGAAGTGAGAAGATTGACACCAAAACAAGGGTTGCCAAGGAGTTATTATTTTATGGGTTGTATCTCTCCTTCCAAGAGCACATTTATAGGCTTGTATTGTTGAAGAAATAAGGCTCGTTCTGAAAAATTCTAGTTTTATCCTGCAAGTTTCAAAAAATGATTGTTAAAAACTGGTTAGCCCCCAACTCCAAGTCTATCTTGCACTTTGGTTGCCTTTTGTTTCAAATCCAACTGATTAAATCCCTTTTAGTTGGCCACATTCTTATGAAATTACAAATCAAGGTGTGGTCTTTCGTGTTTTGGAGGAAGTTTTCTGAATATTCTTGATCGCACTTGAAATTTGGGGTATTTTTCCGCCTTGGGAAACCATCTACCCTTGTTTCGATTTTGCTGGAAGACTCCCATCAAGACCTTGTCTTTCCCTCCTAGATCTGGATCGACAACCTGTTCATTGATGTCTAGCGATAGGCGACGAGGTATTGTAGCAACAAAACCGAGAGCTTTCCTATCTCCTAAAATGGTGTTCTTGTAGGAGGGAATTGCAACCTAGATGAGTGTGCCATGGCATCGCTCAGTGAGGGTTGTTACAAAAAAACTAAGAGAAATCTTAACCGAATGTCATATCAAATTCTTTTGTTAGAATCAGTGTTGGATTCAAGCACAATTTGGATATGAAGCATTCTACTTCTCCAATAACAATGAATTCATGAGTTATTCAAGAGTAGCACTGCGATTTTATTGTGCACTTCTTAGAAAGGCACCATGATTATCATTTAGTTGTTAGAAGGAAAACAATTTACTTAAACCAGAGCGAGTGATATTTATTGGAATTTTCTTAATTTTATATAAATTAAGTCCACTTCCATTAAATTTGTTTGTATATGTATATAAAGGTGTGTGACTTACTAACCACCCTAATTCTACAAAGTGTAGGATGATGATTCTTGAGATTCCTCTACATCTAAGATAGAGTAGGTTGAAGGATTTGAATCCCAATAGTTTTTATAGAAATCTCCCTCACTTCCTATGAGGACATCCAGCTGATTCATTTTGAGCAGGAAAAACACAAGTTATTGAAAGAATATGCTCTGATTCGCCGCATAGTTGATGCTAATGTTGTGGGTTTGAGCATCAGTGTAGAGATTTTGGTTAGACATGAAGAAGGTCTCGTTGAGGAGTTTGGCATGGTATTTGTTTTCAAATATATATGGAGTGTGAATACCCAAGTTGGTGATGTTAACGATGGTATTGGTAGTGTTAATGGTGGTATTGGTCAAGAATGAGAGATACAAATTTTATTTACCAATTACTCATCTCAAATTTAATTGTCAATAAATTTAGTGAAACTCAACCACAGATTTCTTATTCATAATCTAGTTTCACTTTATCACTGTTACAAGGGTTGAAAATTCGTCAAATGATAATGATTAAAACATGAATGAATTTCGTTGCAAGCTAAATTGAATCAAGTCAATGCAGTTGAAACATAACAAGATGGTCAAAGCTCAAAGGTGGATTTGTTTGATTTAGTAATAAATTATTTATAAGTTTCTATTATTATCCATTTAAATACGAATTATATTTAATAAAATTTTAAAAATGTTTATTTAATAAAAAAAATTAAATTATAATATTATTTTATATTATATAACCCATTTATTTTAGAAACTTCTATAAATAATTAATCAAATTTATAATGGAATAAATTGGGCTAGGAATTGTGTAAGAAATAAACATTGAATGTAAACTTTATAATATCATTCCAACTTTATAATTTTTCCTAACCAGAAAAACACTTTTAAAATATAAGGTTTACCTTCTTCTTTTACAACCATACTTTGGTTTTACCTTTATACATTTCAAAATTTAAGGTTAAAAAACAATTTCAACAAATATAATATTTCGACATAAGAAAATACTAAACAAAGTGAGATAAATGTGATTAAATAGATCGTTATTAAATTATACAAAAGCTTCGGTCATCAAGGTGGATATCCATAGGTCTATGGGATAATGATTATGTCGAAAGGCCTTGGCACAATATGTTAGAGTTCACTGGTGAGTGATGTTACATTGGCCATCAGCCCAAAATGCAAGGGATTTCCAACGGGCCTCTTCATGTCTAATAATTATTGATGCCAGTGATTGATTCTATCAATCCACATATTCGATTTCGATGTGTTGAGGGACGTAGCACTTGAGTGTCGATGGAGGAAAAGTACACGTCAGTTGATTTCAAACAACTGATGCCATATCCTTTGAATTCCAAGGGAAGTTGTGGTTATGGGCTTTAGGAAAAATGAGGAGGGTATGCCATCAAGCATCAACCCAACTTGCACAAGGCAAGCACAACCTCTCGCTAACACACTGACAGACTTTGGTCCCAAGCTTCGATGTGACCAAATCACAACGTAGTTCATTGAGGTGGAAATATCTATTTCATATCTCTTTTCTTTTCTATGGTATCACTTGCACCGAATATTGAGTCAATTTGCAAGTTTGGTTGGCCGAAAGTGAGGACTTCTCATATTTAAATGTGAATATTGATCAGTCATAGCCGATCCAACGATAAAACCAGCGAACAACATTTTGTTTGTAGGCATAACAGTTGTATGGTGATAGCATTTTAGTGAGGAGGACGAGAACATGATCATGGTAAAGAGTAAGTATGCCAATGGGAATTAAGACTCACTTATAATTGTATTTGATAACAATTGGCGGTTTTTCATAGGTTCTCGAGAGACGACGAAGGTCGGTGGGCATCCATCTCTTAAAAAAATACTTTGTGCAGAATGGAGGAACTCAGGGTTTCCAAGCATTTGAGAGCAGCGGTGCATAGATTGCATGAAGAGGTGAAAGTCAAAATTAGAACTTCAGCAGGCATTTCTGAAAGTTTTAGAAGCGATATCGGGGTCAAGCAAGGTTGTCCATTGTCTCCTACTCTTTTTGGTTTATATATTGACAAGTTTGAAGAGTGGCTAAATTCGCAAGGGGGTGACGGTATCCATTTGGGCAAGTTCGTTATAAGACTTCTTTTGTATGCAGATGACCTTTCACTGATTGCTAAATCGGCTATTGGTTTGCAAGAGCATTTACGTTCGCTTGAGCATTTTTGTAGAAGGGTGGGGATGCAAGTAAATATTAGCAAAACAAAAGTAGTGGTTTTCTCTAACAAAAGAAAGCATAACTAGCATAAGTTCTACTTTGAAGGCAACATTCTGGAAGAAGTTGCAGACTACAAATACTTCAGAATTGACTTCAACATAAATTTAAGTTGGGATGGGTGTTGAAAGAAAAGAACTTTGGGGGGTTGGAAAGCATTTTATGCTCTTCAAAACAGGTGTAGAGAGGCAAAGTTGTGGGACTGGAAAACCACTCTAACTCTTTTTGGGCTTCTAGTGATTCCGGTGATTCCCTACAGTTGTGAACTGTGGGCCGCAACACAACCGAGATGCAGTGGAAACAAATTGAGAAAATTTAGAAGTGTTTGATTACAAACAAATTCAAAATTAAAAGTGCAGTTCCTTATGCTATCTTGTTAAGTGAAACAGGGGTTGCTCTTATTGAAGCAATGGCTAAGGTGTGAGTCATAAGTTATTTGAAAAAAAAATGAGCAAATGGAAGAGGGTAGATGACTTAAGGTTGTAGTTAATGACATATTGTGCAAAGAAAGAAGATTTTGATGCGGGAAAATAACAAATGGTTTAGTAAATGGGGTATTTGCTTGAGCATGTGCCCTACAAACAGTAAAGAGATAAAAAAATTTGTTATGGATAAGTTCCACAAATGTACTTGGGATAAAGAGCTAGGGAGAAAGAAGAAGTATTACATTGAAGAGTTTAACCCCACTCATAATCATCAACAAAAAGCGTACATAGGGGCCAATATTTCTTGGAGATCTAAAATTATTATTGCTCAATTAAAGAGATCTAAAATTCTTATTGATCAATATTTCTTGGAGATCTAAAATTCTTATTTTCTCGAGCATGTGCCCTACAAACAGTAAAGAGATAAAAACTTTTGTTATGGATCAGTGCCACAAACGTACTTGGGAGAAAGAGGTAGGGAGAAAGAAGTACTACATTGAAGTGTTTAACCCCACTCACAATCATCAGCAAAAAGCGTACATAGAGGCCAATATTTCTTGAAGATCTAAATATCTTATTGCTCAATTAAGGAATAATTCTCATAAACTCCATTGTGAAACAGGGCACTGGAAAAGGCCAAAAGAAATGTGGGGGGCAAGAGTAATTATTTTTCGCTCTTCCGAAAAAGTGGAAACAGAAAAACATTTCATTTTAGAATGCAAGGCCTTCAAAGACAGCAGGGAAAATTATGCAGGGATTCTAGCAGCTAGCTCTTGGGATAATCTATTCAGCGAAGAGTTTGTCGAGAAGCTTGGAACGTTTATTATAAAACTTCACAGGGAAAGAGCCAAATACAAGAGCCAGATGAAAAAGCGATATGTCCCATAAGTTATTTTTAATCTTGTAGACGTTAAAAATACTTTTTTTTTTAAGTTACAAGATTCAATATCAATGGAAATATTAAAAATAGAATCCCACGTCTTGAAATAGAGAATAATCCAAAACCTACCCACCAAATCAAAATGGAATTGTCTTTAGTGTGACTTTTTGGAGTTTCAGGCGCTGGAATCCGGTGAAAAAATTTGAGGTAAAATTTTGATTTCAGTTATTTAAACTTGTTTTTTTGGCTATATATATGGATTCAGCACCCTAAAAAATCTCAGGGCACTTCGATTGTGCAAGGTTACCCATCAAACTTATGTTTTCAATGAATTCCGGTCAGATTTTAGAGAAATTAGACCGAAAAATCCCACCAGAAAAACCTTCAAAAAGTTGCACTAAATACTAACAAATCAAAATATCTCTACCAATCTAAATATATTCTTAGAAACATATTTGAGAATGATGGAAAATAAAAGCTAAGATCATAAAGTGACTATGAAAAGTGGGCCACATCCCATAAACATGTGAATTTTGAAAAGGTTTGGCATGTGATTTCAAGTTCATAAAATCCTACAATCTTGAACTTGTGTCACTAAATTTTTGTATCTTTCTTTTTGGAGTTGTCTTTAGTGCGACTTTTTGGAGTTTCGCTGAAATCTGGTGAAACAATTTGAAGTAAATTCTTGGTTTTGTTATTTAAACTGATTTTTTGACTCTATATATGGATTCAGCACCCTCTGAAACCCCTTCAATTGTGCAAGGTTAGCAATCAAACTTCTCTTTTCAATAAATTCCTCCCAAATTTTAGAGAAATTACACCGAAAAAAACCACCGTAAAAACCTTCAAAAAGTCACACTAATTAGTAAACACTACTAGTTTCTTTTTGCAGCATCCCAAATTCTCTCCTGCCAGCGGTCGTCATGCGTTTTGCAGAGACAGCCGATATGGACATTTCCACGTATGTCACCAGAAATTGCGCCACGTGGAAAAGTTGAGTGCGAGCGCTGCCCTTGTGGCGTTACAAACCCTTATCCACAGGAAGCGAAAGCTTCCCCTTGGGCGGTTTTCGGCTCCCCAGCGAGCGGTTTTAGCGTTCCCATATAGCGGTTTTAGTAGTGCTATTCGTAGGTTGGAGAACTGACCTGCCACGTCAGCAATAAGGGAGCGTGCTTTTACATTTCGGAGGATGACTTTGATTCCGATGACGTGGGGACCAGCCGGCCTCTCCGGAAAATAAGGTGAGGTTTAGAAAAGCTTGTCGGCGACAAACATGACACGTTCGAACCTTATCCACATTTTTATCCGAACGAGTCACGACTAATGAAATTCTCATCCGAAGAGTTGTCAACCATATCAAGATTTAAATAGCTTTATCGTGTATTTGTCGTATAGTTGTTCCCCGTTAGCCACACGAAAACCGTACCGCGTGTTCCTGGTCATGTCTATAAATAAACAAAGCAGATCCCGGGCAAAAGTAATGACGTGCTTGCTTTATCGAAGACATAATATTGTTGCCGAAAGCATATTGAACTTGAACCAGATTAGTTATAGTTTAGCAATAGTTTAACTAGATTGTTTTTTCGCCTTTAAAATCATGGAAATTTCAGTAAGATTTTAAGAAAATTTGATAAGGATTTTTGTAAATCCATGTTATATCTATCAAACTTTAATATTTTGGGTGCCCTAAAGGTTTTGGGTGGCCATCTGATCAATTCCTCAGTCTCCTAAATTTTATACTAATATAAGCGATATTATCAACGTGGATCTTAACTACTCACACTATTTCTGATTTATTGATTTTATAAATACATATTTAAATTAATTAATAAATTTTAATTTTATAATTAAATATTAAAATTAATCAATAAATTTTAATTTTATAATTAAATATTATGTAGACATATTTTTTTTATATTAAATTTAAATTTAAAAAATAACAATTATTTTTTAAAATAAATTAAAAAATAATTCATAAAAAGTGAAGTAGCAAGTAACTAATAAATAAAATAGTTTTTTTGTCAGATTTTTTATACAATTTAAAATACATTTTTTAATGCATGAATGGATTTAGCACCCAAATAAACCTTTAGGGTACTTATAGTTCCAAAATGAGAGTCATTTTTTCTATTAGTTAGACTACTCTAAAAATTAATAGTCAATCTCAATTAAGTGAATAAGTGTCTACTTTGAAATAAAGCTTTTAGAATTTTAATTTAATTATCAATGATCATTAACTAGATGATAGGGATTTAAACTTCATGGAATATTTTTAATAGTAGTCAAAGATCCATGATTGATATTTATCGAGAGTTGAGATTTATCTCAAATGTAATTATCCCCTTTTGCTTTTCAATTTAATTAAAAAGAAAGGGTTATATGTGTCCTTAAACTCTTATTACTTATTCTTGTTTTACTATGTTTGATTAAAAGTATATATATCTTTAATTCATATATTGATTCTTTTCATAATAATTAATAATAACAATATAAAATAAAATTATAATTTAGTTAATGCGTATTATGAATTGATGCTTATCCACATTTACTAACCATTTAATTTATATTACCATGCTCCTTTTATGATTAATAAAAGAAATTGTAATAAATTAGATGTGTGACATTCTTATTAGAATGATCTAACAATTAATTTATTTTTTTTGAAGTTAGGCACTTTACATTTGCTACTAGTCTGGCCGAAGGGAAACCAAACCAGTGACATAAGTTCAAAGTATTGAGGTTTCTAAGACCTCATCTAACTAGAGCATCTTGCAAATAAAAACTTATAAAAACAGGTTGGTTATGTCAAATCTTTACATACATGAATTTAAGAAGACAAAAAAAACTACTAGTATTGCAAGAAAAAAACTTGTGAGTAATAAAAATTATTGGGAAGAATATCCAAGCATCCACGATGGCTCGCCACTACCCTCATCTGAGGAGAATGAAATGTTGGCTAATCTCCTAGCTAGAATGGTCATCTTGCGCTCAATATTGTCAATTTTTTCCTTCGGATCTACTAATATGATAGAATTTTCATGTTGAGTCCTCCTATACCTCCCTATGCCACTAACAATGTGGCAAGTATAGTGGGAGCTCAACTCCCTTCCATGTGAGCTAGCATCATATCAAGGCAAGGGAGGAATGCTTGCTCTTGGGAACCCTCCTTGGGGGATAAGGTCCTTTGTATCCATATCTAGATAGTGAGTTCAAATGGATTTTGGAATGTCCTCACTCCAATCCAAGACAAGGGGACAAGTTATTATTCTAAGACCAAAACTAGCTAGCTTGTCAACCAATTTATTGCTTTCTCTATAAAAATGAGAGAGGAGGGGAGTTGTGATTTTTTCCAAGAGTTTTGTGGTATTACCTATTTGAACTTCTAACCTCCCACTCTCAGAGACATTGGAATGATTTGATAAACATTGGATTTTGTGAAAGATATTAATAATGGTCTTGGAATCTACTTCAACAATCAGCTTATGAAATTGTTTCCGGACAACAATTAAGAGACCTTGCTTTAGTGTCTATATCTCAACAAAATTATTAGTGTTGAGGCCTATGGCATCTTCATAAGCATGTAAAATATTCCCATTAGCGTTACAAAATACTCCATAATTGGCTTGATCTGGATTTCCTCTCAAGGCCTTGTCAAAGTTAATTTTGATGAAGTCCTCCAGAAGGGAGGACCAAAAGGAAGAACTAGAAGGGAAGAAATTGGAGTAGAGGGATCCTGCCATAAGTAATACGGGGGGGGCCATTTTGGTTAGAATTATTTTTTCAAGTTGATTTCATTCCCAAATTTTAGAGGACCAAGGATGACACGAAATCATTTCCCTTATTTTATTTAAGATAGTTTTCCAAATTAAGTTTGTGGAAGCCCTGATATTCTTAAATGTTTGTATGTTACTCTAATTCCATATCTCCCATAGGATGAATCCAAGGATGAGTTTACATGCTCTGTTGAAATTGGGATTAATAAAAGGGGAGTGACGTTTGAATTATAGAGTGGAGAGGACCGATGTTTTGTATTTTGTCAGTTTGTTGAAAGAACATAGTAAGGTGGTCGCAAGTTGACGTAGAGATGATGTAACTGATGAGAAAATGATTGAAATTTTATAAATTGGATAAATAGGGAAGACATATTAAGGGACCTTGAAAACCATGACTTTGAAGCTTGTCCCATGTCAAATTTTATTCCATAATAGAAGCCATGGAAAAAAAGTGTGATTTTGGGCCAGTGTTAGTGGAGTCTCTGCAGCGCTCCATTATCATATGCATACCACTCCTCCTAAAATGTGCATATGCCCGTTCCTCTTAAGCTTCCATATTTTATCTGATTTTCCTTTATCATCCTCAGTATTGCTTCTTGTGAGAAGACTACAAGCTTCAGAAAAGTTTAAATTTCTTTAAGGATGATAACCCCATGAAGAATCACATTTACGTCTTGACCTGCAAATCTTTTGCTTTTTAATTATCACTTGATAATTGTGCTTTCATTTTGGGAGGAAGGCTCAATTCATTCATATTGTGACTTCCAATGGTATCATTAGGAAGTGCAGGGGGATTCAAGTCCTAGTAATGTGCAACTAAGATTTGGCCCCTAGAGATGAGGGAGTCCCTGATTGGGTAGAGTTGTTCATTCTAAGCTAATTTTGGCCAATGATGCCACGAGTCATCCAAAAACAGTGCATTATTCCCATTTTTTTATTTCCCAAACACTGTGCTTTTGGACAATATGTTTGTTGCTTTAAGTAGCATTCTATATCTGAGAAATCATGATGTTTCTTGTCATTCTGATCAGATAAGATTAATGGGTCTTGGGGGCATACTTACGTTTCTGCATTTTGCTCCATAAAGCCTCTAAGATTATCCATATCCACCAGGTTTTAGCACTTAAGGATTTTCTAAGTATGTCTGTATCGCAGAGACCTAGGCCTTTTTTTTTTGTTTTTTTTGTTTCAGATGACAGATTTTGTCTGATGCAACTATAGCCAATTTTTTGTCTCTTTGTGTGCCCCCCAAGAGGAAGTTGCACTAAATATTTTTTATCTTCTTTAGGAAGGCCTTAGGGGCTGCCATTATTGATAGGAGATAGGTGGGGATGGATTGAAGGATAGATTTGAGGAATATCAAGTGACCGGCTAGATTGAGTGATCTAAAATTCCAACAAGGAAGTTTGGCTTCAAATTTAAGAAGAATATTTTCCCATGAATTTTGTGAGAGAGGATTGTCGGTTAAACGGGCTCCTAGGTATTTGGATGGAAGATAGATTTGTTTAAAACCAAATAAACGATATATATTAATTTGTACAACTAGCGGGGTATTAGAAAATAAGATTTGATATTTTTCCATGTTAATGGAGGTTCCCGAAGCATCAGAGAAGTATTGAAGGATTTTTTTAAGGGTATTGGTTTCATTGACAGTAGGGATTCCCAAGGGAAGAGTATCATCCATAAATTGTTGGTGCAAAGAAGAGATATCATGGGAACTAAGAAGAATACCTTTTAGCTAGCCAAGCTATAGGGTTGAGTTGATATATCTACCCATCCCTTCATCCATGAGGAGAAAGATGTAAGGGGAAATGGGTTCTCACTTCCTAATTCTCCTTGAGGGGATAAAATTTGGAGAGGGAGACCCATTAACTAGGATGTAGATGCAAATTATGGAAAGAACCCAATGAATCCATCTTTTTTCAAGCCCAAAAGCAGTGAGCATGTGAAAAATAATTTTCCAGCTAACTTTGTCAAATGCTATCAACATATCAAGTTAAATGAACATATTTTCTCTCCATATAAATATATTGGGTTTATTCAAATATTCATATTAGGAAACAAAATTATATTCTTTGGGACCTTAGAGTCTCAGACCTTGGCCCACGTTCCAAGTGAATTTTTTATCCCTTAACTGCAAAGGTTTGTCCAATCTTGTTAAAAAATTAGTTGTCAAGAGAATTGTTGAATTAAAATCTCCACAAATTCCTTTGTTATAGGAATTAACGATGGATGGAGATAAGGTTATTTGACTTCTAAAAAAATATATTGTGTGGTGGGATTTTATTACATTTGAAATTTCTATAGATTGGAGGGAATCATCACAGGTTGGAATACTCACTTTGTTCACCTAAACATGACCTAGCCTTTTTTATTAGGCTTCACTGTTGATATCTATTCCCTAGATATAAATGGAAAAATCATTTGGAAATGGACTATTGTCATAAAATTGAATCATGGGTTTTCTTTCAGTGAACACTAACTGCTTTCCTAAAAGCAAAAAAGAAACCACTCGACGATTTATCCTTCCTTCGATCATTCTCCTCCTCATCTCCATCTTACAAAAACATAAATGATAATGAAACACCTTACGAATTAATGGAAATTTTGTGTCAATAGGCTATAGGTCTTTACCTATTTGAGATTTTTCTAAAGAACCATTATCACTTAAGAAAAATTTTGACTCAGTGTCAGGTCTTGCTGCCAACACCTTTCTAATAAGTCTACAAGTATGGGATGTGTATGCTTAGGTATGGTAGGCTGCAAACCCTGAGAATCAAGAACCCTACAAGTGTTGGTCATCATACTCAATGTAGGGCCTGCAATTTGTAATGAGTCTACTCACTCTAACACCAACGCTATTCAAACCAATTTTTCAAAAATAATAACTAGCTCAAAGTTAAAGTCCAAAAATTCATTAAAGTGATTTTTAAACATAAAGCATGTAATTAAAAAAAAAAAAAAACGACCTCAATGGACCATGTGGGACCTCACATGAGGGCCACGTGTCTCACCACTTTGTCTACATAACATAACATGGAATCCTAAACCTTGCCACTTAATGTTGTATCACATTAATATGCCTATATGGGGGGAAGATGGTTGTCTAGCCCATAGTATCTATGTCAAATTGGACTGGTGGATCTCCCACAAAATCTATGGTGCAAAAATGCTTCTAATTGTAATTTGTGTGCACTGTATGCTTGCAACTGCAATTTGTGTGGCTTGTCAAATTTATTTTTATGTGCCCTATATACTTCTACCTATAATTTGTGTGCCCTATCAAATCTACTTTTGGATACAGTAAAAAACAAGCTATAGAATGATTCCACATTCAAGTTGTCTCTCATACTTGGCCTCCATTTCATTCTTAGATGAATAAGTGCTCCCATTTCCAATGATAGGCTCAAACTACACACAAATTCAAACGCAGGCCCATGTTCAATCTCATACTCAAGTAGGATGAAATTAAGGTTCATTCTCAATTTGTTTTTCAAAATATCAGGGTCAAGCTCATGTTACAGCTCAAGGCCATGCACAACTTTGGGAGTAGGCTATACCAAATTCAGGCATCTAGGGCTTTCTTATTATTCGAAATCCCTAGCCCTGATTATACATCATATGGGGCATCTACAATATAGTATATCTCTATCTCAAAAGAGATTGTTCCCTGAGAGGAGAAAGTGAAAATGCAAGACTCAAATGTTAACACCCCTCATTTGTTTTATAAGGTGTGCACATACACCACTTAAATTATCCCTTTTCTTTAATGATTTTCTCAGATTCTCCAATACAAAGTCAAGAGACATTGAAGCTTCAACAACACACTGAGATGAAAACCATGTATTTATGGTTTTGGGGAATTTATAATTTGGTCTTGGGATTCAATTGGGCTTAAAGAATCACATAACTTCTTAAATATTTTTTATGTTTAGTTTTTAGATGTCCAGTGGAGAATTTAAATGAAATAATGATCAGGTCTAAATTTTTAAACCCTCTTACATGTGCATGAATATAAGATCATTTGGACATAGTAAAGACCAACCTAGGATCAAATGGTCTTTTAGGACCGAATACATTTTGGTCTAAAAAATCTTCTATTTTACATTTAGGTAAAAAATTTCTAGGGATTTATGAGTTTATACAACAAATTGGACTTACCAACCTAAGTCTGAATAATATAACTTTAAACTAATAATTAATAACCGCCCTTTTTTTAATTCATTATGACATTGCAGAAAATATATGAAATAGTGAATGTCAAAATATGAATTCTGAATTCACCTCGCATCCTTTTGGGCTACGAAACCTTGATATTTCCACAAACTATGCATTCGTTGTAGTAACTAGCGTAAATTGACTTAGATAGAGAGAAATTTTCCATGTTTCATATCTAGTATTGGATTACATAAATATGAAGCAAACACTAGATATAATAAGCAAGTGCATAACTTGAACTATGAGTTCATCAAATTATTATAATCTACACAAGAATTACATGCTAGGTATTTTGGCAAGGAAAAGTAAACTGATAAATATATGCAACCTAGGAAAGTTGTAGATTGGTGCATTCCTTACAAAAACAAGATAATAATAATGAATACTTCAACATTAAGATAATTACTATCATACGAAATGATACATACTTCAAAATTAATCTAATTACTATCATATGGACCTATATTTTACTAAACATTAATCCTTCTATGGTTTTAGGGAATCCTCCATATAAACCTCAATGACCTCATGCATATGTACATCCATTGTTGGCTTCTTCTGCTAAAAAGTAATCACTCCACAAGTGCTCAGAGGGCATTATAATTATTTGTGCTATGGGTATGCTCTTAACATAAATCATTGGAATGAAGAGGGGTGGATATGATCTTGACATAAATAATTGGAATGAAACTATAATGAATGAAGAGGGGGAATAACAATGTGTTTCCGATGTAATGAAGAGGGGAAGAGGGGGAAAGAGGGTGGTGGAATGAAGAGGGGGCATAGAGATGGTGGAAGATGTAAATTATGGTGGCAACCAACAGCGACAGGTGTAATATCCATAATCTCCATTTCAAACTTTGGACAAATCTTTATGCAACATTGCCCCAACCTTAAAAAAAGTTGGATAAAATAACTTGCCCAAAAATTCGTTTAATTTTTTTTTTGATAAATTAACTTTCCTTAGCTAAAATAACATCGAGACAGTTTGCAATAAGAGGGAAAATCCAAAAATTTGGTTAAAAAGTTCATGAAGGGAAATTTCCAACTCTAAACTTTAGTTAAAGAGTGAAATGATTTGATCAAAGGATGACTTAATCTCTCATCAATGCTCAAGTGATCAATATTTTCCCTGCGCTACCGTAGGTAGGGACTAGTAAGAGTTGAAAAATAATACCCTTACTTTCATGGCCTTGAATAGGTTTCACAAACGAATGTTTTGAATTTTTATATTTTAGTTTGTATGAATTTCACAAGATTTGGTCTCCACTTTTTTCTTTATTTACGGATATTTCTTTTCAAATAAAACTAAATCATTTTTGACTTACCTACTTAAAACCAAGATGAGGTATTTGTCTTTTTTATAATGATTTTTATTTAAATGAAAATTTGAGAATACCAAATTTCCTTAATGGAAGCTATTTTTTGCTAGCTTGTTTTGATCCAATTTTTAAATAAAATGGTACATCATAATGAATTAACATCTACCTCAGGGATAACCTAAGTGGTTGGGACTAACGATGTTAATATTTTCCACCTCAATTTGATCCTATCTAAACTACCTAATATGGTTTATGGGCTATTATATTAGGCTAAGGGGTTATAGTGGCAACAACGTAATTTTATCTTTAGTGGCGTGAATAATAATTTGTTATATTTACCAACCCACCCACCCCCTATACAAAAAAGAAAATAATGAATTAACATTTATGAAGAAAATTAAACCTTCATTTTATTTTTTCTTTTAACGAAATTTTCAATTTACAGTTGGCTTTTAGCATATGGAATTTTCATCAATACCAGATACCTTTCTTTTACAATATTACATATAAACATTATTTATTTTTCAAGGTTATTTATCTAATTTATGATGCATCTACATCTCACTCAAGTGGTTTTCAATCATGATTCCGTTGTAAAGAAGAGGGAGAGAAATTCATATCCACATCACAACCATAAAAAGGAAATTTGGATGTCTTCATTGGTTGTGCGAGTCTTCGTTACATTACAAGTTTTTTTCAGCGATCTAATTAGAGACTTTTCTCTAACGGTTTCCATAATCTAGGTTTAGTATTTTAACTTTTTTCCTTAGAGACACTAGGGTTCTATGATATAGGATCACTACAAATGTTTTACCTGTTGACATGTATTACATAAAAAAGAAATATTCTCATAATCAAGGGCTTCAAATTATTTGCAGTGTCCACATTATGCCATGATATGGTCAAGTAGACCTGTGTGTATTATGTCAACGTCTACACATATTAATATAGGAGAAGGGATGATACCCTTTTCAACCTAATGAAGTTAATTTTTAAAACCTTGTCAAAAATATTTTAGATCTCCTTCAAATTTAATGGTTCCATAAATACATAAGAAGATTGGGTGGTTTCGCCAACATTGAGGTTGTAGAGATATAATCCTAGCCTTGTTGAATTTTTGGAACTTGTTAATGATCGAAAATGACCTTGCCGATAAAAATGAGGAATATCACCCGATCAAGATCCCAATTAGACCTATAGTTTTTTGTTGTGGTGATATTAATGAGTATATGGACTTGGTTCCCTATATAAAAGGCTTTATATGTGAAAAATTCAAATCTAAAGAAAAATATACAACCCAACATTAATATACACTAACTATATTAGATATATATTCACATCTTCTAACTAATATATAACAATATTTATTCCTAAATAGTTAGGAGCTTATTATAAATTAGTATCCATAAAATAGTTCACTAAATCAAGTAATAAATAAGTTCAAATACAATATCCTTATTATTCCAAATATATTGTTATTTGGAATAATTGATAATATATGATGTATCTCATTACTTTCTATTAAAAAATCATAAAAATAAAAAAAAAATTCAAGTTTTTATGATGTAAACTTTAAATCATACGCTTACAAAAATCCATTATAGGTTTATAGGTTTACTAGTTGTAAGGGTTGTTAATTAAACTACATCCTACATACATTCTAATTCTTGAGATTTTTTTGTTACAACAGTCTCAATTTTCCAACTCTTGGAAGATTTACAAAATGATTCCCTATGAGAAACGAAACTACATTGGAACATGTTTTCTGTTTTCCAATTTGAGATATTATGGTTATGTAACACATTGAAATTTGTTACATGTGATTGTGTTTCATTTGGATGAAGGGAATGCACAATGCACAATTCTTTATTCATTTATTAATAGACCTCTCCTTCCTCATTTGTCCAACCATTTCTTTATTTCCTTTCTCTTTTCGTACCACTGGTCTTTAGGATTATTTATATTAACCTAGAAATTTAAAAATTAGTGTTATCATAAATTCATTCAATCAAAATCAAAAGATAAGTTTATATATAGAAATTTTGAAATAAAACTTATAGTAATCAATTTTTTCCCATGATTTATCCTTTTATAATTCATGATTAAACCTAATCCAACATCGTAGAAATTGAATCTAGGATTGATAGGATGTGTTGACAGGTAGTTAGCTATTTTAAGCTTTTACAGTCACGATGATTAATACCACATTAGTTGGGTGAAATTAAAACATTCGATTTATAAATTTTTACCAGCATGATGTGTGTCGTGGCTTATTGCGCACAATGTGGGTAATAAGGTATGTAGTTAAATTTTGGCCTCGATTCCCTCAAAGTCTAGAAAGATAGGATAACATGTCAGTTTAACTCATGCCATAACAAGTGAATCTACAACTAATATACAATATTGTGAAAGAGATAGCAAGTCAATCTACAATTAATATACAATATTGTGAAAGCATTTCAATCATTCGAATATCCGAGTATCCATATTATTTGTATATTACCCAAAATTAAAATTAGATATTTTGTAGTGCCACATCAAAAGTCCAACTCATTAGAATAATTAGATATTTTGTAGTGCTACATCAAAAGTCCAACTCATCAGAATAATTAGATATTTTGTGGTGCCACATCAAAAGTCCAACTCATCAGAATAATTAGATATTCATCAAAAGTCCAACTCATTTATGTCATAAATGAGTGATAGAATGCCAATAATCATATGAGTGATAGAATGCCAATAATCATATTAAAGAAGGAAAAGAGACTTAGAATTGATATCCAAAATCCAAAGTCTAACTCATTAGCATGTTATGTCATAAACGAATGATAGAATGCCAATAAACATATTAAAGAAGGAAAAGAGACTTAGAATTGATATCCAAAATCCGAAGGAAATAAAATTAAAAACTTAAAGATTGCATTTGAATCAAGATAGAATGAAAATTTGATCCCAAATTAATGTGCCATTTAGGCATCTAGAGTGTTAAGTAATGTTGCATGTTAGGTTTCCTCTAAATTTTGGATGTGATATTTTGTAGTGCCACATCAAAAGTCCAACTCATTAGCATGTTATGTCGTTAGCATGTTATGTCATAAACGAGTGATAGAATGCCAATAATCGTATTAAAGAAGGAAAAGAGACTTACAATTGATATCCAAAATCCGAAGTCCAACTCATTAGCATGTTATGTCATAAACGAATGATAGAATGCTAATAATCATATTAAAAAAGGAAAAGAGACTTAGAATTGATATCCAAAATCCGAAGGAAATAAAATTAAAAACTTAAAAATTGCATTTGAGCATCTAGATTTGGATGCTAGCACCATGTTTAATTTTTGAATAAACCTAAATATGTACACTTCTTTTTTATCCAAACTTGGATTACTGTCATCTAGCTACACAGCATTCATTTCATTAGCTTAGAAATCACAAGTTAAATTTGAAATTTCTTTTGAAAATAGTCATTCTTTAAAAAGGAAATAAAATTAAAAACTTAACATTGCATTTAAATCAAGATAGAAAGAGTTTAGCATCTGCTAATTGCTAAAGGATTGTCGTAAATGTATCCAGATTTGGATGCTAGAACCATGTTTAATTTTTGGATAAACCTAAATATGTACACTTCTTTTTTATTCAAACTTGGATTACAGTCATCTAGCTACCCAACATTCATCTTCATTAGCTTAGAAATTATAAGTTAAGCTTGAATTTTTTTTTAAAATAGTTCTCTTGAAAATTTTAAAAATTTAACATTCTCCAAAAATAAAACAAAAATAAATTTGAATCAAATAAATAAATTTTAACGAAAAAACCATTAAAATAGATTATATGACCCGTGAAAATTTATTAAACAAATTAGCACAAATTATGCACAAATGTGATAAAAACAAATTTAAATAGTCAGAAATTGTTAACAATTCATAACATAAGTGAAAATTAGAAGGTACTCATTATTTTATGAAGGATTCATATCATAACGGGGTTTTTGTGCGGGCTACAACAATTGGTGACTAACTAGGTGAACTAGTTATACCTGCCATTAATTATTTAGGAAGTATTTTGCCTAAAAGATTATAAATAAGAAAAGAAAAAATATTTATTTTCAAATTCTGAAAATTACAAAAATATAATATATTGCATACTTTTGAAAATAAGCTTGTTAGTCCAAATATTCAGCACTTTATACTAGTATTGTAGAGCTCACCAATTTATTTTAATTCAGTCTAGCCAATAATGAAATTAACCAAAAATTCCATACTTTTTCTACCATCATTGTATACATGTACTCGACATTGTTTTGCTGCTCATGAGTGTCTATAGCCCCAACTAAAGCACCCTAGTGCCATACTACCATGGTTTCACTCTTATTGAGTGTCCATAGACCCAACAAGTTTACTTGTACTTCCCACATTATAAAGTAATTTCAACTTCCTTATTTTGTTAAGAAATTTCACGTACGCTTTTGATTTATTATATAAATATAGGAGTTGGGAAGTGGGGTGGTACAACTGTTTTGTTTAGTAAACTATTGAGGTATAAAAACTCAATGTTGAGACTATTCTCTACTTCTAGTTTTCATTTAGTCTATTTAAATATTTATAACAGTAAATATCTTGGAAGAATAATATTAAAGTGTTTTTTTCATAAAACAAACTTTTGAAAAATAAGTATAACTTAAATATAAAGATTCACTACAAAAATATTCTTCGAAATTTCATATTGTAGTGATATTCTTTAGATAACTCCTCCTTGAGGATTTATGGACAAACTGTTGTCACTAGATATTAGCTATAAATACTTCATGTTATAACAATCAATAATTAATGCAAATTTATACAAAAAAATCCAAAGCTTAATTCGTAAGCAACATAGCCAAAAGAAAATTCAAACTTTTCAAGAAATTTCCAATGAAGAATGAAACTATAGTGTGTATGAATATTAGTGAAAAAATGCATAAATAAAGGAGTTCATACATAGAATATCTTCAAGACTTTGTCATTCATCGGGAGGCTTTCTAACTCCTCTTCTAATGATTGAAAAATTTATGTTGAAGGGCCAATATTTTGGGAGATTCGAAATGGGCCTAACTAGTTGTTTTGAGGATTTATGGACAAATTGTTGTCACTAGCTATTAGCTATAAATACTTCCTGTTACAGCAATCAATAATTAATGCAAATTTATACAAACAAATCCAAAGCTTAATTCATAAGCAACATAGCCAAAAGAAAATTCAAACTTTTCAAGAAATTTCCAATGAAGAATGAAACTATAGTGTGTATGAATATTAGTGAAAAAATGCATAAATAAAGGAGTTCATACATAGAATCTCTTCAAGACTTTGTCATTCATCGAGAGGCTTTCTAACTCCCCTTCTAATGATTGAAAAATTTATGTTGAAGGGCCAATCTTTTGGGAGATTTGAAATGGGCCTAACTAGTTGTTTTGGACTTGTATGTTTTCCTTTACCGTCATGAGCTTAATCCCAATTTAGCACTAAGTCACCAAAAAAAGCCTTCATTTTTATCAACCAAGGATTTGTCAAACCATTTCTTAACAATCCATCGATGAATATTAAGTTTTTCTTTAGCTTTTTCTCATTCTTCTTCCAATTGTAACAAAGTTTCAAGTCTAATCTACATTTCTAGGCAAGGCTTGTCTTTGATAGAATGGTACAGTTATAGAGAAGGAAGGAAAACATTAGGAGGAAAAATAGGTTCCCTGACATAGATAAGAAAAAATGGAGAATTTTCTAAGGCTACCTTTGGTGTAAATCAATCTTCCCATAAAGAATTTGGAAGAGATTTGTGCCAATTGCATTAGTTTTCTTCAACAATTTTCTTAATAATTATAATGAGATTTTTATTAGTGGATTTTGTTTGAGCATTTCTTTGTGTGTAATAATTTGTAGGATATTTAAGTTTGATCATGTTATTAATAGAAAACTCAATTAATTTCAAATATGAAAAATAAGATGCATTGTCAAAAACTAAAGAATGAGGGACATCAATCCTACTAATAATATTTTATTTGAGGAAAAAGACATCTTGATTATTCTTTACATTTTTAGGTAGGATGGCCTCTATCCATAATGTAAAGTAATTCATTGGAGTGAGTATGTACTTATGTAATTACAATGAGTGTCATGTAATTTCTCCAATTATATTAAGTCCCCACCATAGAAATGGACTTTTGATTATCACTCATTGTAAAGGAAATGCAAATATTTCCTCCTTACCTTGAGAATTTTAACAAATGTTGCATTTCCTGGAAAGTGCATGAGTGTCCTTGGATATTGTAGGCTATTAATATATAGGTTTCAAAACTTTGTTTGCAATGGTGTCGCCACTAAGGTGTTCCCTATTGGGTCTCTACATAACTTTTCCAACACTTTCTCAACATCTTCCTTTTCCAACCATCTCAATAAAACAACATAATAGTTCTATGAAACAATACCCCATCAATGCGCTAGTATTGAGCAACTTTTAGCCTTAATGCACTCTCTTCTTCTTTGAATCTTGATACTAAAAAGTAGTACCATGTTTAAGGTATAATTTTAGATCATTATACCAAGAATTAATTGAAATGGGTTTTCTCTCCTCCCTCTCTCTCTCCCACTCTATCCCTCCCTCCTTTCTTTTTATCCTCTCTCTCTCTCTATATATATGTGTGTGTGTGTGTGTGTGTGTGTCCCATCTCTCGTGTTCTCTCTCTCCCCCCTTATCCCCCCCTCTCTCCCTTATTTATTCCTTCTCTCCCCTCACCCTTCCTTCTCTCCTTCTCCCTCTATCTTATTTCATTAGTCTCTCCCTCTTTCTCCCCCCCCCCTTCTCTCTCTCCTTCTATTTCTTTATTCTTCATTATGTCTCTCCCTCTCTACACCCATCAAGCTCTATCTTTGTCTCTCTCCATCTCTCTCCCCCTCACTCCCTCTCTCTTTCTATGCATCTCCCCACTCTCTCTCCCTCTCTCTATGTGTGTGTGTGTGTGTCCTTGTCTCACTCCTTCAATCTCTCCTTTGGAACAAACACCCTCCAACTCTCTCTCTCTCTCTTTGTCTCTCTCTTATTCCCTTTATCTCTTTCTCTCACTCCCTCAATATTTATCTCTCTCTCTCTTTCTCCCTCTCTCCTTCTCTCTCTCTCTCCCTCGCTCTTTCGGTATCCCCCTCACTCTTACTATTTCACACTCTTTGTCTCTCTCCCCTTCCTATCCCTCCCTCCATCTCTATATCTACCTCCATCACTCTCCCACCTCTTACTCCATCCCTCTCTATCTCTTTCTCTCCCTCTCACTCTTCACCACTTTTTCTCTCTTTCTCTTTCTCTCCCTCTTTCACTCTCTCTCCCTCCCTCTCTATCTCTATCTACATTCGTTTCTCTCCTCTAATATTTCTCTATCCCACCCCCTCTCTCCCATATCACTCACTCACTCTCCCCCCCCCCTTTATTTCCTCTCTTTTTATCTATCACTCTATCCCTCCTTTATTATTTCCTTCAAAAATACCCCCTCTACACTATCTCTCTCTCTCCCTCCCTCATTCATCATGTCCTTCACAACAACCCCCTTTATCTCCATCCCACCTCCCTCCCTCCTTCAATCTATCCTTAACAATAGTCCCCTCTATAACTATCTCTCTCTCCCTCCCTCTCTTCTTATCTCTCTCTCCTCCCCCCTTCCCTCCCTCTCTTTCTCTCATACACCTCTCTCTTTTCCTCCTCCTCCTCGCTCTCTCTCGCCTCCTTTAGCTTTGTACCTACATTCCTCCCTTTATCCCTATCTCCCTCCCAACCTCATTGCTATCCCCATCCTATCTCTACCTCAGCATTCATATCTCTCTTTCTATTTTCTCCTCTCACTTTTACACTCCTCCTCTCCCTCTCCCCCCTCGTCTTGATCTCCCTCCCTCCCTCTCCCTCTCTATCTTTTTCTCCCTATTTCACTTCCACTATCTCTCTCTTCCCCCTTCCTCTCTCTCACTTTGTCACTCCCTCTCTCTCTCTATCCCCCACTCTCCCTCTCTCTTCCTTCCTTACTATCCCCCTCCTCTTTCTCTTCCCTTCCCCCACCTAAAACCTTTCTCTAGTTCATAGCTCTAGAAATGTGTGCACATTTATAGAGCTAAGAACATGCACATGTTTATAAACACATTCACATTCTTGGAGCTATGAATGCACACACAAATTTTTGAATTTATATTTTTTATTGGTGGGAAGCTTAAATGAATGATGAGTTGGGTTCTTTGGATATATGTTCAAGATTAAAAAACTAGTGGTTTGAGCTACAAATACATGAAAAACTAATTTTTTATAAAACCTCTCTATATCTCTATTTCTTATGTTATTTTCTATAGGCAAGACAAATCCAGTGTCCATGAACTATAGAAACATAGAAATGGAATTTGCATATACCATATTTCTGTGTGTGTGTGCGTACTATTTTTAATTTTTTTTTGTCTTTGCATATATTAAAATCTTAAAATACATCCTTCTCTTATTTCCACTAAGACTTTTTGTTACCTTAACCATTTGAAAAAAAATATATATATGGTGCAATAGTGGACACCGAGATCTACAAAAAAAAATGTTTGATAATTTTAAAACTGTTTTATGTAGCACTAATGAAGAGTTGTGTGATTTCAATGATATAACGCCTTTCATATATACGTGTGTGTGTGTGTACAAGAACAATATGTTCTCTACATTTCTGTAATTTTTCGTAGCAAAATTTCATCATTTGGGTACTCAAAGTTAGCACTAACAAAAACATATGCATTATATTTTGCATAAAGAACAACATATCATTGTTAGGAAAACTCAAAATTCACAGAGTTATATACAAATTTCTATAAATAAAAATTACATATTCATCAAGCTAATTCATTTTCCTACATTTCATCTTTTTTACACCTTATTCAAATTCATTGTGGAAGTACCTTGAATCACCCCTGCAAATTACTTGATTGCTACTTTTCTAGGTTTTCATTTCGAAAAATGTGTCACGAGAGACCATCATTAGCTTGCACCCACCCATATGTGTTTTCTTTGATGACTATGGCCATTAAATAATAATTGGAAGAATATATATCAATATCTTCTCCACAATTCTTTGTCTTTTGATAGATTTCCCTCCATGTATCAATCTATTCATAATATCTTGGTCCTAGTTATAAAATCTCAAATAAACTTAGGTTCTTTCACCTTTAAAATTTCTAATTATATTCTTAGGGTTTGAAGCCTTACTAATTTGACTTTGTCTAATCCTTGGAAAATAGTGTATGTGGTGTCCCAAAAATCCTTCAATTTTACCCCACTAGCAATTTGGGCAAGGATTGATCTATCTAATGTATGTTGGATATCAAATAAAACATTTTTTTAGATAATAGAAGGGAATAAAAATTAGTATATTAAAAACTGAAAAATCAGTATCCATTTTTCTTCCCTATTGAGAGATACAAGGAAAAAAAATACACCATGTTGTTGTTGCAAAGTTGCGGTTGTTAGAGGGTTGCTTGGATTTAAAAAACTATCATCTTGCTCTAGTAAAGGTGAATTTTCCATCAAACTTTCATATGCTAAATACAATACTTTAAAAACCAATTTAGACACCTACATACTTGGAGAGAAACAAGGAAAAAATAATTACATCATGCTAATAATTGTACAACAAACATACTAATATATATTAAAAAGTTCCTTTAACAACAACAAAATAAAACCTTATTTTCTTCTAAAACTACCAAAGTTAGGCTTAGGGGTCACACCCTTTAGTGCATATCACATTCTTGAGTGTAGAAACCATGTCCCAATATGGGTGAATGACAAGTAAGTGATATAAATTACATAAATCAAAATCTTCTTTTGATGGGAATTTACAATGTTATTATTCTCCATCTCTCATGGAAAATTGTGTTACTAGTAAAGAAAAGTTGGGCTCAGTGGTCACACCATTCCTTCAGTGAAAATCACATTCTCGAGTGTAAAAATGACGTCTCAATATGGAGAAGTTGCAAGTAAGTGATATAAATTTTTATAAATAAAAAAAATTGGATGAGAATTTTCAATGTTATGCTTCTTAATCTCTCATGGAAAATATTTTTTTTGTAAGGTTAGGCATTTTCTCTATATTCGAAAAAAGGAAGTACACAATTTTTTTCCACTGGCTACTAGTCTACCACTTGGGAAACTAGACCAATAGGAGAGGTTCAAAATTTTTACATTATATATCACAAAAGAAATTAGTCTATCACCTAAACTAAAGGTATAACTAACTCGAGTAAATTTCCAAAGATGAACTATTGAAATAAAACATTGCCATCGCAAAAAATTGTAACAGAATAACATGTTCTCGTGATTATTTCAACCTGAGGGTGAGTCCACCTGGATCAATGACGAAGATCACTTTGTTCTTCAAAGGAAGTGAAAATGATGTCTACCCACTTCGTGGCTAAGACAAAAACTTTCCTATCTAGCTTCTTCATGGTTTCCATCATTTATGTCATGCAAACCAAATTCTCTTTTTGGGTCAATAAGAAATCTTCTCATAAGAGTTTTAAGATGCCAATAAAAGGTGAAAATTTGCATATTAGTGACCTAACGAGACCGAGTTGAAGCACCCGAGATTCATTGCCTTGTTTCCCTTTCCACATGGTGGTGAGGGATAAATCTATTGTCATGTCACACTTCGTCTTTAATGTCTACAATTGTTGTTCGAACCACTTCAGGAATCTTTTTGGGATAACGAGCCATAGTTTGACAAGCCACATATTGGGCTTGAGTTTGTGAAGTGGATAGAGGATCAACAATAGAACTCACAAAGGGGGGCATCTCTACCCCTTCTTCGTACTTTGTGTCGTGCAGATATTCTATGTCAAATCATTGAAGAAGGGGAGAGGGCAGAAAGGACTAAACTAGAGAATGTAAGAACAACCCAAAGGTAGGTTAAGGGAGTAGCACATGAGAGAAATGGAAAAATCCATGCCTTAAAGGAAATACCTCTAAATCAGAGGGAGAAACCATGTTGGTTTCCTTGGCTTATAATAAATTTATATATTCTTAGAATTATAAACTTGAAAGAGGAGGGGGAAACATAGGTATTCAAAAGGACAGGGGGAAGGGAGAAGAATAGGGGGACTAAACCAAAATCTATTAAGGGACCATGGGGTTGGCAGGAGAGCCTTAAAAGTACAAAAGATAGTTTGAGATTTGACATTGGAACTGATAAACTTGAAAATTAAAAAAATCAACTAGTACTAGAATTACCATAAAACCAAAGCACCGAGTCTCCGATGGTTCAAGCCTGGGGCCAGTTGTGTTGAATCCACAAATATCCACCTTTAATCCACATATCCAAATTAAGCTCAAGAATAGGGACCTTACTTCTAAAGATAACACTTGACACTAGCCACCCAATGCACAACAACCTCCAATACCATAATAAACGGAAATTCCAATTACAATACCATAAAAAATAAAAAAGGGAAATTCCTAAGTAGACTGTAAAATTCCATATAAATCACATACAACCTTTCATGTTGCATCTTCCACCAGACAATATACCAATTTTAGTTGTTCTCCCAAATCATTGGCTTCATCCACCATTCTTTGTCATGGTTCTTTTAATTTTCCATCAAATCCAATGCAAGTATGCTAGGGACAAGATTAAAGGAAATATTCATGGTTGGTTGTCCCTCTAGAGTTACCTTCATACCACTATCAATAATAAAACATATCACGCACGCCTTTAGCTCATGTCACCATCCAAATGCATTGCACCTTGTGCACTAAACTTTGCCACTTCAGTTCTAACTGAGTCCTCCATGCATGAACCACCAGTAAACCCTAGGAATTGTGTAATTCCTTCAGCCCACTGATTTGGCATATCTGTATACTGAAATAAAGCGCTCCAAGAGAATAAGTTGCTGTTTATTGTCGGATTATTATTAAGAGCTAATAATAATCAACACTTCTATTTTTAGATCGACGATCTATAAATAGACTTCGTCCAATATTCTAAAAATAAAATTTCATCTATTTTTCCAACTTGACCAACCATCCACAAATAACATCCTGCAACTTCTAAAATATGATCACCATGTCTAAAAATAGACATAGTTTAAAAATAGACTTGCGCCAAAAATGGCCTGCGGGCCCACTTAGTGAAGGCGACTCTTTTCACTAAGCTCATCATCTTGTTCAATTTTACCCCACTAGCAATTTGGGCAAGGATTGATCTATCTAATGTATGTTGGATATCAAATAAAACATTTTTTTAGATAAAAAAAGGGAATAAAACTTAGTATATTAAAAACTGAAAAATCACTATCCATTTTTCTTCCCTATTGAGAGATACAAGGAAAAAAAATACACCATGTTGTTGTTGTAGAGTTGTGGTTGTTAGAGGGTTGTTTGGATTAAAAAAACTATCATATTGCTCTAGTAAAGGTGAATTTTCCATCAAACTTTCATATGCTAAATACAATACTTTAAAAGCCAATTTAGACACCTACATACTTGGAGAGAAACAAGGAAAAAACGATTACATCATGCTAATAATTGTACAACAAACATACTAAAATATATTAAAAAGTCCCTTTAACAACAACAACAAAAAAAACCTATTTTTCTTCTAAATCTACCAAAGTTAGGCTTAGGGGTCACACCCTTTAGTGCATATCACATTCTTGAGTGTAGAAACCATGTCCAAATATGGGTGAATGACAAGTAAGTGATATAAATTACATAAATCAAAATCTTCTTTTGATGGGAATTTACAATGTTATTATTCTCCATCTCTCATGGAAAATTGTGTTACTAGTAAAGAAAAGTTGGGCTCAATGGTCACACCATTCCTTTAGTGCATATCACATTCTTGAGTATAAAAATGACGTCTCAATATGTAGAAGTTGCAAGTAAGTGATATAAATTTTTATACATAAAAAAATTTGGATGAGAATTTTCAATGTTATGCCTCTTAATCTCTCATGGAAAATATTTTTTTTGTAAGGTTAGGCATTTTCTCTATATTCCAAAGAAGGAAGTAAACAATTTTTTTCCACTGGCTACTAGTCTACCACTTGGGAAACTAGACCAATAGGAAAGGTTCAAAATTTTTACATTATATATCACAAAAGAAATTAGTCTATCACTTAAACTAAAAATATAACTAACTCGAGTACATTTCCAAAGATGAACTATTGAAATAAAAACATTGCCATCGCAAAAAATTGTAACAGAATAACATGTTCTCGTGATCATTTCAACCTGAGGGTGAGTCCACCTAGATTAGTGATGAAGATCACTTTCTTCTTCAAAGGGAGTGAAAATGATGTCTACCCACTTCGTGGCTAGGACAAAAACTTTCCTGTCTAGCTTCTTCATGGTTTCCATCATTTATGTCATGCAAACCAAAATCTCTTTTTGGGTCAATAAGAAATCTTCTCATGAGAGTTTTAAGATGCCAATAAAAGGTGAAAATTTGCTTATTAGTGACCTAACGAGACCGAGTTGAAGCACCCGGGATTCATTGCCTTGTTTCCATTTCCACATGGTGGTGAGGGATAAATCTATTGTCATGTCACACTTCGTCTTTAATGTCTACAATTGTTGTTCGAACCACTTCAGGAATATTTTTTGGATAACGAGCCATAGTTTGATAAGCCACATATTGGGCTTGATTTTGTGAAGTGGATAGAGGATCAACAACAAAACTCACAAAGGGGGGCATCTCTACCCCTTCTTCGTACTTTGTGTCGTGCAGATACTCTACGTCAAATCATTGAAGGAGGGGAGAGGGTAGGAAGGACTAAACTAGAGAATGTAAGAACAACCCAAAGGTAGGTTAAGGGAGTAGCATGTGAGAGAAATTGAAAAATCCATGCCTTAAAGGAAATACCTCTAAATCAGAGGGAGAAACCATGTCGATTTCATTGGCTTATAATAAATTTATATATTCTTAGAATTATAAACTTGAAAGAGGAGGGGGAAACATAGGTATTCAAAAGGAGAGGGGGAAGAGAGAAGAATAGAGGGACCAAACCGAAATCTATTAAGGGACCATGGGGTTGGCAGGAGAGCCTTCAAAGTACAAAAGATAGTTTGAGATTTGACATTGGAACTGATAAACTTGAAAATTAAAAAAACCAACTGGTACTAGAATCACCATAAAACCAAAGCATCGAGTCTCTGATGGTCCAAGCCTGGGGTCAGTTGTGTTGAATCCACAAATATCCACCTTTAATCCACATATCCAAATTAAGCCCGAGAATAGGGACCTTACTCTCGACGATAACACTTCACACTATCCACCCAATGCACAACAACCTCCAATACCATAATAAACGGAAATTCCAATTACAATACCATAAAAAAATTAAAAAGGGAAATTTCTGAATAGACTCTTAAATCCCATATAACTCACATACAACCTTTCATGTTGCATATTCCACTATACGATGTACCAGTTTAAGTTGTTCTCCCAAATCATTGGCTTCATCCACCATTCTTTGTCATGGTTCTTTTAATTTTCCATCAAATCCATTGCAGTTATGCCAAGGACTAGATTGAAGGCAATCTTCATGGTTGATTGTCCCTCTAGAGTTACCTTCATACCACTGTCAATAATAAAACATATCACACACGCCTTTAGCTCATGTTCAACCATCCAAATACACTGCACCTTGTGTACTCTCATCCATCTAAGCGGCATACAACCCTAAGCTTGACTCTCATATCAAAGTGGGAGCTTGCATCCCACTTCTAAGCACCCACCATGGGGAATCTCTCATGGAAAATATTGTTACTACTAAAGAGAATTTATGTGGAACACAATTTTTTTTTATTGAAATAGTGTCTCAATAATTAAAAAAAAACACTAAAAAGAAATGGAAACATGTCATACACGCTATCTCAACAAACTTGGTTGGTTTGATGTCAATGACAAATTCATAGAATGGCCACAAGAAGAAGGGAAAAGGGTGTTGTGAAAATGTTAAAAATGCAATGATAGAGTTGCAAGGGTTCCTTTTGAAAGTGTTAAAATGCAATCTTTAGGTTTTCAAAGGTGCCTTTGAAAGTGTTAAATTGCAAAAAACGAGTTTAATGATTTGGATGTTGAGAGGGATTCTAGATAACATATCCATATCTAAAGAATATATGGTAAATTGTATTGCTATCAAAATGTTTTATTAAGAGAAACTACAAAAATCAATGTGAATGTGCAAATACTAAAAAGTAGAATCCCACATCTTGAAATAGAGAATAAGTCAAAAACCACCCACCAAACCAGTATATCTCTACCAATCTAAATATATTCGCAAAACCACATTTGAGAGATGATGGAAAATAAAAACGAAGATCATAAAGTGACTTTATGAAAAGTGGGCCACATCCCATAAACATGTGAACTTTGAAAAGGTTTGGCATGTGATTTATAGAGACCATTGAATCCTGCCGAGAGATTTATTGAAATGAATGACAATCTTCAACTTCTGTCACCGAATTTCTGTGTCTTTCTTTTTGCAGCATCCCAAATTCTCTCCTGCAGTGGTCGTCTTGGCGTTTTGTATTGGGGCAGCTGATAAGGACACTTCCAACCATGTCCAAATAATTGCGCCACGTGGAAAAGTTGCGGGCGATCGCTGCCCTTGTGGCGGGACAAACCCTTATCCACAAGAAGTGAAAGCTTCCCCTTGGGCGGTTTTCGGCTCCCTAGCTAACGGTTTTAGCGTTCCCATATAGTGGTTTTTGTAGTCCTATTCGTAGGTTGGAGAACTGACCCGCCACGTCAGGAATAAGTTGGCGTGCTTTTACGTTCTGAGGATAACTTTGATTCCAATAACGTGGGGACCAGACGGACTCTCCGGAAATTAAGTTAAGGTTTAGAAAAGCTTGTCGGCGGCAAACATGACAGTGAGGAGCGTAGTCCACGTTCGAACCTCACCCACAATCTTATCCGAAGGAATAATGAAATTCTTATGAAAAAAGTTGTCAACCACATCACGGTTTAAATAAATTCTCATGCAAAAAGTCGTCAACCATATGGTGTGTGTGTATGGTTGTTCCCCCTTTGCCGCACAAAACGCGTGTTCTCGGTCATGTCTATCAATATAAAACTAGTATTTGCTTCCAAGGGTTCAAAGGTATACCGAAGGAGCGGATTTTGTTAACTCCTATGCAGATCAAAGGGTGCAGTGTCCAATGATCCCAGATCAACGGTGACCCGTGAGCACAAACAAGCCTGCTGTTTAAACCAAATGATGCTCTTGCAATTGATCTCGCCATGTGCGCTTTGACCGAGATCAACAATTGTGCGCTTTGACTGAGATCAACCACTGACATTTACTTTGAACTTGAACTTTGAACTTGGATTGACAGTAGACCACAACTCGATGGACTAGAAGATCTTAAATTGCGAATTCGTGAGATACTACTTCAAACAACGAAAATATTTATTCCTAAAACACAGAAAAATCCGCTGGCATTGACTGGCAAAGAAGATTGCAACACACTGGCAAAGTACCGAGACTTGCAGGAATCAAGCCGGAGAACCAGTTTTTTGCAAGATTGATCTTGTACAGTTGCTTGCACGAACTGATTTCAGCAAGAAGATCTCCACTTAGGTTGTTATTACAAAGGTCCAACTTTCCGAGCTGTTGCGGCTGCCCCAAGTTGGAGGGCAAAGAGCTGGAGAGTAAATTATCACTGGCATTTATCTCATTGTTTCAGCTGCCCCACGCTGGAGGGCAAAGAGTCGGAGTGTAAATTATCGCTGGCATTTATCTCGCTGAGGTACTGCAGCTCGCCGATTTCTATAGGCAGGCTGCTCGTAAATGCATTTCCGTTAACGCCGAGATTGATTGGCAAATCACTGGCAAAGAAGATTGCAACACGCGTCTAAAAAGAGTTATTTTTTTCATTAAAAAGAACATTGTTCAGATTCTATGAGGAACAACGAATCTAAACCGTGTCACAAACAAAAACCTCAAAATAAAACACCTTCGGTGTAATAAAATAAAATTTCAAAAAAGAAAAGGCGAAAAATAGTTTTGCATTGTATAAGTTAAACTCATAAAAAATACCCAAGAAACGAACCAATCCACGTTTCATGTATCCACATAGAACTCTTTACGACCTAATAAAAAATATTTAAAATCAAAAGTTACCACGTTTCGTGTTTCCACATGAGAACTCTTTACGACCTAATAAAAAATATTAAAAAACAAAAGCAACACAAACAAAGAAGAAATGTCCAGACAGAAAGGGAAACTAAAATGAAATGACCCAAGAAACAATTCGATTGTGATATTTTTTCTTTGATAAAAAATGATAAAAATTATTAAAAAAGATCATATTCAAAATTATTATTAGATAAAATATAATTATTATATTTTTTTATAAATATTTTAATTATTATTTCATTTTTTATATATTATAAATTCATTTTTAATATATTATAGATTAGATGTTAAATTATTTGTAAAATTATTATATTAGTAGAGAAAAACTATCAATAAGTATATAATTGATTATATTTATTTTTACATCAAGACTCTAGACATTGAAATCAAGTTTATGCCGAGTTGGCAACGAGGATTCGACCAGGTGGAACCCACACTCAAACTCAACGCTCACCTTTATGCTTTATTCCAATATGCCCGCCTCTTTGTTACAGCAAAAGCCCAACACATGTTAGCTGACCTCATCTCTTGAAACACCTTTATAGTTTATTTCAATCTGTCCCCTCTTTGTTACAACAAAAGCCCACCACATGTTAATTAACCTCATCTCCATTTTGCTTCTTTTATAATAAAAAAGCAAGTGTAACATGGAAATATATTTATTATTCTAATATGTTTTGCTGTCATTTTCTATTTAAAATTGATGTGCCAATTTTGTTAGTTGACAATCATTATGTGGTGAGAGGATTAATATTATTCTAATATGTTGATTGTTGTCATTTTTATTTAAAATTGATGTGCTAATTTTGTTAGTTGACAATCATAATGTGTGGAGAGGATATAATCTGGAAATATATTTATTATTCTAATATGTTTTGCTGTCATTTTCTATTTAAAATTGATGTGCCAATTTTGTTAGTTGACAATCATTATATGGGGAGAGGATTAATACTAGCAATTGCATCGGGGTGCAAGGGAATGCCGG